>VYXD01005987.1:959173-1135885 GCA_013397195.1 Hylia prasina
TGGGCAGGAGCAGGGATTGTGTGAGGGGGCAGGGGATGCTCGGCAGGCGCAGTGCGGGCGCTGCTGCGGCGCAGGACGGGGCGCCGAGGACGGGAACGGGGCCGCACGCAGCCCTTCATCCTTCAGGTTACTTCACCCTTTCAGTTTGGCTCCACCCTTAAGGCTACTGCTCCAAAAACCCCAATTTCCCCTGGGTTTCATTGGTATCTACCCGCAAGGTGCAAGACGAGAGAGAAATGGCTGTAAACATTCCCGGTCACAAATACGGCGAGACCGAGACAGAGCATGCACAGGAGTGCTGCAATTCCCTGCTTCATGGAGCATTTTACTGTGTTTCCTGATGGTAACAGATTGATGCTATTGTGCTTGTTAGCGTGGTCAGCTTTTATTATGAAGCCATTAGGTTTTATCTCTATGTGGGTCTTTGAGATTCTGAGGAAAAGTTTTATCCCTGGATTCACAACCCACCCTTAGAAGCCAATACTAATAAAGTGTCTTGTTTCTGCCCCACAGCACACTGAGGGCAGCATTTGAGATGCTCAAGCAACGTAAGTATTTCCCTGTTCCCTTCTGACCCGGGAAACACAGGCACCCAATGTGTTCATCCTGTTCCCCACACCATTCCCAGCTTTTCTTTCACAGCCTGTAGTGTAAAGAGGGAAGAAAAAGGATACCATTTTCTGTGCCACCACTCAATCTGGTGGCACAGAAAATGGCTTGTTCTTCAAGTAAATTTTATCTGGGTCAAGTCACAAGACATGAACTCTGTTCCCTCTTCTGCAAGCCACTGACACCAAACCAGCTTCTTAAATGTGCCCCAGGCTCAACAAAACTCTTTCACACACAAAATGCAGCACCATGAGAGCCAATAGGACACTGCACCTGGTCACTGGCACCTGCTGTTCACACCAAAACTCCCTCTTGAAAAGCAGCTGCTGGACTGAGGTATTTTTGAGGCCTGGGTAGAGGAGCTCAGCATTTCTGAAAAATGCAGGGTTCCATTTCAGAGGCACAGAAGCTGACAAATGCAGAGCAGTTCCCAGCCATTTCAAACGGCACCAGCCAGGTGCTCTGAAATTCAATCCATCTTGGCCGATCCTTGGAAATTCTCAGTGTGCAACCTCATCTAATGGCTGGCCACTGCTGGCAGCACTCCCAAGAGCAGTGACAGCCCAGCAGCACAGCCAGGGCAAAGCACACACAGGGATGATGGAGGCCAGAGCCCCTTCCCTCCCTCTGCACCACAGCTCCTGACCCTCAGTCCCAAAGGAAGGGGGGCAGCTGGGGAAAAAGGGGCTATGAGGAAACACACTCACTCTGTTCTTGAACTCTCAGCAATGTCAGTGCATGCAGAAACACAAGGGAGACCCTTTTTAAGGCTGCCCTGCTTGTGACAACTCGTAGGGCAGCCACATCACAGAAACATCTCCTAAAAAATGTGACTTTATCTTTAAAGACTTTCCCACTGACTGAATATGAATTCTGGTTTGCTTTAGAAATTGAAAGTGTTGGAAACTCTCATATCCAGCTGGCAGTAATGCTGAAGGAAGAACTGAAAGGAATAGAGGAGTTCCGAGAAAGGCAGAAGGAGCAAAGAAAAAAGGTGAGAAACTAGAGAAATGTTGAACCAGATGGGGTAAATGGTCTGTGCTGATGACCTGTCTCCAGCCATAGGCTGGGAATTCTGCAAAAATGATAAAGTATTACCAGCATGACCTGTTCCCTCTATACGTGAGACTGTGGAACAAAAAACTCTTTCTGATCCCAGCTGGAAATAAAGTAGTGCTCTGAACTTGGGAGCCAGAGGCTTTAGTCCCTTTTACTCTCTCTGGTGTAACTGCAGATACTGTTATTATTATTTCTCTAAGAACTTAATCCTTCCTTTTCTCTTTTTTATACCCTTGCTAATGGGTTTCTCTGATATGACCCTGCACAATCTCCAACACGCAATAAATAAAGGCGTAACACAAACGTTCAAAAACATGAAAGCAAATTAATGTCATGCTGAGTGCAACACCAATATATGCTGAATTCCAAATACATGGAATAAGTAGCATCTAGTTGATGTTGTATAATAAAAAAATTGAGCATATTTAAGGCCATTTCATCCCCTATGATCTTATCAAGGCCTAAGTCTCTTGAAAAATAGCTCTCAATAGAGACAGCAGTGACCACTCTCACACCTTCTCTGCGTCCACGGGGTTGAAGACAAAGCCAGGACCGTCCCTTAACTCTGACAGCAATGAGTGATGGAGGAGTAAAATAAATATTGCTTTCTTTGCTAGTTTTAAACAGGTGAAAGTGCATATAACTAGTGTCCAGTGCCACAAAAATGTGTCTACAAGCCCCTGACACACAGGAACTCGGAATAGAAAAGAATTCTGAATATGAAAGTGGATGAAACCAGTGCTGCTACTGAGCTTTGAGGTTGGCAGTGGTCTGATGAAGCAAATAAGGCATTAAAAGACAGTCAGTGGGCACCATGTTCATCAGTGTTTGTCCCCCATTCCTTTGGCACTGGGATGTGCAGAGAGGTTCTCTCCTGCTGAGAACTGTAAGCCTGTAACCCAATTAGGAAGAGTTAAAGGGGCCTGGGGGAAAAAAAAAAAGGAATAAGTGCTTTGGAGTCTTAGATAAGCTTTTTTCCTCTGTCCAGCATGTGGCTGTGAGGAAGCCAACATCAGACATGCTGGATGGTGTCAGCAGCTTTGGTAACCTCCCTCTTGATTTGTGTTGTAATGTAGCTGTCTCAGGACTGTGCCCAATGTGAAACAAGCGTCTGGGTAGTCCTGGAGATGAGTTTTGCTCGAGCAGAATGTACATATTAAAGGACCAAAAGTCCCCCTGAAGAAAGCCAGCCCCTGCCAGTAGTAAAGCTGGGCACATCACAACTAAAGCCATGACAGAGAACAGCGCTGTCCTTCCAACACTGCCCAGATGACTCCAGCATGGAAATCAAATCACACTGAACATCAAGTTGCCAGAAGCAGGGGAATATAAAAGAGACAGGAATTGTTTGGATTGCAAATGGACAACTACATGTGCTCATGTGGGTGAGACAGTGGTCTGGTCTGCAGAGATGTGGGATCAAGCTCTGCCACCAGCAAAGGAACCCTGCTGGCAGAGCCCACCGTGTCTGAGTGTTGCAGTATTTCATCTCCTTAAGAAAAAAAAAAAGGGAGGAAGAAAATGAAGATCAATGTCCTCTCTGCTATTAATGGGAACCACCGAAGCAGAGTTATCTGGCATTATTTTTTTACCTGGCACTTTGATGCTCTCTGTATCACTTAGAAACCTGTCATTTGTAAAAGTAGAGTGAAGTAATTTTCCCCCCAGGGAGGTGGTTTATAGAAAGGCCCTGACTCTGGTTCTCCTGATTTTGCTGCTGGAAAGGGGAGGAAGAAGTCCAAAGGAAGAAGAGCTGACCTGTGTGTGTTTCTTACAGTATGAGTCTGCAATGGAGCGGATGCAAAAGAGCAAACTGTCCCATTATAAGAAAACAATGGAGGTAAGCTTGGAGGGCTTGGGCAGGTTTCCTGATGCAAACTGGCTCCAGTAAAATCTGTATTACATGTACCTCTATTTAAAGAAAGGTCAAAGCTGTGTGAGTGTGCAAGAGTGTGTGAGGGAGGGAAGACATCATTCCTGCTGTGAAGAGGAAGCTGATCTTCCCTGCTGCACTCACTGAAAAGTCTCCAGAAGGTTAATACAGGATGAACAGTGCCCCAGATCAAACAGGATTTCATTCTTTCTAGGCAAGGGTACTTAGAGGAGTAGAGATTACTTTTCAGTGTGTGTAAGTACAATTTTAAGAACAGCGAGGGAATCTTGTAGGCAGGAGGAATCCTCTCCAGATGGAAAGCTTGCAGGTACAGTGATGCCTAGAGAGGCTGACCTGGAACAGAGGCTAGACAGAGTTAAAGGAATGAAGTAGGTATTTATTAAAAGGTAAAGTAGGTATTAAAATAGGTATTTATCCTTCCAAGGATACACCTTGGGCAGTACAAGAGCCCGGCCGAGGCTCTGCCCAAGATGGACCCATGATGGACGCAAGATGCACAACTGGTCATGAGTTTTCCCACTTTTATAAGTTTTGGTCCATTTACATATTAGGGTTAATTCAGGTTATGAAGTGCCATCGTCCTTGTTTGCTCTCTTCAATTCACCATTGTTTCTGCTTTTTGGGCCTGAGGCTGTAATGGCTGTCCTTGGTTCTCAAGATGGAAAAGGATTGTTTTGTCTAACTATCCTGTGAAGAGAACTTACTAGCACTTAATATGAAGTTCAGAGTTCCACATTAAGGCAGTACAGAATCTAAAAAACATGAAAGCTAAAATTGAAGGCATCAACAGAAACTACAGGCAGCTGAGTTTGGTTTCCAATGGGCAACTGCCTCTACAAGAAGGTAGTTGCAGACCTGTCAGTGCCACAGCTGGAAGTGTATTAACAATTTTTGTTAAAATGTGGTTGTTCTAAATGCATCTCTAAGATACAGAGATGTTTTGGTGCAAATAAAGATTTCTCTTGCTTCTGAGAACTACACCAAGACTGTTGCTTATGGGGTGCTGGCTCTTCCTCCCAGCTTGGAGCAATGGCCAAGGTGGCAGGTGACAACCCACCCCACGGCCACCCCGGGAACATGGGCTCCCAGTTTCATCTCTCTCTGGTTGCTCGGGCAGATGCCTGATGCACCCGTGGTGGTAGAGCAGCCTGTGCATTCCTAACCCCTGCAGGGAGTTGCAGTTGTACAAAGTAAACAATTTCGGGGCTGTAGGAAAAGGATACAATTTACGCTGTCAGCCCCTGCTCCAATGGTTCAGTTCTATTTTCCCACCTCCTTTACCGTGTCATTGGGATTTTTTTTCTATTGCCCAAACTGGGTTTGCTCCCCCAAACTACAAACCAGAAAGTGTCTGGAACATCAGTGTGGGAGAACCCAGCCTTGTTCCCCAGCCAGACCCTCACGTTTGGTTTCATTTCCACCCAGTCCAAGAAAAGCTACGAGCAGAAGTGCAGGGAGGCGGACGAGGCCGATCAGAACTTTGAACGCACCAGCGCTTCAGGCAACCAAAAGCAAACAGAAAAGGTACCAGAGATGACAGTGCTACCCAGAGGGAACGCTGGGGGTTTGCCTTCTCAAGGTACAGGAGAATACAATCAACCAACTCCATTCCACAGGATGCCAGGGGCTGCTTTGTAACCCCAAAGAATCCTCTGGGGAGGGACTAAGTTATCTAATAATTTATCCCAGGCTGTGATCCAATTGCTCTATGAATCCTGAAAGGAAACTGAATGAGATTTTTCTCTGAAATTACTCATTAAGAAAAAGAAACAAATATATGTCACGCAGTTAGTTTTACCTTTTGTTCTCTTACACTTAGTAGGCATAGCATCTTACATTAAAATGCATGTTTTTCCTCAACATTTTTCTCCTTATGGTGAGTTTAATTTCAACTAAATTTACACACTCAAAAATAAATTGTTGGAAATTAAGGCGCTGCAGTCCTTCAGTGCATCATCTTGATACTTGTAGCTGACAATTCACTAACTTTTAATGGGAACATTTTACAGTGAAACAGATGGGGAAAACAAAATAAATGAACTCCTTTTGGCTCGATAAAAAGCAGTGCAGTGTAAGCAAAAAAATCATCTCAAGGAGTGTGGGGGGTGGTGGCGGCGTGGAGACTCTAAAAACACTATCAGAACTTTACATTTTATTTCCAGCAGTCCCTAATCTTTGATGAGCAAACCCCTGCAGCTTAGCTGCAAAGAGGGGATGGAATCCTGGCCCTGCCAAAATGACACCAGAACATTTCACATCTTCACTGGCAGCTAAACCTGACCCAGCTCCTTTCATGCAGAAGGATCCCAGGGTGCTCCATTGCCATTTCTTCCCCGCACACGCCAGCACGTTGGGAATGCACAGAGGCAGCTCACAAGCTGTTTAATTCTGCTCAGCATTTGCAAACGGTTTGGGCCAGGAAGCAAATAAGAATGAAGCTTCTGTTCCCAGCCAGCAGTGATGGGAAATATGGTCATAAGAACCCCTACCTGAGCCTGGTCTTCAAGGGCAGGATGGAAGAATGTATTACATTGATGTCTAGAGCCATGCATTACTGTGCTGTCATCACCATCTGTGCAGAAAGAGGTCTGTGAGTACAGACCTCTCAGTGATGGCTGTTTTCTCATTTGCTAAAAGCTGCAGGTTTTTAAAACAGAGAACTTCTACCTAGAGTGAATTCTGCTTTTAGGATTCTGCCTTATTGTGGGAAATAATCTGGCATTTGCAAAGTATTTTAAAAGCTGTGTGCTTTTCATCTGAGTATTACATGAGGAACTTGCAAGATGAAGAATTTTAACTGCCACTTATTTCTGCTTATAAATATCTATTAGAAAAGCACATCAAACAATGAGAAAAAAACAACTCAGCCAGCAGGCACAGCTTCAGGCTGGCTCACACTGGCTCTGAGCTCCTCTGGCAGGGATGTCTGAATGGAAAGTGTTCCCTTGAAGTCATCCAACCTATGGCTGCACCTGGGAAATACTGGTCCCTTCTCCATAGCACATATTCAGCAGAACTGTGTATAAAGGGGGGACAGCCAGGAAGTGCTCGCAAATTAGAGCCTTTCCCCTAGAGGGGAAAAGAGAACAGGCAGCACAAAAAACTGGGGCAGAAGCAAGAATATGTCAGAAATTTATTTGGGGTGTTTCTTTTCCTGTTTCAGAGCCAGAACAAAGCCAAGCAATGCAGAGATGCAGCAAATGAAGCAGGTGATGCTGTTTGCAGCTGAACTATGATCCTTCTCAGCAAAGATCCACCAGCACACATGTGATAGAACACATCCAAATCACCCAGGCTGTCAGGGTTCCCAAAGTCACCTACCCAAAGATTAATGAAGAAGCCTCTAAAGAGCAGCAGCCTGACAGTCATTGGTATTCACTCCCCTTGGTAGAAATGTCAGCGTCCTGCTTGCATTACGGAATTTACAGAAGACTTCCTTTAGGGACTTCACCCAGGGAAGAAAAGCTCTTCTGGAAGCAAGTTTGAAAGCACAGTAGACACTCAAATTGCCTCAAGACAGCCCAAATCAGATCCCCCATCCCCATGTGCCTGAGCACAGTAGTGATCTCCAGCCACAAACGTGTGTATGCCCAGAAGGACAGGCCAGCACACACCTGAGCTGGCTCAGGAGCTCAGGCTTGTCCCTACCTGCTCATGGAATAGCTTACCCCAAATCACATGGCTCCCCTGGCTGGCTTGGAATGGAAAGAGCCTAAGGATGCTCAGTGCCCAGGCATGGTCCAGGCTCTTCATCTCTGAGGTGTATCATCCCTACTGTAAAGCTTATAAATGATCTGCAAACCATACAGAGAGGATCCTTACTCTAGTACATAACTACAAAGAAAAAAACCCAATAATTATTGTGCCCCAGCAGTTCCAAGCTCACATCTTGTGATTCTCAAGCAAACCACAGGCCTGAAGTATAGGGATCACAGGAGAGGTTTAATAGGAGGAAAGAGAGAAAGGCTGTATCACTTTTTCCCTGAGTGTTGTGTTTCTGATCTGTGTCTGTGTTTACAGAGAACGTGTACAAACAGAACATCGAGCAGCTGGATAAGGTCAGGACAGAATGGGAACAGGAACACATCAAAACCTGTGAGGTAAACATTGACTTTTATAGCGATGTTTGCACACTCTTTATTTTATCCGATTGGAAGATTTCAGTCTAAGGCCTGAAATATCATCCCAAGGGTTTTGCTGTTTGCTTTATGTGGAGTCTCAGCAGATATCTTTGCAAAATTACTGCAAAAGCTAGATCTTATTTAGACATAGCTGCTCCTGTCTCACTGACACTCTCCTTGCTTGGTCAGCGTAGCTATGTAAAAATAAAGGAGTGGAATAAGTGCAGAGGGGGAGAGGTGGAGCAATATATGAACTGGTACATACACAAATCATGTTTACATACCCCAGTCATTCTTCATGTTTCATTGCACTTTAAATTCACCTGCAAGAATATTTGTCCTCTGCCATGAAATAATCTTTCAGTTGAAAGGAGGTGGTAGAGAAGTCTCTATTTCCATTTTACTGATGATGGACAAGTAAAGACTTGCATTTGGCTATTAAGTTTTGCACAACAATTTACAGGAGCTGGTTGGCATCCAAATCAGCCACACATTTGATCACAGTAATACTTCAAATACATTTGCCCATCTGCTGAATTCTGATTTTGCTACATTTACTTGTTGCAGGCTTTATTTCCACATAAAATAAAATGCCAGGAGGATACCCTTCCAGTTCTCTACTTCCTCTTAGGTGTTCCCTATCTGAGAGGGCTGAAAAGCCCCAAAACTGGCACAGAAATATCCACTGATACTATGCCAAGCCTTAGTCTTCCAAAGATGCATATTTTCTCCCTTCCTAAAAAGTTGACAAACCAGCGAAGCATTCCACAACCTCACACTATTTTTGTCCCAAATGGCTAAATCCAGACTAGCCCACAGACCTTGTGACCTGCCCACTGCTTAATCCAAACAGCCATTCATAAAGGAAGGGCATCTTTAATGCCTCCTTTTAAAAGTGCTTGTAGAGAGAACTGATACTCTTTGGGGTTTTTTAAAACTAGCAATTAGAACAAAAAGCAGCTTCAAATCCTACACTTGTGGCTGCATAGTGGGGAATCTGGAAGTGATGGGGTTGCTTGGATCTCTAACGGGGTGCTGGACAACCACAGCCTGAAAATGTCGGCCAGCAAGTGGCAGCACTGGGATGGCCTTTGTCACAGGGGCTGTGCCACATTGTCATGGAATGCCCTGCTCCTCCAGCAGCGTGAGGGATAGGTCAAACACAACACCCAGCTGGGCTCTCCTGGGTGCTGACAAGGACTGAAAGTCCAGCTACATTTCCCTCTTGCATTAACTGCATTTCCTGACAGGACACCATTTACCTGAAAAATTCCCTGTTGGCTCTGGTGCTGTTTCAGCAGCCCTGAGTGCCACAGGCTTTCTGTTCAGAACAAGTATTGAAATGTTCATTCTCCACCTTGTGGTTCTCTTTAAAAGCTTTTACTCTCAGAAACCAGTCCCCACAGCAGCTTACTCCCTTGACAGATTACTTTTTCCATGTTTTTTTAGTCAGTAAGTTATTAGATGGCAGGCAGCATACCCAGCTGAGTATTCTGCTGAATGTTGTATATATTTGTGGTGTTCTGGACATAATTACTAGCAAATAGAGATGGAGACAGATGGCTGGAAGCATCTGAGATTTTCACACCTCATACAAAACCAAAACTTTGTTCTATTATTTGTTCTAATTTTAACAGTATAACATAGAGATCAGGGTGATTTGGTTTTTTAAAGTTTTTAAAGAGCGAGCTTATCTGTCTCTTCCCTCAAATTGGTTCACATTTCTCTCTCTGCCCCCTTCATTCTTCGTAAGCAGTGCAGCAACATGAGGGAGCCAGACAGATGAAGGGAGGGAGGAACTCTGAAGACAGAAAAATGCCTTCTCTTTACCACAAAAATAACCTTTGATATGCAGAGTCAACTCCAGAGAGCCTCAAGTGCTTTCAAAAGAGAAAAGTTTAGAGAGACATTTTAGATGGCAGAAGGGGATAGTTTTGGCTCTACCTCTAACATAAATACAACCCTTTCACATCAGTACTCTACTGATCTGTTAAATATCAGGATTTCAGTGTGATGGGCAGACAGGACCCTGATTCTGAAATCCTCAACAGCAGAGGTAGCAGTCAAATGCAGATTGGGATTCCTCTCCCCTGCTTTGTTTTTTGTCTCTAAAATATAACTTTAATTCGGTGCAACCAATAAGAACAAATTTTTGAGCGTGAACAGTAGATGTAGTTTCTCCACCAACTGAAAAAACATCCTTTACAATGGTGCCTTGAGCATAGGTTTGCATCCCCAGCCCTGTCCCAGCCTGCAAAGCAAATAACTCAATACCATGAGACAACATCACGTTTCCTGTTTGGCTTTAGGTCTTCCAGCTGCAGGAGTGCGACCGCATCACGATCCTGCGGAACTCGCTGTGGGTGCACTGCAATCAGCTGTCCCTGCAGTGTGTGAAGGATGATGAGGTACAGCCTGCCCTGCCCTGCAGCACTGGCTCCGGGGGAGAATCTCACTCCTGCTCTCTCTAGATGAAATCCAGATGCCTGTCTGCATGCAGTCTGTCTGTGGCACCCACGTGTGTCCTCCTTGCTTTGCTGGGGAACGCTTCCTGCTACCAAAACACTCAGCTGAGTACATTTGGGCTCCGACACAATCTCAAAAAAGGCATCCAGTCATGGCCTCACAAATGGAAGATGTAAAGAATACATTAGATGTGACTTTGAATGGTTGTTTCCTGCTATTAATTTCTTTATTGCATTGAAAAGTCCTGGACTGCCTTTGTCCTGCTCTCTTTAAAGACTATCCAGAGCACAAACAAACAGGTGTGTTTACAAGAATATTGGTACAGGGGACAGGCTAAAGATCAGCCAGGTCAGACATGTACCAAGTACAAAGCGTTTCTTAAGGGGATAATTACTACAAGAGTATTATTTGTTAATTCAACGTGAAATGTTAAAAGTTAAATTAAACTCTTGGATTCTGTTTTGTAGCTGTATGAAGAGGTTCGGGTCAGCTTGGAGAACTGTGTTGTAGAGTCAGACATAGACTACTTCATTAAGACAAAAATGACAGGAACACAACCTCCAGGTAATTATTCCTACTGATCTTGTCAGATGGCTTGTGCAGTACATGTCCTTTGGAGGTGCAACCAGCTGGAGGAGTTTCTGCTCCAACTTTTCGTTCCCACCTGCCACAGCTCACTTCCCCCACGCTGTGCTGCTGTCGCTGCTTGTGTGGTGCTCTAAGTGGGATAGAAGAATGATCCAGCTTAAAAATAACCCTCCAAAGAAGAAAAAAACTTGTTTTGGCTTTGCAGCCAGGCTCATTTCACAGCACAGCTGAACTGACACCGCCAAAGAAATGGCAAATTGCCTTGCAGAAATGGCAACTTCAGCTTCCTGCAGTGGTGACAAGACAGAGCTGACCTACCACGTAACTGCACCCCAGACAGAAGTGCTGCCTCTTCATTTGCAGCACAGAGAAGACCCAGTTTGCTAGTCTGTTCCACATGCCCAATGGGGAATAACAAATTTTCTGCTCTCAGGAAGTCGTTTGCATAAACCAAGACTTTGGGTAGGGTAAATTCTGAATGAAATTGGCTTCATCAAACACACAGAACTGCTGTCAGGTTCACAGCCTCTGCCTATTCAAGCCAAAGCTGCCTTTTCCTTGGCTTCAGTGCTCAAAACCTCTGAAATGGACATCAACCCAGCATGAGGCAAGAGCAGTTGTAAAATGAAATCCTGCTGCTCCAGGGTAAGAGTTCTCCAAACACTCTGCAGGAAAGGAGCTGTCTAATGTGTCACACGGCCGGACACAAACCACTCCTGAGTGCTTCAAGAGGCAACACAAGATAGTTACATAAAACCCTTCCATGCTAGGGGTTGTACAGGTACAAAATCTGCAGTGTGAAGGCATGATCCCTGGGGTAATTATCTTGTACACCAACAAGTTCCACCCCTTTGATTTCACTGCAGAGCTCAAAGCTGGCAGGAATTACACCCCAGGGACTTCTTCAGCAGAGCTAGGTGCTGCCATTAATTCAGCACTGAGCTACCTGAGGCCTGCTTTTCACTCAGCCTTTTTGCCATTACTCTAATGATGGTTAAAATTTGGGACTTGGGGAATTTTTTAAAACTAATATATTGATACTGGTGCACTGGATGCCATTTTGTTGCTATAGTTTATTCTTCTTCACATAGGGGATTTAAATTCACTGATACAGGAGAATTTACCTAGGGAAAATTACATTTTCAGGGGCAGAAAGGAGAACTGTGCCTTGCAGTAGTGTGAAACAATTTCTGTATACTAAGAAATGTGTAATTCTCAGCTAAGGGTTTTTTGTAGTTGTTTTTAGGTTTTTGGGTTTTTTTCCTATTTGAGATTTGCCATTTGCAGTCACCTAGGAAATTTCTGCAAAAAGCTCTTGGCTATGTCAGAGTCATTTCTAATAAGAACTAGGCAGAAAAATCCCTTAAGAGCTTTATGAAAGGCAAAGAAAAATCTGACTTGCTTTTTCGTTGTTTTTATTTTTGCCACCTTCTAGAAGATAACATGTTCTGGAAGCAATATCCTAATATCTCCACAGCTCTGGCTAATGAGTTTGCACTGTAGCACATGGTGAGCTGTTGATCTGTGCTATTATTTGCAAAATGCAGGAGAAAACCCACATGTCATTTTGCATTGTGTGGCAGAAGACCTTCATCCTGAGCAAACCTTCTTGATGGTCTTGCTCACTTCCTTTTCTACCCAATCTTACAATGCCCTCCAGACTGGAAACTGCACCAAAGTCACAATGCAGAAGGGCAACAGGAGACCCTTAAATTGGTCAGAAAACTCTCTAATTACTGAGTCTTATTTGCAGGGATTCTTCCCAGTCTCTAGCTCTGTGTGCCTGCTTGGCTTATTATCTTGGCTGACGCAGTGTGAGAATGTCAACATAACCTTTGGCCCAAGTCCAATGTCTTTCTTAGGATACTTGCTGGTATCAGGGCTGAGATAAAACATTATCACAGGCTTCACTCATGTTTGTTTGGCTCTCACACCGAGCAGGCAGAAAGGGGGTGTGGCCACCAGCTGTAAGGAACTGCACTGGGAGCTCTGAGATGACAAATAAATCCATCTGTAACTATTTCATCTGTAAAGTTACACTTGGAAATGGTCTCAATTTCACCCTTAATGACACCATAGAGGAGGGCGAAGGAACTGCAACCTAAATGTGTTTGAGAGGACAAAACCCAAATATCTCTGGGTAAACAGCAAATAAACTCTCAAGAGACGGACAGGGGAGATATGAAAGGGAAAACACACAAGTACACATCAGGAAATTGCTCGTTATTGCTGCAGGCAATAACACTCAGAAATCTCCCCAGATCCAACAAAAATTCCTGACTGGATACTCTGAGGAAAAAAGAGACAAAATGCACTGCAGCAAGTTCTATCATGAACAGAGGTCAGGGCTCACAGTGACCATACTCTGCCCCCTTAAATCCTGAGCTTTGAGGCAACGGAACAAACAGCCATAGAGGAAACTGCCTTCCTCATTAGGGCGGTCACAGCTCTCCAGTGGGGCCTTCAGGCCTCAGCTCAGGTTGAGGGTGCCTTGCCACCAGGGCTGTGGCTGTTTACAGCCATTGGAATGGCTGTTGTCAAGTCCCAGGTCCCTCTGAGCTGCTCCAGCCACATTCCAGGCGAGGGCAGGGAGGTGCTGCCCTGCAGTTTGCTCCAGCAGCCCCAGGTCACATTCTGGCAGGGAGAAAACTGCTTCCTGTTTGAACGTCTCATTTTTACCGCCCTGTTGCAGATGCCATAGGGTACGAGAACTACTACAGCAAAGAGCCCAGCCGGCGCAGCAGCAGCCCCACCCAGTCCTGCGGGATGATGAAGAGGTGAGTGGCAAAGGCCAGTTCCCAGAACGGGGATTTCCCCACATCAACAGCCATGCATAACAACAAAACACCGCATGGAAAGTTATTACTTCCTTATTGTACCAAGAGGCAACTGTGTATCAGTAAATGCGACTTGACAGAAGAAGTAAAGGTATTAAAATGGAGTCAGAGTAATTTTGCCATGCCCTAGTAGGAAGAGGGACAGGGGATGAGTTCATCACACAATTACTCAGCCAGCAGTGGGTAGCAATGACTCCTTTCCTCTTTCCTACTGAGTCAGGGCATGTAGCAACAAAAGCAGTTTGTTCTAGGGAGGGTGAAGGTGAATCGGGCTGGGAGCAAAAGCTGGGAGAGCCATCCTTTGGGGCAATTCCTCCATGCTTGCAGCACCACTCAGCTAAGCAGAACAAAGAGCTGCTCTCTCTAGCTGGATCAAAGGGGAAAAACACAGGGTGGAAAAACTGTGATGATTAGTGAGGAATTTTCCTTATTCTGATCCATTTCTGCTGGTAAATGTTAGAACATGGATGCAGTTATAGCAGCAGAAGAGCATGGTGGCTCTATTGGATTGAATATTTCATACTAAAATGGCAAATTCACAATGGGGCATCATAATTAAAGCAGAGGAGATTTATAATTTAACAAGCCCTATGACATGGCAAAGACAGGGAGCAGGCAGTGATTTCCCATTTGAAATGTGGTCCAGCCTTGCCAGTGAGCTAGTCAGGGTCATACACAATACTTTGTTTTTCAGTTGGAAACTGGATCTTCTCTAATAAGGAATTCAATGCTGCATCCTGTGCAGTTACATAAGACAATTGTACTGCCATTCAGAACACAACTGTGAGCAGCATGGGCAAGGAGCCTAGAGAGGCTCAGCCTGAGTCTTTCAAGAACTCTTGAGATAGGATATCCATTTTCCAGAAAAGTGGAATGTTTGCTAGCTGAAAAATCAGACCCATTAAATATGCCTTAAGCATCCAATGCTATTTCTATCTCTGCTTGAGAATCCTAACCCATTTTCTCACTTTACTTAGTCTTCAGGACCCAGCTGTGATACAGGAAATAACTAGGGATAGATTAAAATAAAAATTCACTTAAACTCACATCTTTTAGAAAGGCTTGTTACAAAAGGTCTGTATTTTAAATTGTATCAGGGTTTTCCTTAAACACAAAGAGATGTTAATCTCTTATAAGCAACCGACAATTTTCATCATTTTAACATTGTGAAATAATTGGAATTTCACACCATGAGCCTTCGGCTCTACAAAAAAATATTATCTGCTGCATTTCATGCACAATTTAGTGAAGTTAATGGTTCAGTACTCTGCTGCATTTTTTAAAATATATTTTTAAAGGAAGATAAATATACCTTCAGCATAAAAGAAAATAGAAGACCATGGAAAGAGGTGACATCTACTCTGGGAATCGGAGGGAGGGCTGAGTCAGAGTGCTGAGATGAAGGAATGCTCATACAGGCCTGTTCACTCATTTGGGTTTTGGCTTCTCTTGATTCTGCAGATTTTCTGGACTACTCCATGGGAGCAGCAAAAACAACATGGAAACTGCCACTCCTTCAGCCCCTCCTCTGGGTATGCTCTGCAGGAAATTAATTTACCAGATGTGTTTGTTTTAGATCATGTTGCTAAACCAGGCTTTGACATGGAGCAGAAATGTACAGCAGATATTCACATGTTGGCAGGCAAGAGTAGTCTGGAAATGAATTTTGCTTGGATGTGTATTAAACAAACTTCCCAGCTTAAAGTACCAAATAATCCATAGATTCTTCAAAACTCCCATCTAGGTGTGTGTGTGTGGGGGTTGTACATTCAGAGCAGCAGTCTGACATAGACATTTCCCCTTGTGCAGCATAACTACCACTAAAAAAGCCCCAGAGAATACATAAAAATTTTAACACATCAGGCACATGGCTTATGAATGCAAATATTCATTTCACCTCACAGTTACACAGTTGTCTTGTAATCCATATAATTAGGACTTTACCAGATAATATTTAAAACAGTGTTTTGGCTATGTAGAAGGTAACAGTTTGTGACATTTTTATTTGTTTGATAGTAAACAAAAGCATTTTATCTCTAGTTCTTACCAAAAGAAAAGTTGTTTTCAAACAGCTTTAAAAATCAACTGCCTCTGTCAGACCTGTCTGCTTGGGCACCCAGAATCACAGTCCAGACTCTCTCTTGCAGCATTTGGTGCTCAGCAGGGGAAGCTCCCAGACAGATGCTGGGAAGAAATGAGAAGTTTCCCTAATTACAACAAGCTGTATTAAAACAAAACATCTGAAAAAAAGTTATGTCCATGACAAACAGCTGTGTGAGAACTATATGAACCACTGGAAAATGTTTGGTGACCCATTGGCACAGTATTTTCCATTTTTCTCAAGGGGAAAAGAAAAAATCCTATGTGAGCTATGGAACCGCTAGAATTTTATACCCCCAGCAGCAGCATTTTTAAACCATTTTAATCAGAGTGTTTACTTCCTTGGATGACTTGGACTGTGTTTTACCAGGGGAAACTTTTTTCCCAAACTGAGGCTGAAGCCACTTTCTGACCTCCCATGAAGTTCAATGGGTGTATTGTCATCCCATCAATGGGGGACAGTGTTTGTGCAACACTTTACCTACAGTTCACAGCAGCTTTTCTATGCATGTACATCTCCAGGCAGAGAGAGAACAGAAACCCTTGTATTTGTGAACTCTTGCATATGATCCCATGCATTTATAAGCAACTGAACGCTTTCTTTCTGTGTTGGGTATTTCTTCCTTACGTTTCCCCCCTCGCAGAGAGAACAGACGGAGTCTATGCATCCATTATTGTAAATGAAAAAGCTGGGATCACGTCATCACAGGACTACAGAGTACTTTATGACTACACAGCCCAGGTAAAAAAAGGTTTTGAAATAAATACTTCATAGCATCACATTTAAAATAAATGATACTTACTGAAACGTCTTGGAAGTGTAAATTCTGTGAAGGAGATGTTACCATAATTTTACAGCCAGGGACGTGATCTGTCCTGCTCCAGTTTAGCACGCTGGTTCTCCATGCTGGAGATGATAGAATCCCATAAAGGACATTCTTTCCCTGTACTTCCATGTTGCAAGCTGCAGAATCACAGTGGAGGTGGTTCATCTGCCAACAAAAACTGTTAAAGAGAACAACCTGCATCCTTAACTGGGATGTTGAGCTCTCCCTGACTCCAGTCCTAACTAGGCAGAATACCACTAGCAAAAGGTTGTGAATGGACTGGTTATAAATATTTGCTAATTCAGATGGACTCCAGAACCTGGACTCCAACTCCACTTGCTTTACATGTCAGTTTAAAGGTTCCTTTTATTAGCTTTAGATCAGCAGAAGAAACAGCATCCAGGGGGTCTTACGTCTCAGTGCAGAGAGAGCTTCACACCAAGGGACCTGCCACAAACAGCCAACGTTGAAGAAATTTGATGGTGGCAAAATAGATAGCCAGATGAATGATGAAAACACAGAAAAAGCTCCAAAGGAACACTTTCCCTTAGGTACAGCAGTATTCCAACACCTTTTGATGCTGGAGGTTTTTTTGCTTCATTTTAAACTTTATTATTTACAGGAAATTTCATGCAAGCACAGCTGAAAGCACCTCACTGTTAATGGCAGTTCCCCTAAGGAGACTACTGGATCACCTCCTTACTCCAGGAGCCCCTTAAAACTGTGCAACACTGATATTCCCTGCTGAGAAAAGAGCCTGTTACTACCTTTAGGATACTGTACATTGAGGCCACTCATTTTTTTAGTCCATTCTTACCTACTCAGGTGCATTAAATTTAGTTTTAGCTGACACCTCAAATATCTCTGGAAGCCTGTTTTCTATTTACTACACTGTGGGCAGCAAAGTGGTTTCCTATGGAAAACAGGACAGCCCCACCGAACACTGATAGCTGCCTGGGAGCTCAGTGAGAGCTTATTTGCAACTACTGCATTTGTCTGGGGATGAAAGTCACAGCTGACCAAGAGTCACTGTCCCCCACTGGTCACTGCTGTTCCCTGCTAAAAGAACTGAGAGACCTATTTCAGGCATGGATTAGCAGAGGCACTGTTATCCCCCTTAGGAATTAAGCTGTGCTCGGTTTTATTTAGCAACACCTGCAGACTATGGAGGTCATGATGAGCTGGTTTAGGAGAGTGGTGTTTGACCCTTTCTGGACTTCCCCAGTGATAAAACCATCAGGTTGTCCAGGAGGAGACACCACAGAGGCTGGGGAAATTTGAGGACCTTAAGAAAATAGCCAAAATGCTTAATCCCTCACTGTCTGCTATTTCAAAACCAGAAGGACATTGGCAGACTATTGATGAAGAGCAGGATTAAAAAATCCCCACCAGATACATGCTTGGGCCCTCCTGTGCTCTCAGGCTAACTACGTTTCTTTTCCCTGACTCCTTCCAGAACGTGGATGAACTGGACATCAGTGAAGGAGACATTGTAGTTGTCATCGCAGAAAATGAGGACGGCTGGTGGACAGCAGAAAGGAATGGGCAGCGAGGCTTTGTGCCAGGCTCTTATCTTGAAAAGCTTTGATGAAAAGAAGCCCCAGTCCTCAGACTTTACAAGTATTCCATTACTGAAAACCATCAGCACACAAGGTCTGCTTCAGCTGACCACGGGCATCCCAATAATAATGTTTTCTACAACTACCAGTCAGGAAATAACCAACTAACTATGCTTTTCTCTCCCTTGCTCCTGCCTCATCCCATTATTCTCCTGGCCTACACTCTCTGAAAAAGTCATCTTCACTCCTGAGGGATTAGGACTTGCATGTTTTGGCACAGTCCTCCCTCAGCACACTGTGCTGCCAGCAGTGTTTCAAAGCTCGGCAATCCTGGGAGGAAAATCCTGCCCAGATCTCAACAGTGCAAAGGGAAAAGATCACAGAAGCAAGTGCAGTTTCTCCAGGATGGAGGATTATCTCCAGCCAGCCTGGGAGCCACCCTTATGGTCACAACAGCCACGTTCTCTGCCATGGATCCCTTTCTCTCCGTGCACATGCCATGCTGGCATTTTTGACAGAGAATGGTTTATCAGTCATGGATGAAAATACAAAAACCAGTGAATGCAGCCAGAGAGGAGCACCTGAAAGACCGGGACACATCCCTGGTAGGAAAACTCGAGGCACTCCATCACAACCATCTCCTAACACAATGAAATCCATGCTAGCCATGGCTCTGCTTTGCACTGGATTCTGGGACAGATGACGGGCCCATGGCTTCCTTTTGCCTCGGTGGGAAGGTTTCCCTAATGTCTCTCTGGGACTATGAAGTTTAAAAACCCAACAACACGAAGAGCAGCTAAGCCAAGCCCCCAGCAGCGCTGCACTGCCCTGATTGCTCTCCTCTGAGCACCAGGGAATTGCCAATTACCTCCCCCTGCAATGTCAGCAGGGCAGCCTCCCTTGCACCCGCTCAGCCCACAGGCTGCTCTGGCTCCATCTGCTGCCTGCAGCCGCTGCACCTCTGCCACTGCTGCCACAGGAACATCCTGGGCTCCTTCCAGGCACGTCTAATGTGCTCATTCTTCAGCAAAACCTCTTCAGAGATGTTGCACTGTGCAGGTTTGCTGTATTTCACAGATTTCAGCTCTATCAGTCTTTCTACTTTATTTAAGAATGTTTCCAACTATTACTGTACTGTACAAGGGATTGATGGATAGTTTCTGTCATTATTCCCTTTTCAGTATTTCAAGATAGTTAAAAAAAAAATTAAAAACTGAATTATTTGATTTGAATTTAATTTGAATCAGAGCAAACTATTTCTGGGGGCAGAATGACTATTTGCCAACGTTTCAGGTCTTAAAACAGAATCAGGACAATGAAAATTAATCTTATTGCTACCTGAAAGGCATGGAACAGAGAGGAACTGTTAGCTCAGATACAAAAGAAAGACAAGAGAAATTCAGACAAAAGAAAAAGCTGTAATGGTCAATGCAATCTTTTCTTGAATGAAATACAGTGAAGGTCAGAGGCACTTGCAGTATCCTATTCAAATTCTTCCTTCAAAAATGGAGCAGAAGTTGCCGCGGGCCCTTTTCCTTTGGCTGCCTGCAGTCCTTGGCACTCCCCCAGTGACCACACAGCACATCCCCATCTGGGCTGAAGGGCTCCCAGACCCTGGCATCGGGACAGGCTCGGGAGGGCCTGCGATGGCACTGAAGGCAGCAGAGTAAGAACAGCAGTGCTCCCCCAGGCTGGGAAGGAGAGATTTCTGTGACCACACCTGAAGTGACACAAAAACGCACAATGGCTTCAGCTTGGCCAGGACAGTAGAGTGGAGGCTGCCCAACAACCACAGCATCCCTTGTTAGCTACAGCAGGAGAGGAAACCCAAATCACAAGAGAGTTAATGTATTTACTTCTTGAACACTTCATCTTCCACAAATAAGACTGCAATAAACCAATAAATAAATAATTTTAGGTAGATATTTTGCAGATTATCTTAATTAAACAGAAAAAACCCAGACCCAAACAAAACCAGTGAGATGCACCTTCTCCAATGGTGTGTGGGACACACAGATTTTTGCAGGACTCCTCACTTCTCTGGGGGCCCAACCTCACACAAGGCACTGCAGGGCCCAGTCTTGACTGCCCTGAAACCCTATTACAGATCATTGCTTCCATGGACCACATGGTCTACATCACCAACAGACAGCTGGTGGAATGGTGGCTGCTGTTTCTCTCCCATCAAATCATTCCGTATTTTTGCTGTTAAAGTCAGGAAACCAATATCCTTTCTACTAATCTCTTCTTCTGTCAAGTAAACACTGTTGAATGGCAAGAGGCTATAGGTATTTCAAAATCTCCCCAGTGTCACAGCACTTGGGTCCAACATGCTAACTCCAGATTGTTCAGGAAATGAAAAAACAGCAAACAATGTTTTCTCATGAATTCTCTGCTTCACATTGTCTAGATATGGCTTAGAACTACTTATCAGCCAAATCTTTCAGTTTGCCCTATCTGTGTGGCAGCACTTGTCACAAATAGAACAGAGATATCAAGAAATACCCACACCCTCTGAGAACGCCCACATTTTAGGTGTCATCCATCTACCCACCTCCATCAGTAGGAAAAGCAGGAAGGTCAGTTGTAGGTTGCTGCCTTCATAACATTGCCCTTACTAACATTTCCTCTCCAGTTTGGTAACATTGGGGCAATAAAACTGACACAATCAAGTTATCACTCAATTTTCAGCTAAGATGGGAAACTGAAATGGGCCCTTTCCAGTGGCATTCTTATATTATAGTCAAAACATGCATATTGTTCTCTTTTACCATTTACTACCAATTAAGGAGAACAGGAAAACCTGCATGAAATAACATTTAACCAATGACAACCACACGTAATTAGGAAATATCTGCAAGTGTAGGGCAAGGTCCATCTCTGCACAGATCAGATTTCTACGAGGCAACAAGCCAGTAGTAACAACAAAGTAGTATGGGACTAGAAACAGAGAACCAACAGACAGAGCTCTAGGACAGCCAACACAGCTGGGCCTCCTGCCAAGCTCAGTGATCTGTAGAGCCAACCAGCTTCCAGCATTTCCAACAACTGGGCAGCTAAAAGGAAGGAATCAACCTCTTCACAGCTGAGCATGTAGCAGCAGAAGGAGCACAGTGACTGTTCAAGGTTTGAAGCGTTTGCCACCTCCCCAGGGACCCCTGGCTTGAGCTCTGTAGTATGAACAACCCCACTTCATCAGCTAAAGTGGTGACAGAACATGTACATAAGGGCATAAACAGTAGAAACTCCTACCTTGGCTTCCTTCCTGTCTCAAGAGGTGAACTCGTGGTCTGAGTCTTCTCTCCTTCATCTTTCTTCCAGCTGCAACTCATACCTCACTGATTACTGAATGCATTTGAAGTAGAAGCACATGGATGCCAGAAGGAGATGCATTACAAGCCAAGCACCAGGTGTGGGTATCTAACAGGAGCCTGGGTGGGCATTAAAAAACACCTAACCTCAACACTGGTGGGTAACTTACACACTTTGTGGTGCCACAGAACCTCCTGGCAGTGTGGCTGTGCCATTCTTTTAACTGTGCAGGCTTGGAGAGCACAGGTGACTCAGCATCAGTGCTGTCCAAACACAACATGAAAAGTCACTGTTAACCTTCAGTGTGGAGTGGCGACAACTCTCTATGGGACAGGACAAACTGTACAGGCCTGAACAGCAGCCTAGACTGCTCAACACCATTTCTTCTCCCTGGCTTTCTTCTTCTCCAGCTTGCAGGGCTGGGGCATTGAACACAAGAACAGTCCCCCAGCCACACAAATACCAGTACTTCCCATGTCCTTAAACAGGAACTACACTCAGAGCTAGTGAGCAAGAAAGGAAACAAAGTTGTGACGCTGAGTCTTACCTGCCTTCTGGAAAATAAATGGCTGCTAAGGGACTACAAGGGCTGATTGGCTGGCTTTTGTAGAGGAAGAATACTCATGTGGAGAATTAGATTCTGGAAGAGGAATTAATGTCCTGCCTATGTTATTAACAAAACGTCAACTCCCCAGTCACTTGAGAGGGCAAAGAACTAGTCAAACTAGTTAGCCAAACTGTTAGCCATCATCTATCCTTTGCTAGCAATTACCTAAATTCAGCAGCCAGCTCACATTTTGCTCAGAGCCACAGTTATCTCCAGATTTGTGCACTCCTGGATCCTGCACATTGCAAATCTGATCTGCTTCTAGAATAGCTGGATAATCATATTTCCATCAAATTAGCCAGTTTCACATGGTGCAGGACTCAACTTGTCCTTCCACCAGCTGCTAAAGGACGGCTGACACCTGATCTGGCACAAAGCTGCTGGGGCACCATTAAGAGCACATTTACAGCCTATCACTGCTGGGTGCCATGTGGCTGCAGCCATTCTGTCCCGAACACTGGCCCAAAAGGCACATTTACTCTGTTGTTTCTGACTGAAAGCACAGACTAAATCTTGCTTTTAGATACAAAACTCTTAACAGAAATCACCGTGACCTCCCAGCAAAATCGGCAAAAATCACAGTTGACATCCCTGAAATTTCTAAGGGGAAAGACAGTATCATCCAAAACCAGCAGGCAAACAGAACTTGGAGCACAGCTTCGAGTTTTTAACCAGGGATTCCACATATTATCCTGAGGACTGGGCGTACAAAAACAACTGGGGCAGAGGTGAAGGAGGAACAGGTACCCTAAGAGGATGTTTGAAAGCAGCAGGAATTTTACTTACCAGATCTAAAAAAGCCAGTATTAACCAGATTTGGAAACATAAACCAGCACATGTATCCCAGCTTTGCTGCCCTTACCAGAATTCAACCAAACCACCCCACAGAAGTAACCAGTGTGTTAACAGGCGTAATGCTGAATGAGCTACAGCTGCACAAGTAGTGCTTTGACTTCATTTCTCTTTGAGTGAAATTCAGGCATTTGCTGGAGCCTTTGCCTCAGGGTAAACGGAGGCACAGTACAGCTGAAGACATTCCAGCCTAAACTTGAATGAAATTTCCTGAGTGTTGGATTACACGCTTGGATTGTTGAAGCAGCCCAGGCTAAACCCTTGAATAAATCAATGGCTTTGTGAAGCAAAGGTATGACTGGAGGAGTCGCACCTCACCCCTCAGTTTCCCCATGCATCATGGGGAGTTTGTAATCCACTCTGACACCGAGCTGAAAATCCTCCTGGCACACTCAGCATTTTGGTGATTGTTCAATCCCAGACCCAGTCTAAACAAGCTAGCATTGGGCAGCAGTCGGATCGATATTTGCAATGGAAAATCTGGTACAAAAGGACAAATTATATTGTGTACACAGTGCTTGTTTTGTAATAGGACCGGCTGGCTCTGAGGATGGGGAGTGCAGACATAAGGTACACTCACACTCAATGCAGAGAGCGTGTTGGGGGAGTTCAGTGCATTCCCTTCCACTCTGCAAGGGCACAAATGCTCAACAGCTGCATCTAAAGGAGAATTGTTCGGAATTTTTAAGCCGAAAACAGTCCATGGAGGAACTTCTTGGGAAACTGGTGAACTTTAACCTTCCCGGGATAATAATGCTACCGTAAGTGTGAATGGGAAAGCTTTCAATGCACTGATAGACGTGAGAAGTGCTTTGTCTCTAGAGAAGGGCTGCACAGCCCTTCTTGTGTCTGAGCCCAGAGTGAGGAAGGGAGACTTAAGCGATAGTGACTTTGTTCTGCTAAGTGGCAGCTAAAGGTTTTACTAGGTCACTGCTCAATTCAGCAGTCATGGGAGGATTCAAAACCAAAGAGGGAGAGAAGGCATCTGGAGAAATTAATCTTCTCTCCTCTGTAGGGTCCTGTGCCAGCTTTTATACCCACAGCACTTATTAGCACAAGCTCTAAATTTAACTTATGTTTCCTTAGTGTCTGTAATGCACCATTTTTCAGTACTGAAGGTGTTACTGTACAGGGGGAAACAAAGCTATCAGGATAAATGCTGGCTGGTTTTAAGCTTTCAGAATGGACATTGCATTCAAAGCACAAAAATGCTTCACAGAGTGCAAGGCTAGCTACTAGCACCAAGCATGCCTCCCAAGGATGGGGCATTTTCCAAGTCCTGGAAGCACAAGGAATGCTTAGTTCTACAGCATGTACTGGGATTTAAGTCCAGCCTGTTGCCTGTGAAGTGCTTGGTAAAGGCTGGCACAGGACTCAATGCCACCTTTGCCACAGGTGATTAATCCCTCTCCTACTCTCAGCTGAGAATGCATGAACACGACCCCTGCACACACCCTCATGTGCTGGCAAACTTCTTCAATGCAATTGAATGGAGACTCATTCAGGTAAGAGCAGATGTTGCTGCTTCCTTTGTCCAGCTGGGAGAACTTCAGAATTCCATTTCAGAAGTAGTTTTCTAGACCAGACTGCTTTTGCACACAAGGCATCCTGGATACTGTCAAGCCCCACAACTGCCAGTGGTTTGCTTAAGTGTTTTATTTAAATGAGGGAAATGCATTCCAGTTCTTCAGTCAGAGCCTGCCCTAGCAAAGGGCTGACAGGACAGTTATCCTGGAAAATGCTTGAATTATTTTCTAAAATTGGGCAGGAGCGCATTTGGTGAAAAGAGCTGGTACCTGAAGCACCACACATCCAAATGAAAGCAAAGCTGTGTCTATTCTCTGGAGGGCCATGAGGAACAGCTCCATGGTCCCAACACTGCTGTGGCTCATGTTACCCCAAGCAAGCCAGCAGTTTGCAGGCTTCCCTCTGGCAAAGAAAAGTTTCAACTCAAAAGCTCTGATGTATCTTTAGCATTTGGGGTCAAGAGAAGCAGGTGAGAGAAAATGTGTGGTTCAGTGGTATCACTAGAAAGAAGCTTTCAAGCTTCTCTGCTTGCTCCAGAAGGATCACCAAGTCTCAGGTCCCCAGACCGGAGCTCTGATTGCCTCTCACTTGTGTCCACGCAAGCTACAAACTCAGCTGTGCTTTTAAATGATGAATAAACTCTACTTTGTGTTCATCTACAGTGTAAATACCCCACACAAAACAACTGAACTCCTGTCCTGGAGTCCAGACACTGAAGGAAGCAACATCTGTTGCCAGGCACAGATCCAGCAGGGATTACTGTAGTCACAGCAAGGACTGTATCAAAGGCATATGCCTGGACTAAATATGTATTGTGAGCACAAAACATGTATTGTGAAGGCAACTTCCAGACTGAAGAAATAAAGGAGCAGGTCAACAAATCTAATTTAATTTACCTCTGCCACCCCAGGCAGCTGCCAGGACCTTAAACATGTCCAAGGGGCAGCACATGGCCATGGAACAGCTGTACAGCTGTGCTTCCCCAGCACCTCCTCCTCCACCTAGTAACAAGTGGCCTGCCATTTAGCCTTAAACACCAAACCTTGTGTTATGGTATACAGAAGGAAACACAACTTGCTCCCAGGACTCCCTCAGGACTATCTTGTAAGTTTTTTTGTAGATAATCCTTTCATGGGGAGATAGAAGGGCAAGGTTTACACCTACTGCATGCAGGGTACCAGGAAACTGTGACTGCTCCATCAAAATCAGATCATACCCAGACTTTCAACACATCTGCAGCAACATCATTCTGCTACCTGCCAGTGAATTTGCTCTCTCCTAATCAGTCCCACTACTGAAGAGTAGCCCCAAAAGTGAGATGGACAAATAGCAAACCCAGTTACCACAACAGACATGGGAGATCAGTGCTGAAGCAGTCCAGGAACAGGAGACTAATATGCAGGACAGTGGGAAACAGGCTAAGAGTGCCAGCACCTCACCCTCCCACAGCCAGGCACAGCCTACAGCAACCAGCTATGCTGCCACTCCATAGGGCACTGCATCGCAGAGGAAGCTTTGTGCTCACATCCGTTGGGATGTGGCACAGATGGAAGTCTGCTCTGTGCCTTTTAGCAATAGCCCAAGCAGACATCATGGTTTAAAAGATGCTGCCCCCAGAGAGCTTTTCAGCTGCTCAATGCACTCCAGGAGAAACAGATTGGCTATGAGAGGCTGCAGAGATCAGCAGGAAAAGATTACCAACACGTGTTTTGAAAAAGGCTGCGGAAGTAAAATTAAGCTTATTATGTGTAGCAAGGACAGCTGCCCCAGTCAGCAGGGGTGGCACCTAAGAACAAAGACTGCAAGAGGCAGGATAGAGGCTCAGGTGGCATTCTCCAGGTACTGCAGTCACCCAGAGTGTGCTGCTGCTGCAGGACACAGCACACGGAACAAAGAGCCACTGCACTTCCTGACCTGTGCATTCCGGATGGATTTGTCTCAGGCCCAAGATGAAGTCACAGTCACAAGACCCACTAACTCCTCTGAAGGCTATCACTGATACTATTATCCCAAGTACTTATCTCAAATCTCATCTGAAACTGCAAGTACTGAAGAATCTCATGAGCTTTCCTCTTCTGGCTATCAAGGCAGACATTTCTTTTTTCACTAACTTTGTTAAATTGAGCTTGTTAGACCACTTCTCTGTTTTAATAAGGCAATGTGCCTTACTAGACCTTACTGTGCCTTACTGAATGAGACTCATGAGAATTGGAGGGCCTCTGATTAGGGTGCTGAAAAGCAGTAAAGCAAAGGTAGTGCACTGCAATGCACTTAAGTCACTTTAATAGCTGTGAGAACAACAAAATCCAATTAAAAAAACCCCACTGAAGGCAATTCTAATTTCCTGTGTTAAACCCCTCTGGATCAGGTAAGGTTTACTGCTGCAGGCAAGCTCCATGCCTGTGTGCTCCATATGTAGCACACAGATGCACTCAGTCTGAACAATTTCCTGTGCACTCTGCATTGAGCCCTCTCACACTCTTCAGCTACAAGACAGCCAAGAAGAAATTCATACAGGAAGTTAGAAGACTAGACACAGGAATCAAGGAAAAAAAAGCTGTAATGGAACAAAATCATCCCTTGTCCCCTCAAATACACTGTCAGACATGAATGTATTAATTAGGAAGGCCAAAATACAGCCACACCAACACTCCTGCCTAATGCAAGCCAAAGTTTATTGATTTTTTTTTTTCAGTAAGGGAAGCCACAGACCTATACCACTTGTTCCCAGCTTCAGCAAATCACACAAAATGTGGTGTATTAGACCCTTTCAAGTCTGTGTTTAGTTACCTTTTTTTTTGAGGCGGTGAAGTTTGATTTTGTATTTTAGCAAATCCAAACACCACCATAACTTTATTCACACCTCCAAGACATACTACAAATGGTGTAATGCAAGAAGGTCACTGGTTCCTAGCAAAAACTAATTCACAGCAATTAGAAGTTCAGTTGGGCTTTGTTTAGATTATAAGAAAGTTGTAAAATATTGAATAGTTTCCACACTCCACCACAAATATTCTGTGTTTTAAAGAGGAAAGAGAGACTTCCTT
The DNA here is from genome assembly GCA_013397195.1 of Hylia prasina. Taxonomy (NCBI): domain Eukaryota; kingdom Metazoa; phylum Chordata; class Aves; order Passeriformes; family Sylviidae; genus Hylia; species Hylia prasina. Next base: position 986,579 of record VYXD01005987.1, read on the forward strand.
CATCTACATTCAAGTACTGTCAAGTCATCTGCACTTCAAATCCATGCCTTCCAGCAAGACTGACAAGCACATGCACTGTTACTTCTCCCAAACCGGCCTCATTTCAAAGGGGCATGTGCAGGCTCATGACTGTGGAGTTTCCTTCTGCCTTGTAGCTGCCAGGAGCTGAGCACTTTAAGCATCCCTAGCCTTATTCTGTGCAACACAAGTCTGTCTTAAAGCCTCTCCACACTGATTTTTACAAGCCAGGGTCATCTCAATCTTATTAGTTCCATATTTACAATATGCAATACAATATGAAGACAATCAAATTCAGTCAAGCTTGCTGCCACGTTTGGGAAATCTGATGCTGCAGTCAGGAGGCCTCTGGGTTGAGCCCCATGCTGTACTAAGAATGAAAATCTAAGTCCCAAGGGAGTATCATTTATGACCCACCTTTAGAAGTTAACAGAATTCCAAAGGTACACTTTTATAGCAGTGTAACAGCTCTGAGAAAAATCCCCCAACAAACCACACTGGCTTCAACAACAGGTACACATTAGAATTTTCATTTTCTGAGTGATGTTTCTTTAGTTATTTGAGGTTATCCTGATGTCAGTTTAACTGAGCATGTCTGCTTTGTACATAAGCAACTAGTAAAAATTCTGAACATTCCTGGCTTCTGCAAATGAGGAGGAACCTGAAGACACTGAAAGTAGGGCAGTGACTAAGGATCTGAATAATGCAAGGCACATTAAAACATAATTAACATACAGCAGTTACAGTAAAGCTACTCATTACCCACTGTTTAGAGGCAACCGATTCTTCCTTAATCATATGCACAAGATGTTAAATTTCCATCAAGTTCAGCCTCTCATAGCCAAGTTTGTTGTTCTGTGTTTCACTGCTATTGTTTCAAATAAAAGGAACAAACACAATCAGGTTTCCAGCAAACCATAAATACAGATCTACTGAAGTGAAGCCACTCAAAACTGTTGTTTTCACACAGTTTGTTCAGCACACCCAGACTCCCCTGGACCAAGTACACTGGAATCTCAAACAGAAAACAAGACATGTTTATAGGGAGGATATAGAGATTTATTTAATCAGGTTTACTATTTACAGTTGAGATCACTTTCACATACTACTTTGCTACTCTACATGGCTACATTGTTTCCAAACCAATTGAAGGTCTACAGTCTAACAGTTCACTCAACACATAAAATGCTCTTCATAGAAAAATGAAATATTTCATTATAGAACAGTAGTGCATACATTATACTCCTGAAAAGCCAGCTTATATTTTAAACCACTAATGTTTGAAAGACTGGATCTCTGAAGGTCAAAACTGCAGTCACATAATCCAAAAATTGGTTAGGTTTTTTTTCCCACAATTTCTTTATATATAAAGTGTACTGGACTTAGGTGTTTTTTTTCTTTTTTAAAAGTGACACTGGTGAGGGGCAAGATTAAAATATTTTTTCTTCTCAAATTAAATACAGCTGGCTTCCTTTGTACAACTTTGGCCAGAAAAGTTCCACGAAGCAAAGGTTTAAGACATCCTCTCTCTATATGCAAGAATCAGCCAGTTAATGCTTAGAGGTAATCTACCAAAGTAGGCACACATCCTTTGACTTTCATATCAACCAAATTACACTTAACTCGCAAATGGTTCTGAAATTAGAAAGTTTACTAGCATACTAAAACATTTAGATACATGAATAGCTGGCTAAAACAGTGAAAGTCACAGGTAATTACATGGGTTTGTGTAAAGCTGTTGTTTTGCCCATCACCAGTGCACAGTGTGGCTGCCCTCATGTCTGAAAGGTGTGCTCGGGGCAAGAAAGCTATGGAAGTAAACCTGGCCCATTCACCTTCCACAGGAGTGGGGAAGATTGAACTGCATGTTGGAATTCTCTTCTAGGCATAGGTTCCACCAGCAATGAGAAGCTCGTAGGCAGGATCTCGACTCCTCCTACATAGAACTATGCAGGCACACAACATGCCCAGGAGCTAGGGAGAAAAAACAGAACAAGCTTTGAGTACAAGGAAGGTACTTCGAGAGACTCAACCTCAGCACAGACTGTCAGCCTGCTTCAAGACTGTAATTAACAAACAGCAACAAATGACAGCTCCCTAAAGAGTCCTGGTTCCTGCTGCAAACTGCAAAGGCCACAAACTTCAGCCTCATTTTCTTTATAGTATTATCCTGGACATCCAAAACAAAACTTTTTTTTGGTCAGCCACTTGTATTCAGCCTCAATAACTGAGATTCCGATGGAAGAAACTCCTAAGGTTTTTTAATGAAAGGTACAGATTTTTAGAAACCGTATCTGGTATGGAAAACCCAAGTGCAATTCAAATGCATCAGCTTAACTGCTATGATGAGAATGGGCTTTTGAAAGAGATTTCATAGAACTCTCTCTGTGAACATGTCACATTAGAAAGTTTAAATCTAAGGAAAATAATTCACTTTTAGACATGTTAAAATTCACAGCACCACAACTGTGCTGGCATGCTTGCCAGGATTTAAAGTATGATCACCCTGTGTCCACTTACAAGACTTAAACCACATGAATAATCAGGGATACAGGGCATGGTATTTTAAAGAAGTTGCATGTTTATTGAAGGTAGAATAAGACTGTACCTACAAAAACATAGCAGGTATAGTGTTGTGTTCTGTGGTCTGCAGTCACTGGCAATAGCTTCCAGTAAAGTATGAGATTGTATTGATTTGGTTGTATGCACAGAAGTTTATTCACAGATGCAAATACTTCAGGTCTGCAGTGCACTATCTCTATAAAGCACCACTCTGAAGGTAACTTGATTCCTTAAAAAAGAACCCACTCCAAAAATACACTGCCAAAAAACCCCTTGGACAGAAATGCAAGTAAGAATGAGATGGGTGAGCAGACAATCAAGTGGAGATCTTCCTCTCTGATACAGCAAAAGCCCAGTGAAAATAGTACTGGGACAAAAGGAGAGTTACTGACGTTTTTAAAATACAGGCTGATGCAAACATCAGATGTGCAATATGTTTTAAAACTAAATGATGGCACACACAATATAGTGCTCCAGCCTGCTGAAAGACTGAAAATGGAACGTTTCAAAACCCTAAATCTAAGTAAGCAATGATTAGAAATCCTAGTATGTGCTTTTAATTTCCTGGAAAGAACAAGCTGTAAAGATCAATATTCTTCGTCTGCAGTGCATTACCTGCTTTGGATCTATAGCAGAAACCAGCACAGGTTGAAAAGGCAAATGGAGAGTAACATAGTGTGGCACTTCAGCTGCCATTAAAAACAGCATCTTTCTTCACTCAGATTGTTCCAGCTCATAGACTGACTCCTAAATATGCTACCATAGGACCATGGAATGGTTTGGGTTGGGACAGACCTTCAAAGACCATCCAATCAAGCCCTCTGCAACAAGCAGGGACATCACAGTGCTCAGGTTGGTAAGTTCGTGTCAGAACAAGAGGAAACAAGTTACATGAAAGGATGACTGGTCATGGACAGCCCTTCTAAGTGAGGAGGGAATATCTACAATTAAACCCACTTCAGTTAGACTTGTGAAATGGACAGTTTATGGTAGTTGCCAGTGGCTACAGAACTCTCAAGAAGGCTCACAGCCTGCAAGTACAAAAACTTCTCTGCTGTTTAAAGCCAGGATAAAATGAAAAGTGTGATGCAGAGCAACACCTCCTTTAGTCTTTCACTAGAATTCATTCTAGCCATGTAAGTCAAATGAATAAAAGTAGATCCAGCACATTTCCAGTTATTTGCACAAAGACAACCCTGTTCAATGACTCCCTCGAGACATTTAATTTATACAGAGCTGTGTGAAATCTCAAACATTCAGGTACTATAGCAAAACCTCATGCAATTAACTTCTGAGTTACTATTTAAATAGTTTTTGATCTTTAGGAGGTCTCTGAGCATAGTCTTAGAATTCACTATCAACACAGAAGTGACTCACATACCTCTCAATGTTCTCTACAGGCATTATTTATTATGTCATTAAAAAAATTCTAGCACCTCTGAACATTTTAAGGCATTTGAGTCTGTTTCTCTTGGGTTGCTATTTAATATTGTGAACAGCTATTTTAGACATCTGTGTTGAGGAAGCATCCATGCATCCTCCTCTTTAACAGCTTTCAGAAAATTCAGACATCTCCTACTTTCAGGAGGTCTGTTTAGTTTTTTTATTAATTTTGGTTTTAACTTGCCTGCTAGCAATAACTACATTCAATTTTTCCCCAAACCAATTTTGTACAAAAATTCACTGGCTGTATATACATGTGCCCTTTGTAAATGATCACCAACCACAAAAACTGTGTCTTTGCTCCCTATCTATTAATAGTTCTGTGCTGTCACTGTGGCTGGGACCAGGGAATTACTGCACACTGGAAGATCCCCATGGTAACTGAAACATGAACACACCAAAAATTACTTCTATACAGAAAAGACCAAGTTGTTCATAAATTTCAAGTCATGCAAAAATACTCCTCAGTCTTTTAATTTTAAAGCAATTATTGAGGTTAAATTTGTTGACTGTAGGCTATTAGAGGTAATGAACTTTGAACAGCCTCATTGCATAACAAAATCTGTTCAGAGGGAACTGTGCAGTGAGCATAGAGAAGGTAGCAAAATTCACCAAATGGTGAGAACAATTATTCCTCTAAGTTTACAGGGTCTGACCAAGTTACAGCCATGAGCTGAAGTTTACATTCTATCTCCCTTTCAGTTAGCCCACAGACCATTCTGCTGAGAAATGGGCCAAGTACATCGTTGAGTTCTGTATGGCAAAGACAAAGATGTCAGAACTTACATCTCGAATTTCAGCAGATAAATAATAGAACAGTTTGAACAGAAGGGTGCAAGCAGCCACGCTGCCATTTGCAAGCATGTGTCAGCAACTCTGGGCCAGGGCCAGAGAGGATTGTAACTGTGCTGCACTTTGGGGCAGACCTGTTCATCAACCTGCAAACTCCTAAACTGAGAATAATACCTCCTCTTGGGATTCATCTCAGTCAGTTTCATAAGATACACTTTTTCCTGACATAAAAAAAAAATTGTCACAGTAACTATGGTTGTGATAAAGACGAATTTCACAAATACACTTCATTGTTCAGACCAAGTACTGCTTTAACAACTGAAGTTTTAAGAAAGACAATTAAAACTATACCTTCCCTTCAGGAGACTGAATGCAGATCTCACCAAATCTGAAGTTCCATATCTAAAGTAGTCTGGGTCTGAATAGATCAACATGACTGTATATAGTACTATGAGTGCTTCCTGGTAGCATTGAAACAAAGGGAATCCTATTTTCACAAGCCTTTGCAAAAGATTATTTATCTTCAAACTTACAATTTGGCTCAAAAGCTGCTTTTGAAAACAAAAGTGCTTAAATTGTCAGACTTCACAGGTATGTTTTTTTAATTCAGATGCTATTGAACACTAAAGCAACTTTGAAATTAGTTTTTAAGTATCCTGGGATTCAGCAGATGTACTACATTACTTGGCATAGGCAAGTCTGAAAATAATGTCATTAATATACCAAGTCTGCCAGTTGATGAGCACTCAAAATTTCAATTTTTACAAACATGTTTGTGAGACACTGCTAGTCTTATTTCTTCCTTAAAATTTAATAAACACTAACATACACATTAGTTTATTTCCTCAGCTTTTCATGACCATGTAACTCAGTTGGACATGAAGAGAGCACACTATCAAAAACCTTGGTGCATCTCCTGGGTGGTCCTGACACTTGTACACCATGAAGCATAGTTACACTGCTGTACCTCTAAAACAGCATGAAGAATAAGCTGTTTAAAAGTTGGAAATTAAACATTATGCAAACTCTTCAAGTGTTAAATGCCATCAGGAGACATTTATGATACTTAATACAGAGATAATTAAGTTTCTCCAAAATAATTTACCATTTACATCAGCATGGATTACTGCATATTACACTGGCTGTTCAGCTCTAACAGAATATACATCCACACAGCAGTGAGAAGTTCTGTGTTAACGTGTAGTATCTGTGTGTGCATACCTGTAATTACCTGTACTGCTGTTTAGATCTAATTTGAAAGAAGGTAACAAAGAACATTCTCTTACCTGAATAGCAGCAAATGCTAGTGCTGCCCAGATGACATACATCATGATCTCCTGAAGCTTCTTTACAACCAGAGCCTCACACCCCTGAAACAAGTAGGCTTCTTATGTATCAATCTGCCAACCATATTTACGCACACCAAAAAACCCCAAAAGCATCACACAGGGCAGAAAGATAACACTAACATTAAAAAAAGCAATTAGATGAAAATTACTCACAGATGAAAAGAGGAGAGAGAGGATTCCCTCCCTTCAAGAAACCACATCTACTTTCTGTTAAAGCAAATACACCCAAGATTTGATTGAAAGAAAATGAATTGCCAGCAAAAGCATGTGGCTGTGTCAGTCCATGCTGTGGCTGCCTCACCTCTGAGTACAGGTCCATGGGGCGGGTCAAACTGCCAGTGCAATTGCTGAGGGCTGCTTTGCAACAGCTGAGGGGCACACTGTTGTTCTTAGTTTGTTTGAACCAGACAGTATTCTCCCAGTCTGAATAGTTATGGATCCCACAGCAGCGCAGCTGGAAAATCAGACAGGTAAAGAATTCAGTTCTAACTGCAATACCAAGAAGACAAATATATTATGTTCCACTGCAAAAAAAATACTTAAGTACTACATATTTGAATACAAGCACAGATTGATAGATAGCTGATTGTAGAAAAATGTATCTCCCACCAGCAATATCATAATATTAATTTTAATCAAGTTAAGCTAATTATTGTCCATGCAGCAATTTTCTAGACAGAATGCAGGAAGGCCATCTATACAAGCAGCAGAGCAATGGCACCTGTGTTTTAAGGACAGTAAGGAGTGGAAAATTAGCATGTCTTGCTGTCTCACCTGCCTCTGTACATAGTCAATAGCACGACTGGCTGCATCAGGATTTGTCCCGTTGTATCCATTGTATACTTTCTGAATGCTGTGATCAACTTCATCCTCCACCTAGGAAGGGGTAGGAAAGCATCTGCATTAGTGACCAGCAGAAGTAGCACAGGTTAAGTAACATTATTTTGCATCCAGCTACAGCATTTCAGAAAACCAAGGTAACTCCCCATCATCTGAAATCATAATTCAGTGGTACAGCTTCCTGAAGTTCGAACCTGACTTTTGCAAAGATGTTGCCAGCTTGCAGCTAAGGAAGGAAGAAAATCCAGGCAGCTACCTACCAGATTTTAGGCAAAGTAGCTTTGCACTATCTCTCACAAAAGGAACATGCTTTCCCTGTGACGCTGTGGCAGACATTTCATGAAGTTAAGGACTCTCAAGAGTATTCACTCACCTTTCTACGTCAAGGTTCCAAACCAAACCCATTATTTATAACCACCTGGGCTAACTCATTGCCGTTGGGACTATGAGGATATTGGGATCAAAAGGCACTAAGTCATACCACCTACCCTTCTGGTTGAAGCACAGGTAAATAAATTCTAAACGATGCCTTTTGGCTGACCCTACAGTGACCAAGCTCTCTGTTCAGCCCTAGTCTCCCAGTGCTTCCTGAGGAACACCGAGGGCAGTACAGTGTGTATGGCAACATCTACTGCAATAGCTCTTGGAACTACTGCAGATCAACCAAGATGCTGTCAAGTACACATGTTAGAAATGGATGCCACTCAAGAACCATCACTTGTCCCCCCAAAAGTATTCCATAATGCATAGTTTGGAAGAAATATTACTAGAACCTTTTGAGTACTGTATTTTACTGTAAAATATTACTTAAATAATACAGTTTAGCATAGGTAAATGTGTGCATTTTTAAGATTAGCTCTGATTTAATTTTCTTCTATCACATTCAACAGGAATTATGTGCAAGGAATGTAATTTTAGGACTGAGCACTAAGCATGCATATTCTTCAGATTTGCAAGCTACAGTAGGAAGGTCTTGTCAACACATCATTCCTTTAAACACTTTAATGGAAGAATTTTCTCAGCAATAGCACAAGCTGAATTCCACCACCACCCCCCATCAAGAATGCTGCCTATTTCAAGATAGGTATGCATAAAAGTCAATTTAGCCTGCACAGGAAACTTGTTTCAGACAAGTTTAAAATCAATTGTTTGATAGTTTTACTCCAACTCACAATGAAACAGCTGTTCAATTTGTCATATAAGTTTTAAAATAATTTATTTCAGTGCTTGTTTGTGCATCATTTGGCTTGTCATTCAATCAGGGCAACATTATGCCTGAAAACCACACAAATTCCATAAGATCCAAAGAGAAATCACTAGCTCTAGTTAACTGGCAGGTTTAATGAAAACTGAAGAGAGTGAACCTCTCCACACAGAGGAAAAAAGCCAGTAGGTCCTCAACCAACCAAGCCTGTTTAATTTGTCCTGGCACTTTCCAAAAGCCTGACTTTTACTGCTAAGGACCAATGCTGGAAGGCCCTGCAGCAGCTCAGTCTATCTCAGCACGGCCTGGGCATGTTCCACATGACTCTGAAACAGTTCTAACTGGATCAACACACAAGTTTACACAGGCACGCTGGAAAATGAAGTGATTCCAAGATCAGTGATGGTACCTTAAGAGAGCACAGTGCCACTTTCTTGAGGCATTATGTTCAATGTTACCTGGTACCAACAACTGCTATGACTTCAATCTTTCCTTCTGTTTCGAAGTTTGTACAATGAACACAAAGTACTTCTAATATGATTCAGGTGCCTTTAAAAAAACCAAAACAAGGCTCCCACAGATGTATGCACTCCATGTCAAAAACAACACACCAAAATTAACAAAGCACAAAGCTGACTTATTTATCCTGGCAAAAATAATCAGAAGGCTAAGCTGACTTCCCCTCTCAGCTCACTGGTAATAATTACTCACTGGTAAATTTATTTCTGTTTATCTCTGTTGCACTTGGACCAATAGTTTAAGATGTTAGATATTGCAGGATACTAGAAATTTGCCATTTTTACTAACAAAACCTGTTCGTCTTTTCCAAAGATTTAAGGTTCAGTTTTCAAATACTGACTTCCACGAACAGTTTAACAGAAGATCATGCTGCCACCAAAACTAGACTACGTTCCCTCTTCTCCCAAGTTCTGGCCCTGAATTACCTACTACAGTGAAAACTGTATGGCAGCAAATCAAAATAAGAGAGGCAACAGGAACACACAGCTGGGCAAGGAAGATCCATTCATCTGCCTGTATCTGCTGTGAATACTGCTCACTGAAAAAGAGCAAGTCCCTTCAAGATGGGAACATGCAGGACAGTAAGATGACTACTGCTGAGTCCAGATCAGATCCATGGTCATTCCTGCACATACTGAAGTCCACCTCTGCAAGAACTGAAACACAAGGAAACCACTCAGATCGACACTGAAGAACCCACTCCCTGGGAACTGCAGTGCTTTCCTCAGTACCTTCTAAGGTCTACTTCTACTACAAACTTCAGAACACTCAATGACCATCTCAGTTCACTGCCAAGATACCAGAAATCAAATGCAAAGCACGAGAAGGACATTCTGAGTTCAAGCATGGCCAGTAGAGCACTCCTGTTGAAGCAGCTAAGTGTTATGCACCAGGTCTGTAACACAAACACTTCAAGGTTGTGTTGTCAGCTGTTTACTCAAAGCAGCCTCTGAGTAAACCCAAGCAAAACCACCACTTTTACTTCCAAGCTGTCTCCCTGTTTGTTCCAGGATAGCAGGGGAAAGCAAGGAGAATTCTGAACCAGTGAGACCTGTGCTGTTCATAGGACACAAAAGGCCAAAAAAAGATAAATGGTACTGTAGCTCAGCTTGCTGCTAAGATATCCCTGAGTGTCCTACATTGCAAACATGCTCCATGTCACAGCTAAAATGCCTTCACTGGTCTACTTTTTTTCCCCCAGAATTAGATACAGACATACCAAAAGCCACTAACCTGTGCAAGTTAAGTATTTCTTCAAGCTACTTTGTGGCATCTCTAACACCATGTAGTATATTTCTGCCATATATTATGCTGGTAGAAACACACCTAATTTCCTGTTTCTTAATTCCATTAAGCAAACCGTGGGAAAAGTTGTAATTTTTTTAGCTATAATCCCTGCCAATAACCAGTGTTGTTTTTTTTAGTGTAAAGCTAAAAAGTATACATTAACACATTTAATCTATTTCATTTTATTATTATGCACTGTTAGTTCGCACACCAAAACAAATGACAACATTTAAGTTACTGCATATTAAAAAAATATGCCCTATGTTCAAACATTGTGTAGCTTCAATCATTCACAAAGTCAAAGCATAAATAAATTAGAAGACCATCTGGCAAATGTAAAGGTACCAATTACTGTGATTCCCTTCTCCTGTTTAACTGTTAATGATATGTTCCAGGTAATTTTTTGCCTACAAGATGGCTCTCTGCACTGATGTTCTAAATTTTAAGGTACAAATTAATCCACTCAGACATTTGATTTTATTCCTTTAACAAACACCCATTAACAGTTCTACAGAATCAAACACAGTAAAGAACACACTTCTGTATGATGGTCAGAGTTCACAACAAAACATTTACTGAAACTGAGAACTTCTTACCTTTGCTCTGTAAATGTATCCAAGAACCACGACCACAACTTCAGTGATAAAAACCAAGAGCAAGATGATCACAAACTGTAAAATACAACCAAGAGTGTTTGTGCAATTAGTTTTATTCATTTGCCTAATGTAAGTCTTTGTGTAGATTTTTCTATTTAAAGTTATTTTTAGGCAAGATTTTGATTTAACAGATAATTTACTGCAGGCACTTAAATGGACTAAATGAGACCAGAATTCATTCAAGAAACTTTAGTGTTCACAGCTTCACCAAGTAATAAGAAGCTGTCCAGTCAGGCAAGTCTAGCTGTCATTAGTACTGAAAGTACCATACTGCAGGTCTTTAATCAAGTGTTTCTTTCAATCTTCTTTGTTAGGTAAATAGGAATGTTGCATCAAAGAGGCTACCCAGGCAGTTACTTCGAGTGAGAGATGGACTAAGGGAATGTTTCTTCAGATTAAGCTCTGTAACAACTGAAAAAGACAGCAAGCTATGCTTTTGTCTTGCTATATTTAAGAGCACTTTTAAAGAAGTCTGCACAGCATTCAACAGAAGGCCCAAACCCCGCTGTGGGGAGAGTTTAGATACCAGCCTCTCTTCTTCCCTACCTAGTTTTCAAGCCAAAATTACAGCTCAAATACTTGGAAACACAGGGCATAAAATACTGCAAACCAAGTGTCCCAAGTAAGCCATGAAGAAAATAATCAGCATTGTGACAACCCTCAGCTAATCTTGATGCAAGAAGGCTCCTGAATCACTTTTCTCTCCCTCCAATTCAGCTTTTCAACCACAACAGATTAAAGTGAGATTTAAAAAACTGCTATAACTTAATCATATGGTTTTACATTTTTTAATGAGATTATCACAGTTCTAAAAAAGGTAAAACTGAGATGCCTTCTGCTGCTCAAACTGTTTAATTTAACACCTTTATTCAGAACAGAAAATCGAAACAAGATGTTCCTAACAAAATTAAGCAGAAAACTTGTAAGGCCATAAAGAAAAAACTTTAAGTTGTATTTTAGGAGTTTATTAAGAGAGGAGGCAGCCAAATATACCCCAGGCCCAGACTCTGCAGCAGCTCTGCACTTACCGTGGCCAGCCCACAGCGACTCTCTCGAATGGTGGCGCAGCACCCAATAAGTCCAATAATAAAAAGCAGCGTTCCCACAGCTATGATGATAACAGCTGGAATTAGTGTATAGACATCTTCAAAGAAGTGATCATAGTCATCATATGTGATGAACACATAGGCTCCCACGTAGCACAGGATGCCTGCTGCTGCCTACAACAGGCACAAAAACATGGTAAGTTCCTTGGAACACCAAGCCCTTCCTTCAGCAAGGTAGTAATTATTTTATCCAACACCATAAAGTAGTGTTCCTCAGAAATTTTGCCAGCTACAATCTATGACCTATTGCTAGAATAAAACAGATGTACACATTGTAAACTTTAACCTCTGCAAAGGAAAGATGAACTGCTAGAAACAACAGCATTTCTGAAGGGTTCACGGCACAGGAAAAATGTGATTCCAACCAGAAAGCAGGCAGAAACAAATACAAACCACCAACTATTAAAATGCAGAACCAGCTACCTACAGAAATGTACCATAAACTTGCAAAATTATGTTCTCAGGATTGCTGTATGAAATGGTCCTTTTTAAAAAAACAGAAAGTCAACTTGAAGTTACTGCAAAATAAGCCCCTGTAGGATGAATTTGCAACTAGATAGATTTAAACAGTAAGACAAAGCTCTTACATCTGCCATGACCTTGCCTCCCTCACAGTTACAACAGTCCCAACACATCAATACCTTCACTGTCTTTAAGGTAAGCAGATCTAGTGAAAGAGAGACAACTGTTGCTTGAGGGACCAACTAACACACGTTTATTTTTAAATCCAAGGGCCTTATCAGTTTGTGCTTTACAAATGTCTTTCCTAACTGTACTCACACTTGGTGCAGAACAAAACATCAGTTTGGAATGTGGACAATAGAATCTCAATGTTACAAGGCAGGCTTTCCCAATGTCCCAACACGAGGCCAAGCTAAAACAACGCACTCAGAAGATGCAATGGCTAAGCTGTGACCTGGGGAATTTCATCTCGCTGTGAAGGATAGCGTCCCTATTACAAACCAATCCATACCCGGGACACAAGAGCTCACTCAGCTGGAATGTGACACCCTGCAGCTCCAATGTGAGGGAGAACACTGCAGGCTGCCTCCAGCCACTGCTCCCACTCACTGGCATTACAGCCAGTCCCTCCCTGAACTGTGAAGAGGAGGGCAGACACACCTACAGCTGCTTCCTTTAGCTGTCACACTGCAAGGCTGGATCGTGCTAGTGCACAATCACAGACTCAATCAATAATTCAGTCTAGAACATAATTTAGCCCAGTTGCCTGTGCAAAGCAGGGTCAACAATGAATTCAGACCAGGCTGCTCAAGGCTTTGTCTCAAGTCTTGAAAGTCCTCCCTGGGAAGCCTGTTCAGTGTGGCACAGAACAAGACAAGCCACAGGACAAAAGGTATCCAGAATTTCAGTCCTGTTTGCCACTATATACTAGATGTACTGCAACATTACTGCAACTTCCTTCTATAAAACAACAGTGCACAACCACTACCAGAATATTACTTTATAGATGGAATATTTCCTGCAGCACTTTGCTACACAGACACCATGTCAAAGGAAAGTTAAGAGCCAGCTCAGAAGTATCATCATGTGCATGGATTTGAACAATGTATTTGACCTCTCCACCTCTTTCTGCAGCAAATAAAGGCATCCAGGAGGCTCACATTCATCCAATAAAAGGTGCTATGTACATATAAGGGGAGGGAAAGCCAAAAATCCAGTAACAAAGACCAAGACATTTTCAGACAAGAATGAACAAGCTATTGCAAAACCGTCCCCTTGCACAGAAGATGTTGAAATGCTAATCCACCTGTACAAACCCTGCCATATTAGGTACAACACGGCAAAATGCAGACACAGACTTTCTGAACACAAAGCAAAGATTCAAAGTAGTGTCACTGAACAATGGAATTACATTAACTGTTGCCTAGCAATGAAGCCTGTGAATGGCAGGCCAGTGATGTAATCTCCTATTTCTAAGAACTAAAATGCTTGCTAGAAACATGGTATGTTATGAGGTGGCAGATGAAAAACCACAGCTGTGGTTGGCATCAGGCACAGAATATATACCACAAAGCTGAAATCAGAACCATTTGTGAACTCCTTTATCCTTCTTTTGTTGTAATTTAATTGGCTTCCTCTTAGTTTAAAAAAAATCTGGATCATAAACTGCATAAGCACATTTGAAGAATGTATTTGACGTAAAAGGAGTTTAACATTAAAAAAAATCAAAACTGTCTACAGGTGTTATCTTTCCTCCCCTACTTCAAGAAGCACAAGCATTTTGAGAAACATTGCTTTTGCAGCCTTCAGACAGATTAAAGGCTGCCTGGTTTGAGGACTTCATTAAATCCCTTCCACACATGGTACTACAATGACTGATCATCCATGACAGCACTGGGCCTTAGGTTTTGCTTCTGAACAATGTTGAGGAACTGGCGTTTCTGAAACAAACACTGCCTCTGTGATGAAGTGACCATACTCTTCAGAATCACTGTTGATACCTCTTCAACAAATAATCTGCAGGGGGGGAAGGTCTTGAGAGCAGAGCACAACCTGCTGGAGCTTGCACAAGGTTCAAAGACATGAAGATTAAAACTCCTTCCCCATGTATCACAGCTGTTTTTGAACAGGTATAGGATTTAGTCTATCACAGAACAATGAAAACAGCAACACTACCCAGTTTACACTTAAACAATTTGAGATGCCCTTCCTTTTCCTTTCACAGCACAACCCCGGGACACAGTGTTTGCTTCAGCCTGCTCTAAACCCGGAAGGGGCAGTCTCTGAAGGGTTTCAGCTGGGATGAGAAATGGGCTTTTGAAGCAATCCTTTTTGCTCATCTTCTGATGATTTTCTCTGGCTACCTTCTGGCTTGCATCACTGATCAGCCTTAGGAGTGTGTAAGAGGAGTTACTTCGGGTGAAACTAAGCCAGAAGACAAGTGCAGCTCCTGTGCTGACTGCTCAGAGGTGTTCAGTCAATGGGACTGCACTGGCCCGAGCTCCCTCCCTCTTTGGAGCTCAGCAGTTCCAACATGAGGTCTCAGCAGACAGTACAGTGTCATCCACTGATATAAATAACACACAAACACTGCAACAGCCGGACAGTTTTAACCATACAAAGTGTGCAGGACTCCACCATTAAATGCACATTTATTATCTGCTGCAAACCAAGTACAAAGTTGAATACATGGGCTTTTTGAAGAAGAAATAAAACCAAACAACCAAACCGACTCTCCCCTGCCCAAAACCAAACAACCCACCCCAAACCACCCAAAATAGTACCATGTGCTTCAACCATCTATCTCAAAATAGGAATCATCTAAGGAACTCAAAGTCTGTATAGACACAAGGATAACTTAAAAAAAATCATATTCCAGATCTCACTGTTTACCATCCTGCAGAGTAAACAGAAAACCTGCAAAGTCCAAACTCACTCAAATCAAAGACAACTGAATATAAAGCTACCGTGTTTACAATCATGTATTTCCTATCATTAAATGGAAGCCAAATATATGAACTGCACACAGTTTAAACAAGCCTTTGATAAACAGGGCTTGAAGGAAGAATTCTCCAACTTAATCTGCTCAATGCTCTGAATAGAGGTGGCAGCATTTCCTGAATCTGTGCCAGGTCACATGCATGTCCTAGGGACATGACTGGTTATTCAGCATTCACACATCCTGTTACAGTTGTCTGCATCTAACTCATAGTTCTGAACCTGTAGCAGCACACTCTTATTTTAGAATGAATTAACCTTTCAAAACACTGATATCAAAGTACAGTCAATGAAGACATCTCATTGCAAAAGGCTTGAGCAATTCAACATCCTTTTCATGAGAAGCAAGTTTCTAAGACATG
Source organism: Hylia prasina (assembly GCA_013397195.1). NCBI lineage: Eukaryota > Metazoa > Chordata > Aves > Passeriformes > Sylviidae > Hylia > Hylia prasina. The sequence goes on from VYXD01005987.1 coordinate 1,002,176, forward strand.
AAGACCTCTCACAGTTCAGAAAAAGATTGATTTTATTGCTTTGGCTGGAACCTCTACAGGGCTATTTAAAGCTCAACAATTATGCAAAGAATTGGAGGGAAAACTGGAAGATCCAATGACACAATGGTAAGTATCACTCAATACATCTAGGAAAGCTCAGTTAAAAAACAAGGTTCTTGGAATAGTCTTTGGGCTGCTGTAACACAGCCTCTTAAGCTCATGGCTATTTCACAAAGTCAGCTTTCACCTCTCACAAGCCCTGAGGTGTACAAGGCTGCACCCTGTCCAGCTGCACCTTGAAACAGTTACAGGGATTTAGTTTCCTTGTTTGTTTTCCAAGGAGGCTGCAAACACACACGAATAACTGTTCTCATGTCTTCAGTAATGCTCACACACTGCAGCAGTTTGAAAGCCAAAATTGTGGCTACCTAAGATGATGAGTGTAAGATATTTACACTTGTTCCACTGATCATTTATTTATCAAGCACGGACACTGTGTCTCCATTTACAAGCAAATGCTTCCTTACACTACCCTAATAACATTACTGCCAAAGAGATCTGATCAACACTTGCATGTTCATACTTTTACTCTTCGCCTTGCTATGGATTTTGCTTCACTTTGGGACCCTAACAGAACACAGAGCAGAAGTTATGAATTACTTTTGTGGTACTGTTTCAATTAACTTGGCCAAAGAATAGTATTTGTCCCTTTAGAACCTATGTTTTATTCACTGTTTTAAGAAAAACACATACTCTCTGAACAAGAAAATGGAGGTAGCAGCAGAGTACACCTGATATTCAATTAGGCAAGAGGAGTATTTCACATTTTTGGCAAGCACACCTCCTTATAAATTCCTGCTGCTGCCAACTTTGCCACTGGTGATTGGTAACTGTCGATAGCAACACAGACACCACTCTAAACCAATTATTCACTCTGCTATGGAAATATCTTTCAAGCCTGGGATTGGTAACTACACCCATGATATATTCTGACCGACTATCTACATTATCTTTGATAAAAACAGCCTAAGGAAAACGTAAGAAAAAGGCCTTTTATGCTAACAAACCCTCAGCTTTTCTGACTGGATCCTGTCCTAGGACCGTTTTCCCAACATGTCCATTACTGTCCTCATGTTAAATGTGAGTGTATCTTTGTTCTCACTGCCTTTCTAACACTTTTTTTAAAAAAAGAGAACACATATCTACTCCAGGACAGATTTATGAGAGCCTACAGTTACTTCTGTCCACGCACACCAGCTTCTGAACATTTCCTACCCACAAGCAGGAATATTGTAGTCTGCCTCCAAATTTTTGGGCTTCTTCGAACAAGTGGGATTTTTTCCCACGTTTCTCCATTATTTGACATCTAGGGTACTTCTGACATTTTTGGTCCTTTCCAACACTAGAGTACTCATAGCCTAATTACTGTCATAAAAAGAAGGGGATGACAAAAACTTTTAAGTCTTCCTTTTGGCTTTCTGTTATTCGAAATTTATTTCCTTTACCTCAAATACCCAACAGGATGTCTCTGGATTTCATTTCTCTTATAGTCTTTTCAGCACTTCCCTGCTGAGTATCTCTCTCTCCTATCCCCTCCTGAACAAACCCACACCCATACTTGATATTTTCTTTGCTTCCTGAAATTGATGCAGAACCCACTTAGAACCCAAAGATACTGGTTTTCTGACAGTCTTCTCTTTGTTCTCATCAGTGATAATTTAACTTGAACACTGAACTATAATTATCTCACAAAATCTTTTGTGAGAAAGAAAGACAGCAATTCCAGTCAGCTCCATAACACAGTTAAAACTTTCTTAAAGGCTTATAAAACAAGCAAGCCCTGGAAAATTCAAGCAAAGCCGGACTGCTCTGTCTGTACTAGCCACGTTCAATTCTGTGCACCTGAACACCCCAAATTCAAAGGCTTTTTAAACTAAAGCAAAGGGGTCAGCTAGACTCCTTTTGCAACTGGCATTACATATTTGAAGTGCCACTAATTGCAAGATGTAGCACATCTGCAGTCTTCAACCTCTTTAGAAGCCAAGTTAACAAAACAGCCATTCTTTTACATCTATTTAGTCACCAGGGCTGTAACTTGAGCTGGTGCTCTACTCTTCCCAGACTCCTTGCTCTGCAGGAGAACAATGATGATCACTCTGTGCCTCAAAGTTCACCAGGTAAAGTGATATTACAAATTTCTTGTACTATTCAAAGGTGTCACATTTAGCTTTGCAACTTGGTTTTAAGTATTAGGTCTTTTAAGCTCACGACCAGATGCCAAAAATCCTGAAAAATCCCAGGCAAAGACCTGAAACTCATCCTGTAAAGGAACATGAAGGACACTACTACGTTGCTTAAAAGCAAATCATAGTATTTATTACTAAAATTCAGGACCTGGGCCACGTTTGCTATCTAAAAATTCATATTCTAGTATTGTAAGACAAATCACTCAGAGGACACAACACTTGAGAGTTTTAAATCCTAATTTTTTAATTAAAAGAACAGGATTTTTGATGCACAGGATTCCAAACCATTACCAATCCTGAAGGAAATACCTGCTTCATGCTACCATAGTAGCAGAATCAGAAAACATTGCATTTTAACATCCAGAAGCAACTGTCTTTCAAGACAAAAGGGCTTTGGTCAAGTAATCCCTGCAAAGTTACCTCTGGGATCATCCATCAGTTAGTCTTTGATCACCAAGGAACTCTCAAGAAGTTTGTTTTAAAGTCCAGTAACTATTCTCAAGCTCACAACAAACTAGAGAAATTACTGGGCCTTTTGCTCTGTGTAAGAGAAAGTGAGCTCTAATCTTCCTTTCTACCACTGAGTTTGAATGAATTTTCCCATTATTTCATTTTCTTTGGGTTTTTTACTAGAAATCCCCAAACACACTACACAGACATTGACTGCTGCAGCTCCTCTAAGAAAAGCCTCCATTTCCCAAACTCTCACTGTGGTGAGCACACCCAAGCTGTGCAGGGAGCACAGATCTGTAGCAAGTGTTTGTGCTCTACAGAAGTAGAGACTTGGTATTTCTCTAAACAATCACACCAAGAATATTTTAGAACAGCTTAGTCAAATGAACTGTCAAAGTAATGAATTCAAGCCAGCTGAACAGTACAAGAAATAACAGTTTGCAACTACTGAGTTGAAAGTATTGCAGAAGCAGAGCTCATTCTTTTTCTCAAGAAGAAGGACACAGAGATGAAACATAAAAACCTTAGCAAGCACAGGATATCTGGCACTATTTTGGCAAAGCAGGCTGTCAAAGCACATTAGACAGATTCTCTTTTCTGAAGCAAGACCACATGGAACTCTGAAGACTTTATCATCCTATCCTAGGAACTAAATTAAGACTGAAAACATTTCCTTAGTATTTCTGTCCTCATCTCATCTTCAAACTGGCTTCAACTGAATTATGCAAGTCACACCATGAAGCCTTTAATTAAGGGCACACAAACACATTTGACAGCAGTCTTCAGGTATTTGTTCCAGGTAAATATATTTCTTCCTCTTTCAAAATTATGCAGACTGTAAATTTAGGAGGTTTCCTGAAGAACATGATATTCTCAAACACTTTATTAAAATTTTTTTTGCTTTTGCAATTTGTCATTACCAACATTTCATCAAGGTAACAAAAAATCTTGCTGATTATGAAGATACATGTAGCAGAAGTTACATTATTTCTAAGCTGTGTTGTCCTTCACATCACAATTACTTCCTATCCAATACCCTTCCTCAAAGGACTCAGCATCTCCTAAAAGAAGACACCATCTGACCAAATAAATCTTGTGCAAACTTAAGGTAAAGGTCAACGGAAGGATTGGCTTTCCTTTGTCATTTATCGTATCTACTCAAAAATTAACTCATAGCAAGGAGACATTCAGAAACATATTAATTAGATCAGTATTTCCTGGTCTAAGGAGGGCAAGTTTTAACTGATACTTCCTATCAACCCATTTCTTGGTAAAGCACTTTTGACCATGGGCACTCTTTTGACAAATTCTCCGAAACTCAAGCTCATGTTGCATACAAGATTTACATTCTGCTACTCTCTATGACTATCACTCATGATACTGTTTTCTTACAGAACTGTATTTTAAAGACAATATAGGCACCTACAGAGGATGCACTCAATGATCATCCCCTTGCAAATACAACTCAGCTGAACTATCAAAATACCTCACCAAAAACATTGAAATGTGAGTAAAGTCCGTTCAACTTTCTACATGATAAACTACTACCTGCCCTGCTTTCAGGCAGCTTCCACAGCCTATTTTCTTTAAAATATAAAAATCCTATAGTATTACCAACACATAGGAAAGCACAGTTAATGCAAGAATTTTACACAGCAGAAGTTGTTTCCACAAGACAATAAATGGCGTTTTTATGGTGTCAGCTAAAATTTAACAAGTAGCACAAGACTCCTCAAAATGAGATGAACTTGTAGAATTGAAATCAGTGGCTGTGGATGGTAAGTGGCTGTCACCCGTCAGCAAGGTCTGATCTGCCTCTTTCAGACTGGAAAGAAATTTGTCTAAGTTAGAGCCAAGACTCCAAAGTATAACAAGCACATCTCTGCTATTTCTGCACAGCACTGATAATTTCCTGAGCATCTCAGTCCTAAGACAGATATAGAATCTCTCTGAACATGCACATCCTCCCACAAGTAAGAGACCCACGGGACAAGGGGCAAGTTATAATCCACTGCGTAGTCACAACTTGCTACTCCCACAGGTGACCATGAAGATAGTGATAACACAGAAGACTGGTATATGAAACCTTAAAGAGGGAGAGTAAAATTACAAAAGCAATTAAAAGAGATTTCATAGCTGCTTGGCCAATTATAGGCATTTGTCTATTGTCAAGTCTCAGGAAATCCAAATGATCTAATTATTAATATTGGAACTACATAAGGATGACAAGTGAAAGATTTCTGTAACAGCACAGAAGCACCTACAATGCCAACTAGACGAGCACCAAATGTTAACACACAGCTCAGTCAACAAATGAAAGAAAGGAAAACCACTGATTTCTGTAACTTCACTTTCAGAAAGCCTGCATCATTCTACATGGAGCCGATGAGCTGCAAGGTTGTGCCAACACAAGCAACCCAGCTACTTATCTGACCAGTCACTTATCTGCCAAAAAGCCACCAGCACAAGCTGACTTCTTAGGCTGGAGGTGGTTTACAAGATTGACGATATTTTAATTTGACATGAAGTACATCTTATCTAAATACAACCTGTCCATTTTAAATTAAGCCAAGTTCGTCTCAAAAGTAATCAATATTGTAAAGAACAAAGTTCAGCCTTACATAAAATAACTTTGACCCCACCGCTGTATAAGACGAATAATTGCCAATTCCAACATGCAATTAAATAACTAAATGCACGAACCATACCTATCACTAAGCTTCTGGAGTGGGGGAGAAACCGCACATAGAACTTGTGTTCATTTACTCCAGACGGAGCCTCATTTATATCAACAACTACAGAAAAATCTACTTCAAGGCGCCATCAAGAAGGCAACTCACAAAAACTGCATCCAGTCAAAAACTTTTAAGCATGACGTAGGAGCCCTTACAGAGCCTTTAAAATGCCACTTGCAACTATGCGTGTAACAAAAAGCCACACCCAACAAAGCAGATTCCAACCGTACTGCTGCACTAAGAGACTGATGTCACTGCTTTTTACTTTAAAGATAAAGAACGGAGCCTGTGCACCTCAGCCAGAATTACAGACTTCTAATCTGCACCACTTAAGGCCAAATATGCCTCACTCAAATATGCCTTTACTGCTCCTCTCCCAGAACAGCTCTATAGGCAAATGCCGGTAAGAATGCACAGATATGCATTTTCCCTGACCATGATTCATTTCCAGGCACCCTTAAAGGAGCACTCCTTTGTAAAATTTCAGACAAGAACAGTCATCCTGTAACGCTAGTAAGATTTTATATAACTTGCAATAGTAAATGAAGCAACTATATATAGCTACGCTTTCGTGTTCCAACAGCTTGTTACCCACTATTACTTTTCCAAAGACAAAATCTCTGAACAGTTAAGACAACATATTCTCTGTTCCTGGAGCTGGGATTAGAGCTGGAAAAACGCAGTACCTAAATGCACCATGGTAATTCTTAAAAATCTAAATACTCTTCTTCAATTCGATTTATTTATTTATTAGGTACACTGTTCTGACAAGCCACTTATTACAGTGAACACAATGCCAAGCTAGAGCCTGTATGTCCCTCCTGAAAAAGGTAATGTACAGCAACCTACTGTCCCCCTTTTGTCTTAGTGTCACTGTAGCTGTGGGAGGTTTCAGCGATGCATAAATACTACAGTGCTACCCCGGCTAGTAGAATACGTGAAGCATAAATACATAAAGACGTATGCCCTGATTGTGTGTTACCAGCAGCCGGAAAAAAACAGTGCCCCATATTCACCACTAAGCGTTTGGGATGTCCCGCAGCGGACGGCCAACCCCGAAATGGCCAGAGAAATGCTACAAAACTTTAACTGGCCACAGAAATTAAACTGCCAGAGACCCGAGAAGCCCAATAACGCAAGAGAGGGAAGCTGCATTCGCTTACGCAAGAACCTCTACCCCAAGATCCCTAATGCTCGTTAAACCTTCAATGCCAGGTTCAGCTCCCCCCAGCCTGGAACGCGGGGGAAGGACTGCGAGGGAAGGGACTGCGCCCAGCACTGAACCCCCACACCCCGCGAAGGGGCTCAGAACGCCCGTTAAACATAAAGAATTTAAACACGAAGTAAAGCCGTGTGGGGAGGTGGGAGGGGCTCCCGGCTCCTGAGCGAGGCCCGCAGCGAGGCTCTCGGGGCCAGGCTCCGACCTGGAACCCCGAAGCCGCCATCCCTCGCGAGGCGCGGCCGGACTCACCCAGAAGATGAGGTTGAGGAAGACGAGGACGGTCTTGGAGGAGGTGATGCCGCACTGCCCCATGGCGCCGCAGAGCCCCGGCCCCACGTCCCCTCAGCGCCGCCGCACGTGACCGCCCGGCCGCGCGGGCAGCCTAAGATGGCGGCCGCCCGCGTCACGTGGTGCGAGGGGGCGGAGGCACCTAAGATGGCGAACCGCTCCCCCTTAAAGCGGTCCCGCCCTCTGGAGGCGCCGCGCCCGGGCTGCCCCGATGGCGCCTTATTATGAGGGGGTGGCCCGCGTTGTCCTCCCGCCTCGGAACCTAGGCAGCAGAGTGTAACAAGCATAGCCTCTGCTTCTTCAGCCCCTGAAGCGATAATTTTCCGACTACCTTACTGTCTTAAAACAGGTACCAAAGAACGCTGAACATTCACATCCTCCCACAAAAAGCTGCACCACAAAGCCGGTGACGTCCTCAGGAGACCTTCGGCTCCAGAGGGAAATGAAAATATGTCCGGTTGCCGTCTGAGGGGTGGTTTGATGGCGGGACTGTGCCCTCAGGGCGCTGAGGGGCCGTGAGGGCAGGAGCGGCAGGCAGGGAGAGCAGGTGTTCCATGAGAAGAACGTCCAGCATTTTTACGGTTTGGACATTTGTCTAGTGTGGAGGAGTGATGCTCTCAGTGAAGTAAAAGACTGTGGCTCTTGTTGCACGAACGGTGAGGTGGTAATTCTTGGGTGTTTTGGACACATCCAAAGAAGGTGGCATTTTCCAGGGAGGAGCAAAGGAAAAGTAAGTTAAGAAATTAAAGACATGCCTGGTTTCTAGAAGAGGTAACACCAATCCATGATTTGCTGCCCAATTTATACATAAAGTTCATCGTAGCACAGCCAGGATCTAGCCCTTCATTGTAAGGGCTTTTTTTTCTGTCTCACTACTCAACCCAAACCCTTCCTCCCCTCTTTCTGCACCAGGATTTATTCCTTCTTGATTTTCCTCTTACTCTCTTTTTCCTCTCTAATTCCCTGCTTTTCCTAAAAATGTCTGTCATTCTTGGGCTGCTCTCCCTTGTTTGGTGAGCTTGTTCTTGGTCCTTTCCCAGCACATTTACTTCTCCAGTGGAAAAAAAACTACCCGTGTTATTGAAGGCCTTAACATTTTAGCAATTGGTCTTGCCAAGGCAGACAAGTAACAGTCAGTTATATTCCACTGTTCTGTTTCCATGGTAGCAAAGTTAGTTCTTTTTTCATCCTACAGTTTGGGAAGTTATATCCAGACCCAATTCTGGATACCATGGAGACACTAAGTCTTTTTTCAGCTTTCAAGTCCTTATATGCTCGTGGATGAAACTTCCCAATCTTGCAAGTGTTATCAGACCATTTTCTGACACTAAAAAAATAATTTATATACCCAGAAGGTATGCTTAAACTCAGTTGCACAATTAAGGAGGTTTTGCACTGAATTTATGGCTTTTAGGGTGTGATTGTGTCTTGTGATTTCTGCTTTTTAATGCGCTGTTTATATGTACTTTATATTACAATTCTGTGACATACAGTATTTTTAAAAGCCTATATAGGCAATACTATTAAAAAAAATTAAAAGTGATAGAGAAAGCCTTTTAAAGAGGAATTTGATAGGGAAAGGATCAATGATATTTAAAAACTCACTGAAAGATTTTAGTATAATGCTATTATTCAATTTCAACATCCAAATTAACAGTCTTTTTTTCTTTAATTTTCTGTATTAATTTCCTCTGCCTTCACAGGTAGAGATAGATTAGATAGATATATAGATCTCACATACATTTTTATAGATTCATAGGAACTGGTGTTCAGCAGAGACTCTTGGGGTTCTTTTTTACATTTACCATTGACAACTGGCAAGGAAGGGCCAGCACTTCATGCTCGGAGGGGAGCCAAGGGCCTGTGGTGGGGTTGCAGGTTTCTGCATTCAGGGAACACAAGGGACTCATGGGGAGAGGGGAGGAATGGGGAGACTGCAGTGCCTTGAATTGGCACAGAGTTTGTGTGGGCTGGACTCACACTGCCTGAAAGATAAACGCCAAGTGTTCCTCTAAGCATGGCTCCTGAAAAACACATAAATACAACAGAATTCTTCTTTGGCATTCTTCTTTGCAGTGCTGTCTTGCTGCTGTCACGCATAGAGCTGGCTGATGGTGAGTGCCAGGGCGGGGTCTTTGCAGGCTCTTGTGCAGGGAAATACTCTTGGTTCTTTGGAGAACACATGCAAAGCTTTTGGGTAGCATCAGTCTGTAACTTCAAATCCACAGACTCTGGGATAAGGTGTGGGACTGTGCTGGCATCTCATGCCAAGCATGGCATGCCAGCCAAGTGACATTTAGGGGAAAAATGGGATGAATAGTAAGATGCCATCAGAAATTGCCCCTCCTCCTTACATGGGAATGTCAGCAGGGAATTGTAGTTCTCTGCCTTTGCAGAAAGGAAGAAGGATGGATGGCTTGCTGAAGTGAGGTGAGGTGGGGCAAATCCCAGGAAAGCAGGCAGCAAGGCTTGCTGGAAAGCAGGTTGTAACAAGCACTGGCTGCAATTTCAATATCTGGCTTGATGGAGTTGGATTGAACTGTCTCCAGCACGGCTTTGTTGCTTAGATCTCCCCCTTTCTTGATGTGGACAGGTAGCTGGACTGCCAAGATGTGCTTTTGTTTTTAATACAGTTTAAACCTCTTTGAAATCCCTCAGAGATTGTTTATTGGGCATTTATTTAGCATTTTATTCGGTTTGTGACTGTCATCATTGCAATATTGTCAGAAAGATGTACCAGAAATGAATACAAGGATATCCTGCACTTCCACAGCCTCTGAGAGGGGGAGAGGATCAAAGGCTGGGGTGGGTGCAGGGCAAGAGGGGCCCAAAGCTCTCAGGTGCACAATGAGATGTAGCAAGATGCACATTGGTGACCTCAGCAAGGCTCAGTCTCTGGCTCTCAGTGCATTGTGGCACACACTGTGCAGGTTGGCTGGGTGCCCCGTTAAGGTAAGTGGCTGCAAAAGCTGTTTTGCAGACTCAGAAGAGCAGAGACAAATGTGCAAGCAAATACAATAATGTAGTTTGACCTTCAGTTTAATTATGCCCAGTTCAACTCTCAGAATTTTTAAACACCAGGAGTTAAATTCTGTGGACACAATGCACTTTGCATTGGTGCAGTTGAGTCTGGACTGTCATAAATCACTCATCTAGCAAGGCCTGTAGACAATTCCACAGCAGAAGTAATTTTCATTTGCAGGCATGCATTACAAAAGTAAAAGTGTATTCTTGCTTTTGGCACAAACAATTTAGCAAATGTTATAAAAATGAGTTAAGTACATTTGAGTGAATCAGGTAGTAAAGAATAATCTCATGTTTTTTCTCCAGCTCCTGAGGAGGTAATCATAAGCTTCTTTGAAGTGTGTAATAGCCTGGAAAGGTCCATGAACACTGAAGGATGTATAGTAAAAATGACTGATTACCTGACAAACATTTTCCCAGTCAATCTTTTCAACATTTGGAAGTACAGTTAGAAAATGAGAGCACCCATATCAGAGTATTGTAAATCAGTGAACAGAGGGGGGAAGTGGGACTGTCAGTGTAAAGTCGGGAGGGCAGCAGTGGTGAAATCCAGTCTTCCATGTGTTCTGGAGCAGAAGGAATCTCTTTCCACTTTGATCCCACCTGATGCAGTCGGACACGAAATGATCACACAGAGACTTGGAATTTTTTGAGATGCAGCGCTGAGCTGAAAAAGAGGCCTTTGTTTATTAATTTTTAAATATATACTTTTATCAAGGTGACAATGGATTGGAAGGTGAAATTCCCACCTCTCAACCACATTGGTCAATCAGACTGTTAATTACATTCTCCTCCCATTTGAAGGAATGCAAACACTGGCCATATTTACAAAAAACAATTCTTTGTTTGTGTTAAAAGGCATGGGAAAGTGAGAAACTCTGACTCCAATATGAAACATCAGAAGGCTAAGAAAATTCTGGGTGACACCCACCCACCTGATTTTGTGGTTCCCAGGAATGCCAGTCATGACTTGCAATCCATTAATTGCTCTTCACTGGGAGTAAAGGATCTCATGGGAGTCACTTTGTGCATTTCTTCACTTTTGGATGGGCTTGAGCACCGTGAACTTCTTGGTAATGATCAAATATTGGAAGCAAGATCCATTTTATTGCCACTGAAGGGATGTAAAAGGAATGAGGAGCACTCTTCATGACTAAGGAAGGGGAAAAATAGGTTGAGATTAGTTAATTATCTTTTCTTTATATCTTTATCATCTGACTTAACCTACATTAAATACAATTAATTATAAAGACCTACACACACTGCATTTAAATACAATTTTCATGAAGTGATATGATAATATATCATTGTTCAAATATATAAAGAATGTTTGTGTGCTCTATTCTATATTTATTTCTGTATTTATATTTGATAACAGTCATTGTGTCATGCCAAGGGTTGGCATGCTGGAGAGAGAACTTTCAGTTTGGAGAAGCACCACTGAAAAACAGTTTGAAGCTAAAAGTCTGATGTTCGACAAACTCTGAAACAATTCTGCATATAGATCCAAAGGACTGATGTAATAGTTCAAAAAATAAGATATGAGAAGTTCTGTTTAGAAACATGTCACTGCCATTGGCAAATTCCCCAGAGGTACATTTGCATTGTTTTTGTTAAGAAATAGATGTAGATTGGCCTCCAAGTCTACTCTGATGCTGGAGAGGAGCTGAATCTGTGTAGTTCATCCATTATATGCTGTAAGAAAAAGTGAGACACCATGGCACTGTCCATTCTGTTCTTTGGAGTCTTTTACACCAAATTACAAATAGCACCTTCTCCCTCCTCACTCCCTCATCATTACATGTTCTGCATGAGTTCTCTGCCAGCTCCAGTCAGCTCAGTTTTCAGGATCTGTATCCTGGAAAATGGCCTCTGTGTTCCATGGCTCTTCCCACGGCAGCAGAGGTGCTTCTAAATCCCTCCAGTCTGCACTGCCTGACATCCCCTCCGCTGCACCAAGGCACTGTTGGAGGAGAAGGTGACTGCTTTATTCACAAATAGCTGGCCACTGCTGAAGAGGGGACTTCTTAAATCAAACCTGCTGGAAAGGAAAGGTTTGTGAAATCTCAGAGCATCCTGTGATGAGATTTCCCTTTCTGCAGCACTGTCAGCTTCAGCAGCTTTCTGCTGGCTTCTCCATCCTCCCTAACCCTTCTTCGCATGACAGTAGCAAAAGTACCACTAGAAGTATTTGTGTAACCATGGAGACCAAGTGGCAGCAGCAGATTAGGGGAAAAAATAACTCAGGCAAAAGAAGGTTGTATTTTTAACCTGGATTTTTTTCCAGTCTGTTCACTGGATGGTCCTCAGGAGAATGTGCACAAGCCTACCTGTCAGGGCCATGCATGGGCAGAAGTGAACAGTGGGCAAGTGTGGACTTGTATTTGCTGTCAGCAGAAATGCTCATCTCACCCTCTGAGAACCACAAAGTGTTTCACCTGACCTGATCATCATTTGCTGTTTGTTTGCTGGGGTTTTTTTGTTCAAAATTCAACTGTTAAGGTCATTTTCTATAAGCTTTTGTGCTCTTTGGACAGTGCCGTGCCTGTTCTTGCACATGCTCTGTATCCCTGTACTGCCCTTTTCCTTTTGCAGCACCCACTTCAGGCCAATTCACAATTCTCTCACTGTAGCTGTTTATGTTTGTGTTTTACCTACTAAGAAAGTGTTTCACAAAGAAAACTGATGAATAAGAAAATTTTAAAGCTGATTAAATATAGTAAGTCAATGACAGGCAGAAAGTAAAAAAAAAATAGACTTCCTGTGTAAGCACTGCATGATGGGCTTATCTTCCAGCATGCATGGCCTTGTGTCCCTGTTATATGATGGCTAGGACTTCATTTTGGTGATATGGTGGCACACCCTGGGGACATGGCTTGAGGGGCACAGGGACGTGGGGTGTCTCCCTAAGGTGTTGTGGGGCCTCCCTGCCTCAGATGCTAAGCACTACAGTCTGAGTTCCTTACAAAATCTGCAGCTGAAAATATAATTATTCCATTCTCATAACTAGCATTTTTCGATCTAGAAATTTGATCAATATTGGTTTTTTTAAATCCCAATTTCCAGTTGGGAATTTTTAAAAAGCCCAAGCTATAGTCACAAACCAGCAGGGCTGCCTTTGCTTCTGCAAAACAGCACCACCCAAGTGTTCTCTTGGTGTCATCTGTAGCTGCTGTGAGCTGCTGCAGGTAGAGTGTCTGTGTTTGTACACACCTTCTAACCACAACCTGTGCAGTGTACCCGTGGTTAAACCCCTGCTGCTGAAATGAAAGGGCTGTTGCTGTTATAGCACACACTCCACTGATGGAGAACCTTTCAACTGAACCTGGATCCACTTCATGGTGCTAGAAAATCAGTAGAACCTCTTTTTCTGCTTTCCTCCCAGTTTCCTGAGGCTGCTGATGCACCTCCCAGATGTGTCACGAGTCTTTGGCTGACACCACGGAGGTCTGAAGCCTCTGGAAAGCAGGGATCCTGTAACTGTTGAGCTCCCTCCCACGGATCATCTGTGGTACCTTGCTGAGTGCTGTTGACTGGTTTGGAGCAGATGCTCAGATCATCTGCCAGGTGTTAAGTGCTGTGATGTAGCTCCAGAGAAGCATTTAAACACATCCATACCTTCAGCTGTGGTTCCAGCAGAATGAAAGGCCTAGAAAAAACAACTGGTACTTTCCAAATGGGTTAAGATAATTAAAGGGAAAGTAACTCCTCTTGTATTTGTAAAAGCAATGTTTACTTCAGGACTCTCTCTCTTTCTAACTTTTTTTCATTTTAAATTTTGGTTTTTCCTAAGGGAAAGCTTACTCAGCTGTTACACAGAAAATTAAACATCTTTCTTACTGGTTGTAGTCTGTGGTGTCACAGTCTGAAGCCAGCTCTCTGTGTAATTCTAGCAACCCAACTGTGGCTTAGTATCCAGAAGCAGCAGCAAACCAAATTGATATTAAGTAGGTGAATCCAGCTAGAAAAGATAGGAAATGTTAAGCTGTGTATTGTACCCTCGTCATTGATTTACCACTTCTGTGTGTGGCAGTTTTTCAGGGAAATAACTTATGTCATCCAATATTATGTGTATTTTAGTGCTCAGTTAATGACGACCTAATATTTCAAACAAAATACAACTTCTGTAATGAGATACTTCATTTCTGCCAGAATATTATTAGGATCCCTGTTACAGTGATCTAATGAGATTGACCTTCATTTCCTAACAAATTGCACTGCCCCTGAAACTATTTTTAATAGCCTTCATGTAGGGAAACAAACGATTCGAGTAATTATAAATTTTATGAAAATGACAAGTTCTTTAAAGTGCTACTATATTTTTACAACGTTACACAGCGATTGAGTGCAACATTGTGACAATCTCACGTGGCTTTGTTTGCTCTCTGCCGCTCCGCGAAGAACGAAGGGAATGAGTTGAGTTCGTGCTGGGCAGAAGCTGACCCCGGTGTAATTGGGAATCCGGCGCTGGTTTGGGCATCTCGCAGGCTCACCCGGAGGCTCCCACCCCCGCAGTGCCATTTGCTGCCATCTGCTGGGCGCTTCCCAAAATTTCAAGGAGACGATCAAGTGCGTGCTCTAATAAATTGCTGTTGCCCTGACCTTCAGAGTCGTAGTGCACGTGGCTTCTAATAGATACTTTAATGAGATGCATCCTCTTTTAAGAGGTGATGGAAGAGAAAAAGAAGCATCCATATTCTCAGTATTTCTGTTAATTGTCTTAAAACTATTCGTTGAAGCAGGATGGGTGTAGGATTTCAGAGGGAAGATGAGTAGGATTTGGATACACTTGGCATTATATTTCTAGAAGATAAGAACGCTCTACTATGCTGTATCTATTTTAATCTGAAAAGCCTTCTACCTACTATTACATCCTCACCACATCCTCAGATTTCTTTTCTAACATGGTACCACTTCTGTGATGTCATATCCACTGTGATGCAGAAGACTCTGTATATTTATTTCCCATTGCAGGAAAAATAAATGATATAAAAATTATATCACTAAATATTTTCTTATTGCAGCTTATATTTTGCTCCCATATTTTTGGCAGACCTGGATGGAAGTCTCACGCCTGTAAATTCTGTCTCAAAAATCCCAGCACCAAAGCTGTTCTGAATAAACAGCTTAATAAACAAACCTATTTGAGATGAAAAGACTAAGATGCAAATTAAACTTTAAAGGAAAGGCTTCACAAAAATAACATCGTTATTTCCTCACAGGCCATAGAAGTTCCCACATTAAGATAAAGAATTTTCAAGTCTGTATGTAGAGCACCATCTGGTGACCTGTGCACAGCAGGATCCCACGGCAGGGATTTACATCCCTTGCGACATTGCTGCCGATATTCCCCAGCAGGGCTACTCCTTATGTCCTCCCTGATACAACTTCCTCACAAATGTGCTTTCGTCCCTGTGCCCCGGCTTTGGCTGTTGTCCCCCGTTGTTCGTGCAGAGGAGCAGGAGGGTTTGTGTGCTGGTGCTGTGGCTTTCCTTCTGCCCAGGAAGGGCTCCCGGGACAAGGCTCAGTCACAGTCCCAGGCTCGGAGCAGGCAGCAAGCACAGAGGTGACTGCCTGGCACCCAGCCTCTCTTGGCTGCCCCTCTTCCTGCCTGGCTGAGACATCCACTCAGGCTGTCCCTGTCACTGCTGCTACCACTGTTCCAGACTGTCCTCTGTGTCACAGCTGTCCTGGGAATGCCACAGTCACTGCTGCAGAACAAAGCCAGCAGAAACGTGTCTGCCTGGCCATTTGGCTGTGGGAGGTGGTTGTGGGTGTGTATTTCCACAAAACCAGTGAACTGGATGATCCAGTTGTAAGCATCATTCTTGGGTGCCTTAACAATTTGTGGATACATGGGTTTTGAGTAGTCTTGTTACAGAAACAACTAGACTTCAAGAGGTTTATTTTTCCTGTGAGCACAGAGCAAGTAAAAAGATTTGAAGCTTAATTCTCCACTACATTATACCATAGTACTATAGATTTCATTACAGTTCTATTTCATCTTAAACTCAAGGTAATTGACTTGAATATCAGTTTTCAACCCATAATCCTCTATATCCCACATATCTCAGGCAATCACCTCAGCACCTGTGGATTTCTGAATCACCTTACCACTGAAAAAATATATCTCCTTTTTTCAGTAAAATAGCCCTTGGAATTAGCAAAAAGATCTTGTATTTGAGTCTAGATAAAGCATATGAAAGGTTTCCTCCAGCAGTAATCACACAAATACTTCAGGAATGAAATGCGCTGCTAAGGCGCTTTTTTTTTTTTTTTNGCAACTTTCTTAATTCCTTAGAGAACAGTTTCTTATAATTTAGCACAGTGGACTGGTTTCAAAATCAGTCAGTGTTGTACGTGAGAAAGAGAGAAGTGCCAGCAGTTTAGTTGATGCCTTGTTCTCCTGAAGCAGACAGGTGTCTGTGTTTGAGCAGGATGGGAAGGTTGAGGTCAGAGATCACACATTTGACAGTGATACTGCATTGCTTCAAATCTCCTTCTCACAGTGTCCAAAGACCTTTGCTTTCTTATGAACTTGCATGAATGTGAAACCTGCGAGGTGGCTGCGAGGATATTTTGGAAGGGTACAGGACTTGCTGAATGTTAAAATATAGCTTTATACTGAGATTTAATTTGACAGGGTGAACCCTATTGTAAATACAGAAGCCATTTGCTCTGTAAACCACTGATGATATACATATTTCATAATTTGAAAGCTCATATTTTAATCTTAATTTTTTGTTGTTTAGTCCCTTGGGAACTTCTCAGTTCACTCAGTAGTGAAAGACATGGCATACATTAGTTGAGGCCTTTAAATTATATTTATATATAAGCAATAGGGAGAACATGCTACACTACTTTTATTGATTCAGTTTGGTTAAGAAAAAAACCACCAATGAAACAGAGTGAAAAGAGAAGCAAAAGATTGTTGGAAATTTCCAGCTGTAATAACAGTCCTTCTGAAACACACAAATAAGGCCAGTCCTGACCATGCTGGATTTGTGTGGATTTATGAGGCAAATGCCTGCAGGGTGTCCAGCAACTGAGCCTTGGTACCTCCAACTGTGGGTCCCACCACATGGGAGCTTTGCCAGGGATCTGCTGCCTTTTTATGAAGCACTTCTAACTTCTGAATTCTTATAGTTGTCACCAAACAGTTTAGATGTTCTGTGGCTCATGGTCATGCTGTTTGACCATTTGATAAACAACAGCCATGCAAGAACATGTCACAGCTGCTCCTTTCCTATGTTTACTTTGCATGCCACAAACAGGGCTCAGCTGTCCTGAGCTGGCCCAGCTCTGTGGCCTGCAGTGGAGCTTTCTTAATTTACACTCAGACATCCACAGACCAAAAGATGCACCTTTGCAAAATGCACATCTCCATCCCAAATGGAGTCTCCTTGTGCAGGGCTCTGCCATATGCAGGGGCGTCCCCTGACCCTGGAATCCAGGGAGCTGCACACTGAACTTGGGCATTTGTTCTGACTGTAATTGCAATTGCTTTTTAAAATCAGCAGGGAAAAGTCATTCTGTCTTGGATGTAAAACACAGCTGCATTTCCCACAAGGAAAGCCTTTTCCAGAGATGTGAAGCATCCCAGAGCCTAGCCATGCATGGCTTGGGGAAGCTCTCTGGTTTGTGAGAGGGTGATGTGCAGTTATGGCCTTCATTCTCTAAGTGACCCATTTGAGTAGAGAGAAGAACTGTTCTGTATTGAGGCAGCTGTTTTGAACTTTGGATATTTTGGAGAGAGGAGGAAATGCAGTGAAGGACAGAATTAGGTCACAACTTCATACTGCCAAGATTTTTCTCTTGATTGGCTTACTGCTTCTGTGCAGCAGTCTCTCACACTGGGAGGAATAATCTGTCCTCTGCACTCACTGGATCAAAGTATAAAGGGAATTCATTGAAATCATAAAAAAATAATTTTCTATATTTCTGTATGGAAGTATGGCAATAAAGACAAGCCAATCTTCTCGGCTCTGTAATTAGCATTTATGATTGGGAGATAAACAATCAATCAAGTCAGTTAAAGCATTTCTCACAAGCAGTTTAGAGTCTCACAAAAGTGACAAATGCAGGGCAACACAAGTGCTGCTGTGATGAAGTCAGATTCAGGGCAGGAATAGCAATGGGATTGTTGATGATTAGTAGGATAAGAAGTAGGATTAGAAAGACCACTTATAAAACTGAGGAGCTCAGTTCAGTTCAGACAGTGTCCTGAGCCCACTGATTGTTCCCTGTAGAGAGCAAGCTTGAAATCTTCATTCCCTGTGCTATTTAGAACTAATAAATGTATCCAAATTAGAAGCTAGGGAAGTGCTCTCACATCATATCCCTCATTAAGACACTTTGGGGAGGGTGGAAAAGATAAAATTATTCAAAAGCAATCTCAGTAAGTGGAGGTATGCATTAAATTTGCCTGCATCCAAAGGTGGCCCAGAGCTTTGCCTTCAGGGGCTGTGTGCACCCGTGCCTGCAGTTCCCTGCCACAGCAATCGTGTGCACATGTGGGGAGGCAGTGGGTGACCACAGCACCTGGAAATCTGGCCTATCTTGTGTGAAACAAGAAACTAGCAGAGATTTTGTGGCTCCTGTTCTGATTAAATCTTTTGCTATTACATTATATCCTCTTTCAGAATTGCTGTGGATTTTGAGCGCTCCCCCAGCTATATCTGTGGTAAGGCACATTTCTCAGATGCAGTTAAAACAAGCTGTTCGTACCTTTTCATGAAATAACATAAATTCACAGCCACTGTCTTCTCTTGGCAGCTTGGAGATGTAGGAAATGTTGCAATCAGATGTTTCTAATTTAATTCAATCCCTCATTAATTTGATCTCTCCTTTAGTTCAATCTCGGCCTCAGGATAATAATGTGTATTAAAAATACAAACAATTTGTATTAAAAATAACATAATGACTACTCTTTCTTTAATCAATGGTGACTGCTTTAGGCAGGTATTAGCAGATAATCTGATTACTAAATACACAGTGAGTTGGCATTTAGTTAATAACTAACAGGGAAAATTTGGAAAACAATCAAAGGAGAAAAAAATAGAGGAAGAGGGATAGGAGAAGAGAGCCTTACAAAAGCATGCGACATTAAAGAAAGTATTATGGAAAAGTTATTTTTGCTGGTGATTGTTATTGGTAAAAGCCTCTAAGATGCACAGCCAGTGGTGTCAGCCATGGGCGACAGGCTCAGCCCGGCAGGGAGAGTACTCCAGAGTCAGGTCTATGGTAAATCTGACATCTTTTCCCCTTAGACTTATTTAAACTTACTAATAGGATTTGGAGGTTAGATGCTTAAAGGTATTAGGCAGGCACAGCTCCACTGAGCTCTGGCTACACCATTTGCAACCTTCTCTTTCTCAGTGGAAGCAGAGACCATTTGCCTGCCCAGTAGCCTTTTTATGGGCAGGATGTCAGGAAAGCCCTTGTTGTCTGGCAAGAAAACTTGTGATGCACAGCTAAATCCAGGTTGTACACAGAGCAGCGTGGAGCAGCTCTGCAGTTGCTTCATACCAGCTCCTGGGGAAGTCACTGGTCAGGCTCCCTGGCCAGTTCTCTGATTGTCACAAGGTCCCCATCTTGCTGGAGACTGAGAGCTGCCAGCTGCAGGACTGCCAGGAATGACAGTGATGACAGGGACATCCTTTGAGGGGACAGTGCTGCATCTCTCGTTTTCTTACAAACACCATCTTGGGTCTGCATCTGAAGCACTATCTTTTCTTGTCAAACTGGCAATACTGCTGTCATGACAGCCCTTTCAGTAAGCCAGAAGTTCTAATGGAGACTTGGACTGTTATTTTCCACCTGCCTCCCCCTCTCCCTGCTCCTGATGCTTTGAATGGGGCCCATGGCTGCTCAGCAGATGGCGTGTTTCCAGGGCAGCAGTATTGGAAGGGCACCCAGCACAGCACAAGGGATCCCAGGCTGTTACAGAGACACCTTTTGGCTACAGCAGAAGGAAGAGCCTTGACAGTTTGCTGTTTGCAAGATACCCAATAGCAAAAGGGAGATTTACACTGTGAACTGACATTTTCCAATGTGCAGTAACTCTCTGCCCAAGTGCCCAAGTTCACTGGGGCTCTGCTCAGTGTCTTTTACACTGATGTGGTGATGAAAGGTGTCATGCCATCTCAGAAGGGACCTCTGGGGGTGGTATGAACTGGATGTGCTCATCACACAAGGGCCTTTGAAGCTTCCAGTAGAGACTGCTTGAAGTCATCGGCATAATAACGCAGCAGATTTGGGAGTTAAGAAATGTTACTCCCATTTCTGACAGGGTGCCAAGGCAGCTGACCACTGGACTCCTGTTCATGTTAATGAGGTTCATTCCCAGTGTCCTCTCTGTAAGAAAGGCTGCTCAGCAATTCCTGGGAATTAGGCTGGTCCAAGTGGGAAAGATGCTCCAAAGCAGCATTTGTCTTCTGCAAGCCAGAGGTATTGACACCTCCCTGGGAGACAGAAGAGCATGATGAACTGACAGAGGACACTAGTCTGGGTCTAGATGTATAGTGGAGCTGAAATAGGTGTCAGAGCAGCTCCACCTGGTACTCCAGTGCTGTAGCTTTGAATCCCTTTCTTTTGGGACTGCAATCTTGCTAATTTTGTGTTTGAGGAACTGTTATTAAAATTGACAAAACAAATTGATAATTCTATAAAAATCATTCTGCAATAGATTTAATTGATGGAGTCTGTCAAGTCATGATGGATAGTTGTGAGTCAGTGGTGAATAGAATGCAAACAGAAATAGTGTAGGAGATGGTTTAGTTGAATAGGCCCTGGATTCCTGCATACTATTGCCACCAAATGGTTTGCTGTGTCTTTTTTGTATGTTCCTTTGCCATGCTGTCCATCAGTTCCTGGATCTGTAGCATAGCAATTAATCTCTTCTTGTAAAGTGCTTTAGGATCAGCACAAAACTCACACTGTATTTTATTGTACTTCTGGTGAGTGAAGTAAAAGAAAAACCTTTTTAATTGTGACAGAACAAAACCAATGAAATGAGTACAAATTCTTCAGGGAAGACAGACAACGGTGCCTAAGAACTAGTCTTAGCTCAGTGTTTCCAATTGCTGATTTGCAGGAAGAAGTAATTAATCACAAAGTGAAATCTGTTCAAGATTAGCTTAAATTGCAGAAAGCTGTAAAAGACTCCAGGCGGATTTGAATTATTTAAAAAAAAACCCAGACAAAAACACCAAAGGGAATGTTGAGTTGGACGAACGCAGATTAATTCCTAGTAAAAAATAAACTAAATATTCTTATGTGAATGTCCAGAATTTTCACGTCAAGACTCTAGGCATGGACATGTCTGCCCAGGGCAAGCAAATAGAATGCTGATGGGCTGTAGATGAAATACATTCTGCTGTTTCTACAGAATGCTGACATCCTTACTCCTAGCCCCTCAGTCTGAGCCAAATCACCTCAAAAACCACTAACAAAAAAGTCTCACACACAGCAAGGAAGAGATGAGGACTGTGTACTGCAGTTCCTATGGAAGGAGATGTTGAGACTCCAGGGTACAGGGAGAAATGCTTCATGCCACAGGGAAATGATTGGAACAGTTCATTGCTGCAAAAGGGCCAGGGATGGTGAAGCTCTGGGTCTGGATGATATTTAAATATTTGTAACTAATGCCATTAAAACATCTGTCATGTAGTATCTATCCAACAACCTCTTCTGACTTCTTGTGGCACCTTCTTGTTTGAAGCTGAAGTGCTGGTGCCCTGTGATTGCAGCTTTAGCAAGAACTCCTGTAACAAACACAAATACATAAGATGAAGGATTTAGATGGCAGAGCATAAAACCTTTTTTCCCAGTAATGTGAATGGAAAAAAAGTTTCAAAGGAGACTTTCTTCCCTGGCCAAGAGAAGCTGCATGACTGGCTCACAGGTTATGGAAGTTCCTTTTCTTTTGATGGTTGCAGTGGTGGTTGTACATGGGCAGACTACTGGCCCATTTCCAACAGTAACTTGATTCAAATTTAGTGCCCGTGTAGGAACCAGGAGAATTTTATTACCTTGATTTAATTCTTCATTTTCTTTATAAGAACATTTATGTCCTTCTGCACTTTGGAGATGTGCAAAGTTAATAGCTTGCTTCTTGTAGATACGCTGCAGAGATTTCGTGTTTTTTAAGGTTAATCTGCTATTCACTGCAGTTTATCTGGACCATTAAAACTCCATTGAAATCAGGCAAAACCTGGCATCTGACATGAGATCTGTAACTGCCCCCCAGTCCCACTTCACACAAGTTCTGTCCCTGGGGCCGTCCTGTCTCTCACTGTGCTCTGCAGGGGAGCATGAGCTCCTCCCAGCACCTGTAAAACACAGGCAACAGCTGGAGAAAGGAGCTTTCTATGGATCTGTTCAACCAGGGCTGCTACCAAGAAGAGCAGATGTAGGTAAATTCCTGAGCAATAAACTCCCCTATTCCTGATCTTTCTCTTTTTGGAGGATAAGAAATAAGAGTTTTGTGATTTTATCCTCAATTATTGTCTGTTACTAACATTGCTTCCTTCTATACTTCTCCTTAGTCTGCCAGCTGCAATGTAACAAAAATAACACCCTAATGACAGCAAAACAAAGGGCAAGAACAGGAGATGTAGTAGAAAATGCACCTTCAGCAGCTATTACTTTGAGTTCTCTGATTTTACAGACGCAAATCTACTTCAGAGCCTCCAAGCTGCTCTCCCAGTGACTCCCCTGGTGTCTGTTTGCCAGACAATGACTTTTTGTTCATTTTGAAGCACTTTACTGATGGTAAGAAGACTGCCCCCATCTTCCATGGGGGTGGGCTAAGCACCAGGCTCTGGTGCTGCCTCCTGAGACAGCAGCAGCAGCACCAAGTCCAGTAGATTTGAAGGCCCAACACAGTGTTTTCATGTGTATCTTTCTCCAGAGCTACAAGTCTTAGCTCAGAATTGAAACTACAGCCTCTCTCTGCAGTGTAGGTAGGTTGTGGCAAATACTTCACTTGAGCAGTTTGCCTTGGGAACTGCTTCCATACGAGCCTGGTTAAAAGCACCTCTGGGTAAGGAGGATGGTGTGATTCCTGTGGGGCACCACAGAAGCTCATTAACTGGGGCAAAACCAGCAGCCTGCAGAACTCAAGTGATGCAGGGAGGCTTTCTACAAAAAAAAAAGGGTTTATCATGTAGAACATAGCTCGGCTATTGGCCGAATTTCTGACTTGGTGAACAATCTGATACAGACATTTTTGCATCAACCAAAACCAGGCATCTGTTCCACTTGTGTTCATTTCTGGCACAAGCTGAAATGAGAACGCCAGACTGTGACTGCTTAGGGACACCCACAAGAGAATTTGCACTAACAGAACTAAATTAATTTCAAACAGATTTTAGTTAAACTAGTATAATTATCATGTCTTGACAAGGGTTCAGGTTACTTTTGCATATCTTTTCCCTGCAGAGTGATGATTGCCACTGACAAATGGCATAATCGAACTCTGTTTAGCTTAAGTCCATGGCACTTTGTTGAAGTGAACAGGGATTACTCTGGCAAAGCTAAAGTATCTGTCAGGTTGTTAAATGTGTTGTGTATTTACTGTCACCCTTGGAGCCTGCTAGCTTTGTACTTTTCAAAAGGATGAGGACAATAGCTTAAACTGTTTTTGAAAGGCTTTCATACAGTGTCTAAGGAATAAATGTGAACGGCAGGTAGTAGTTAGACTTCACCTAATTCTGATAACTGAAATTGATGACGCCTGTGCAAAGCCACTGTGACTGTGGGGAGAATAAAGCCTGGAGGGTGGTTTTTTGGGTTGTTTTTATTTTTTCTTTCAAGAGTATTTGTGAGCAGTGTGACTGAAGCACGGTGCTGCTCCACCGTATATGGTGTCATCTGTTCTATGCTAATAAATTAGCATCTGCAGCTACCATTGCTGCCTGTCAAATGTGGGTACAAAATTGAGCTGTTTGATGTCAGTGCCACTGAAGTGTGTCTGCACGACTGCAGAAGCTGCACGTTGTCCCATCTGTTTCCCACAGACCCTCCATCAGGTCGGATGCTTCAAGGTAACGGATCAGACGCAATGAATTCCACCGCAGACGACTGCCTCGGAGGCATCCTCCTGCTTTGTCACTGCATGTAAAAATTTCACTTAAGAGACATTTTATTCCTTCACAGCAGGTCATTTAAACCCTGTCCACTCTAGGGAAATTTCTAACTTTGGCTCAGCTCCTTACATGCCAAGGGTTGTCCCCAGCGTGGCCACTGTCATTGACGTGCCAAGTCACTTCTCTCCAAGCAGACCTTACAAGACACTGATTCAATCAACAGCAGCCGCTGGTGGCCAGTTTATTTTTGGGCTGTTGCTGCCACTTGTCCAGATGGAGCTGAAACAGTGCCAGCCGTGGTGAGGCTTCTGGGGCAATGCCAGAGGTGGGAGGTGGGGCAGTGTCCGAGCACTGGCAGCTCCTGCAGCTGGGATGTGGTGCAGCAGCCTCGCCCAAGTGTGCACCTGCCTCACCTGCACCACTGCAGGGTGCACCTGCACCCACCTGCTCTGGCAAGAAAATCTTGTGCTGCACTGGCCACGTGCATTTGCCTCGGAACTATGCGTTTTTGTCTAATCACGATTTAAGGGAGAAAAATTAGGCAACTGCAAGTTTGATTTTGAGTGTAATAAAACTAGTTTATTTACACAGTAACATAAATGCCACAGAGTACACAGCAAAGTACCACAGCAAACCAGAGTGTAACTGCCCCTGATCACAAAGGAAGGCTTGAAGTTTATATACTTATTTATATAAAAATGTGTAAATATCAATATGAAGCACCAGATAAAGCAATGCAACCAGGAATTCCAAATACAAATTACCCACAAGAATGGAACTGAAAAAAAGAAATTAAAAAAAATTCCCTTATTCAAGACATTTAGAGAAATCCCATTTATAAAAGTCCACTGATTTTGGAGTCCCTAATTTAAAAATAAATTTCCCCCTTTTATTAAAAACAAGAACATATTCTTAAATGCTCAGCATAATTAAGTTTTAAAAGAAAAAAACCCAAGGATTTCAACTGCAAAACCTTCTAATACCAACAATCCAAAGAACAAGGAAACAGAAGTTTTGAGTCATTTTTGAAGAGGTGTTATTTATGAAATGACTATATTAAAATTTACACACTCTTAAAATATATATTATATATACAATATATAATATATATATTTTTTCAAGCAAAAAAGGGCAAAGAATACTTTTGGGATATAAAATTCATATACATACATATATATTAAAACATGCCCACGTGCACTCATTTATATATGTATGTATATATATATTTATGAACAAATATTTCTTCCATATTAAAAAAACCTCCAACCTCTTCTAAATCCCTGAAATCTTCCCCTTAAATTTATGAAAAAGAAAAAAAATCTTTATAGTCTGAAGTACAACCCAAATTCTCAAATTCTGTAGAGTGGTAAAATGCTTATGTACAGGTAAGTTGAGTATTTCATTTCTCACTGGCAACTCTGCTTGATCTGAAAGCATTCTGTGGTTTCCAGGTAAATGCTGAGTGGAGCACCAATGCAAGGAGACTTACAGGAAATTATTTAAATTACATTCTACACCTACTCAAAATTACCATCCTTCTAATACTG
Organism: Hylia prasina; assembly: GCA_013397195.1. Taxonomy (NCBI): domain Eukaryota; kingdom Metazoa; phylum Chordata; class Aves; order Passeriformes; family Sylviidae; genus Hylia; species Hylia prasina. The sequence continues at coordinate 1,027,781 of VYXD01005987.1, forward strand.
CATCCAGGTGAATAAGAAAATCCATACAAATGTCTACCAGAAAATCTCTGCAACACAGCAGGGAAAAAGACTTGCTCCTTCTTTTGGAGTTGAGGGTGCCCTTAAGAAATTTCTCCCCAGTGTTTTGAAAAGCATTTTTTGTGTATTTTTCTCTTGAAGTCTTTGTAATCCACATGATTGTTTACAGAATATTTCCACAGGTGTATTTTTATAGAGGTATTTAAAATTCTATTCTGTACTTCTTTGATGTTATCTTACTGCATAACTAAATCACAATCACATCTCTGCACTGGCTGAGGGGCTTTGATTGTGCTGTAGGTCTTACAGGAGTTTTAACAGAACCAACACCACCTCTGCAAAATCAGAGTAAAACTGATGGTCTAGTCATGAACTCAAGTACTGTTTGTACTGAGAAACTGCCAATTTGGAGAAAGGGGGAAAAGAAAGTGCATTAAAAGGTCAGACTCAGTTTCTGCTGTATCCCTCAGAAAACTTAAAATTGATTTAAATAAGAACAGGATAATTTAATTTATATTTACATATGGATTTGTTATTATAAACAAAAAAATTAATTTAGATGGGAATCTCAGCACAAGAATTCAGAAACAGATCCATTTTATTTCAGCAGCAAATACATGTTAAAATTAAGGACCTACAGTGTGAAGCTGCTGAATAAAATCTGCAAGTAGCTGAACCCTAACACACGTATTTTATTTAAATAATATACTTTTCTCTATAACATGTAGGAAATCTCGTGTTAACATGTCAAGATGATCCATTCATACCTTGTGCGTGGTATGTATGGAGCATAAAGATTTAAGGTGGAACATTTTTGTAAATGCTACCTGTACTCTTCTCTGTGGGGCAGCAATGTGGTATCCTGGCTGGAGTTACTGATTTCATCAGTCTAATACTGAAGTGACACCAAGTTTCTATATTTGGACATTCCAGGGGCTCCAGAAAAAAATTCTGGATTCCCTCATTCCTAAAAATTTCTAGGCAAGCTTTTACTAGTAGAGTGCCTTTATAATTCACCTAGTTACACATATTGACTGGATCAGATCTGAGGTTTGACCGATAATTAGTAATTTCCCTTTAAGAAATACACAACTAACCCACTTTCCACACCATCTCAGGAGCGGTTCTTTTAGCACTCCTGTTTGAACAGAGGTTTGCATTTCTCACCACAGCCCAAGGGTGGTGTGCAGCACCCACCACCTGCAGGAGCAGCACATTTCACCTCCCCGCCGCCCCCAGAGCAAGGCGACCCCTCCCCTGGCCAGCGCGCAGTGTCTGCAGCAGATTGTCAGAGCAAGAGGCTTCTCCTGATGCCGGGTCAGGCTGAACAACTGACTAAAGAGCCACTGGTATTCTCCCTGTGCAGATCCCGAATTTGAAAGCCCACAGTTTTGTTATTTTGTTACCACTTTTGTTATGCTGTGCTACGAGCAACGTAAAGGAACCCATTCACACAAATCTTATGGACTAGATCCACCCGGTATCATACAAAGTACAGCATTTAATTTTGTAAAGTCTTTTGCATCTTTACATGGACAGTATCATTTCTAGGGCTGTTATGAAAAGAATAAGATTTCCACCAACTGACCAGCTACATTTCAGGTTTTTGACAAGGCACTAAACATTGAAGTGAATCCAATCACTGTGCTCTCTCTGTGATATTAGAGAGGGTTTTAATGGCTCTAAAAGGATCAGAAACCACTCATCATAATTCTTCAAACAAGCATTTGATTTTTCCAGAAATTAGCTTCCACTGGAAAAATCTTTAGAGCTCATGTTAAAAATATTTGAATGACAGCTTTTATTAATAGAAAAATATATATTTACAGTCAATACTGTTATCTTAGATTTGCAGCTCTTCCTATTTCTTGAGCTCAACTGAAAGTGCGACATTGCTAAAAAAAATTCAAGATCTGTGCACGTATTCAAGTACGTTCTAACACGCACAGCCAGGGTTTTTGTTCCTGCCATATACAGGATCCTGTTACAAACAGAGCGGGTTTTTTTCCTTTTGCTTAGCAATTATGCTGTAGCATTCTCAGGATTTGTTTACAATCAGTTTAATGCATACATTCTTGTGTATTTACGTGGCACGATCTGGTGCCAGGATGGAGAACCACCACAAACACAGTTGCATCAGTTATGGGCCGATCTGCAAAGTCAGCCTTAAGCTCCTCAAGGAAGAGCTCAGGCCAGATCAGGTTCGACTACATTGACCATTCTTTCTTTTTTAAAGAAAAAAACCACACAACATTACAAATTGCTAAAGTTTACCCAGTGCTGCACAAGAAAGAGGTTGGTAGTGAACACCTATCCATGCTTGATTATACTGCGGAGCTAAAATGAGTATTGTTCATCACAAAAGATACAAACTGAAATTAGATAGCTAGAGATACAAAGGCATTGGACCAGCTGCATTAATACGTACGGTTGTACAACATTCAGAATCCAACTCTGCATGTGCGTGTTGACATCAAAGTGACAGTGGGAACACGACCCTAAACATGGGAACACTCAGAAGCTGCAAGGGATCGCCCCGCTGCAATGCCAGGTGGTCCAAGAGTTACTCCTATGCCTATCTGAGCTAGCTGAGAAGTCAGGTGCACACACACACTACGGAACAAACACAAAATCAGACCACAGAGAACAAGAAGCCCCACTGGCAGCTCAGCACACTGTCACTAATAGCTGGTAGGTAGTACACAAGTGACTTGCCATGCTCAGTATATGTGAACTATGGGAGCATTGCCCTCCTGTGTCCAGATAAAGCAGGGCTGCGCTGAACAGGAGATTCTTTGTAAAGGTTCTTCTATGAGCTGCTCAGCAGTAGTGTAGAAACTTTCTTTCCTGATGTAGAGGAGAACTTCAACTACATACATTGCGCTTGGGCTTTTAATGCACTGTCCTGTTTTTCTGCATCAATGCCGCCATCCTAACCTTTTTGCCAAAAAGAGAAAGAAAAACATACATATCACATTAAAATATATTATCCTTATCCTTGCCTGATCCTTCACTGATACAGGTGAATCAAACAAAAGAATAATCATCAGAAGTTTCAAAAAATCTCTGGAAAGGTCACAAAGACAGTCTATACTATGGCACAATCGATGTAGGCTTCCACACGCTATTCAGCTGAGCTCTGAGAGATGCCAGAGAAGAATAATACAGACACGACAACCCCTCGATGTATGGCGTGGATCCAGAGCTACTTTTGCTGACTTTAAGCCTGCAGGACTGTTTGTTCAGTTTCCATGCATCTGGTCCAAGAATGCATATGCTGTATAAAGTGGCTATTTGTTTCAAGGCTGAAGTGAATTGATTCCTCACAGTTTTAACAATTAAAATGAACATCAATCCATAAAAAGAACACATGGATATCTGTGCATTTATGTGCCAGGAAAGTAAAGGAAGGGGCTGCAGATCTAGCATTGGGTAAAGGCTGGTGTGTAAAGTGAACACTGTAATGTACAGCTTTAAAAAATAATACAAGAATTGCACATAGATCCATAGGAGAGAAGCACAGGCTCATAACTAGGACTGTCTGCTTTCCATCTTCTGGGTCAGAATACTCAGGATCGCTTTTCCCCCTGCATCCAGATCCGTTCTTCAGAGCAACTCAGGAAACAACTTCTAGTCTAGCAATACTGAGCAGAGACATTATCTCTACAGAGGTTCCATGAGAAACGGCTGCTCAGGCACAGAGAGAAGTCAGCAGTGGCCTCTAAAAGTGAAAAAGCTCCTTCAAGTTGAGGTTTTAAAAACCCTCACTCTTCAATCCTCACTAATTCCTGCTCTAGTCCCAAACTCTGTGATGCTCTTTGAGCTCTTCCGACAACATTCCATTTTTAGGGTGTTGTCTATAGCAACATTAGAAAACACTGTTACAACAGACAAGAGATGGACAGCCAGGCACTGCTGCAGGAAATGTGGATCATGACGCTGTTGGTCAAGCCTGCCAAACTCAACAGCTCCCTCAATAATTAAACAAGAGTGTTTTTGCCCCCTTGTTTTTACCCTTCAGAGAACTGTGTCTGCAGTAAAAGTGTCTCCATGTTGCCTGTTAGCTACACACAGACAAGCTCTAAACATTTCTATCCTGCCAACAAACCTGCAGAGCCAATTTCAGTCTCACTTTGCAGTATGGCATAAGTGACAAGAGCAGACCAAAACAAAACAGAAGAGGTGTCTTTTCATCCCTGATTCATAGCAGTGATTGTCAGAGAAGGTTATGTACGTCCTATCCATTTCCAGTCAGGCTTTACTGCTTTTTGCGATGGAAGGGGAATTTCAGTGGCCCACCATGTGTTGTACTGTTCTTGTAAAAATGTGGTTATGGCTACAGTACATCAACAGTTGAAAGGTGAAAGTTGCCTAGGAAATAGCATAGACAAAGTGTACACATTCTGCTTCTTAATGCAGATACAGGTCTCAAGCTAAGGGTCTGATTAAGGCAGCATTGATGAAATGGTGGCTCCATGCGTAGAAAGGATATGGGTAGGCAATGAGGCCGAGGAGGAGGGAAGAGGACTGAACATGGGGGCTTACTGCTCACTGACACTTGTGGTGGTCAGCGGGAAAACCACATCTGGGGAGGAAAGTACAGATGGTGTCAAGTGTAAGAGAAAGATCAGAATCTGGTTGACAGCAAAGGAAAGAGGAGCACAGCCTGCTTGTGGGGGACTGACTAAGCTGAGAGGAAATGTGTGGTATGTGGAGTGAAAGCAAACGAGTGTTTTGGAGCATGGTGGATAATTCATCTCACTTTCACCACTAATCCGTCTCTGCTTATGGTCACTGCTATTCACTAATCAATGCTATGTAGGAAATGACAGAAACTACCCAGGAGAAGAGGGCAGTTTGTTTACTGCAGTGGTAGAAATAGTGGTATCAAAGCTTGCTCTCCTTTTCAGCCAGATATGAATCAAGTTACATACTGTCTGATCCAAATGCAGTCGTGTATGTCATCAATCCCTAGCAGGCCTGGGAAAAAGGAAAGCTTCTGTCATACTTGGTACAGGATGCAATTTCTCCAATTAGAACCTTTTTGCTCAGAGTTGCTGGCTTTGATGTCTAGGCTGTTTTGTAACAATTGTACAAAGTGTGAGCCCTAGTGCAGGCTGGAGTGAGGGCTGGGGCAGAGGTGAGGATGCTTCACGAAAAGCAACAGGTTCTACATCTAGTGCTGCTTCATGAGTCTCACAATGCGCTGAAGTGAGTCTGTAGTGGCAAAAGCCAAATATTGACAACAAAGCCAGTCTTCCAGAATAATTCCACAGTCCCTCTCCAAGGACTTCTCTGCAAACTTGATCATCAGCAGCGTCCTTTTTATATCGAGCCAGTTCTGAAGTATAGCGTCTCTCCGTGTGGGGTTGGAAGACGTACTCAGAGCATGGAACAGGTCCTCACGTGGACCCCAAAGCAAACACTGAAGGATTCCTTTGGCTTCTGATATCAAGATCCTCTCCGAAGGGTTGGGATTCAGCAGGCAGCTGGCAAGTTGTTGAAGCCCTTGAGAGTAGAGGGAACGGCAAGGAATCCTGGGGAGATCAGCACAAGTGTACTCCTTCTCTTTCAGCTCTGGATTCTCATCAAAGGGGTTGGGTAAGTGCAGCATTTCATAGATGAGGATGCCAGTCTGGAACTCATCACACTTCTTGTACTGCGTTGCAGTGATGATTTCTGGAGCAAGGCGGGACTGATCCCGTAGGACCTCAGGATCCACCATATGACTCTTCTGCTTGGCCTGAGAGAAGTTGCTCACAATTAATCTGGCTGGGCAGGCAGTGTTGGGACTGGGTTCCGTGGCCTCGGGGCTCAGGGGGCTGCCTCCCGGTCTGGAGTGAACCAGCAACAGGTTCTCCAGGCGCAGGTCACAGTGTGTGATGTGATAGGGCTTCAGGTGCTCGAGGCCCAGGCACAGCTGCAGGAGGAGCAGACACACCTGTCTCTCGTACAGGTCCGGGCTCTTGGTGTGGCGGGGCGCTGAGTCCCGCACGAAGTCGGCCACTGTCAGGTGCGGGACCTCCCGCGTGATCACCACCACGCGGCTGCGGGGCTTGCTGATGGTGCCCTGGCTGCTGGGGCTGGCTCTGTGGGAGGCCTCTGGAGTGGGAGCAGTGTCTCTGTTCTGCTGCTCGGGTTTGTTCTCCTCTTGTTCCTGCTCTTCTTCTTCCGCATCTGGTGCGTCGTCATCCTCCCACGGAAGGAGACGGACTGGCACTTCAGCAAGGAAATGGCCACAGTCCTGCTGGATGTTAAAGTTGATAGCCAGGCTCTGCCGGATAGACAGGCTGTGATAATACTGTTGGGATTCCTTAGCCTTGCTCTTACAAATCTGGGGGAAAAATAAACAGAACAGACACAATTCTTTAGTTTCTAAATTCTGTATCTTTGTTTTAATACGTACTTCGTTGATGGGATCTCCAGTCTAGACCTAAACAAGCAAAATGAACATTTTTTTAATGAACTGACCTTGGCAGACTGTCTTAAGGCACCCAAACAGTTTTCATTGGCTAGTAAGTAACTGCAGAGCAATACATGCAGGCATCTCTCCCTCTGCATAGATGATCCAATGGAAAATACAATTCTGATTTTTAATCTGAACAGCAGCTCATACATGGTAAATGCACAGCAAAGCTGTTTTACAGTTCCTTTTTTATCCGTATCATCTTATTGTGAGTTCTCTCTGCTTTGTGTGAACAAAGCTTTGTGTGTGTTTTGTTCTTGTTGAACAAGATAAAAATAATCAATAGCAGTAGGGGGATACAAAGAAATATGCATAAAGGATTTGCCCAAATGCTTGCACATGGCTGAGTTAGCATGGCATAACAAGTCAGCCCCTGTCTGTTGGGTGACTGATGTCTGCTCCTGGCCCACTGGAACTGGAACTGAAATCCACAAGCTGCAGCAGTGTGTCTGCAGTGAGGGGTGTATGTGTGCATGGCACAGCCTGCTGCCAGGCGGGCTTGGCTCAGGTGATGAATGGACAATCATTAGAACGTGGTGCCTTAATTGCTTTCAATCAGTTATCAAGATCCAAAGCATATGGTTTGGTTTTTTACCACATATAGCTGTATTTATGTCCAGAAGTATCTTATTGATAGATACATTATCAACATAGTAATTATCCTTATTAATTGTTTGCACTGCCACAACAACTGGCAGCTCCAACCCCTGACAAAAGTCACTGGAAAAGCCCTATTAGGGCCTCTGTTTCTAAGGCATTTACTGATTAAAATTACTAAGACTCAGCTGTGTTGACCTTTGCATATTAACCTTAGTTCTACTAAATTCAGAGAGATCATTCAAAGCATGTAAGGTTAAGTGTATGTTTTAATCTTTTACATTGTTAGACTCTGAATATTCACTTGCTATAATGCACCAACAGGTTTTAAGTGCAAAGCTCAGAGAAGAAAAAAGAGGAAGTCATCTCTCTCCAGATGAAGTTATAGCTTCCTTTAGCTCATCTCTGAAACCAAGGAAAGACAGATTACTAAGGTTAGTACGAGTCAGCATTTGTTATACACAGTCACCCCCACCAAGAAACCCAGATCTCATCCTAGCCCCAAATAGAAGCATTAGGTGACTTTTCTTCCTGTTTCTCATTTTTCCCCTTCTCAGAACTTCTGCAGGGAAGTTATAAACCTACCTTTCAGTAACACAGACATACATTTTTCAATATTTTACATGCTTAAGTGGTTAAGAAATATAAATGGGAGATTTAATCTTTTATGGTATTTGATCAGAAAACTGCATTGTCAGATAAGCATAGGAACTCAGACAAAAGTACCAACATTCTGATTGTCCTCTTGTCTTTGAGACTGTGCATATTTCCATACTTCACAAGCACATTACATTCCCTCCTCATTATGTACACTAAAACTGCCTACTTACAACTGCCACAAACACACAAAACTGATTTGAAAAATGCATTTTCTAGTCAATTTTATTTGCGAGAGGAAATGTTGATCTTTGCCCTGTTTATACAGTGGTTTTTGCTCATTTAAATTCAAATGTATTTTAGCCTGTTAGGGGTGAAGTGAGTTCTCAGTGGCATGTGTGCCCTCTGTTCCCTTCTCTCAAGGGTTATAGAGGCAAAAATACAGAAATAACCTTTGAATTATATAGGAAAAGAAAATGCCAGCTGATTGTCTTTGAGACTGAAGTCCCCAGATTGATAAAATACTGCACAGAAGATAGAACTAGAAAAGGTACACAGACAGACCCATATATATGTGTTGAATGTACACACATGGTGTGTATCAAATATGACTGGGAGAAGAGCTATTAAGGAAAACAAAATTGTTCCATCTTCTCTGCCCTTCAGTCAAGTCCATGGCCTTTTTCTTGCACAGCCAGCCATGGGAATACTCAGTTCCAACTGCAGAAAAGGTTCAGCATGCTGTAATTCAGCCTTTAGTTTTTAAAAATACTTAAGTGACCTAACTGAAAAAAACCCCAACAAAACAAATCTCATTCTGAAAGAGTTTAATTTTAAAGTCAAGTTTACTTGCTAACAAAAAGTGTTGAGAACCACACTTGGCCTTAGCTACTGCACTCTATTTCTTCATCCATGGAGGATTTCTAGTGCTACCAGTCAGCTAAAACTGATATTCTGCTAGGAATATATAATCCACAAAGTATGTGCTCTGAAAACAATATAGACTTGTCAGTTGGGTAAATATAAGGCTTTTTAAAAAGTTTATGAAAAGAATTTCTCCTTGCCAACAGAAAAAGAAAAGGAATCAAGACTTTTTCCTAGTTTCTAATTTTAGCCCTAGGCAGCCTCTTTTTCCTACTTGCTTCAGAGAATGTTCTCAAATTTATGACTATTTCAGTTAAAATTGGAGATAGGATCTGTACCTCTGAAAATCAGCTTTGGTTCCCTCAGCTTTGGTTTCCTTTTTTAGAAAGCATGGCCAATCCCAGAACTGTGAGGGTACAGAAGCACACTTTCATCATTGCTCTGTAGATGTGATAATGCTTTCTTCTAATTTAAAAATGACTGGCCATGCACATCTGCATCCAAAGGCATCCAGCTGTTGGTGCAGAGGATGTTTTTCCTGAGCCAGTGGCCTGCAAGGCCAGTCTCATCTGTTTGGTCATCCCTGGGAAATGCCTCTCCAGCCTACTAAACCCACCCCAAAAAAGTTCTGCTTCTCTGTCTTCTTTATATTTATCCCCATTATTCAATCCTAAATCAATTTTGCTTCAAATTAAAGTGACAGCCTTTCTCCTTGCTGATTGGCTAAAAATTGATTCTGGATTCCCATCCTTGAACAGGATACCTTTACAACTGGGGAAAATGTAACTTTTCCCATCTTCTTTGTTTTATTTTTGAAAATACCCAGCCCTTCTCCTATCTTTATTTCTGATGCTCTGATTTGTGCTGCTCTTTTCTGGATTCTCCCCATGTATTACATCTTTCTGAAGAGTGTACCCTATAATGAATTCAGTATTCCAGCTGAGACCTCTCCAGCATTCATCAGAACAGAGCTTTGTGTACAATGATCCTCAGAACACTTCACAGGAAGAATAACTTACATTACTAACTCCCTGTGTTCTAGGAAACATTCAGAGCAGTGTTCATTGTCATGTGTGAAGCCACGGCAGGGCCAAACTTTCCCCCACATCAGTTCTTAAATATGAGGTCTCGTTTCAGACTCCTCTCTATATCAGTAAAACAGAATTTAAATTATCAACAAACCAGACATTAAATACTAAATAGTACCATGATTAAATCAATACTAAAATGACTGCATTCATTAAAAGAGATTTTCCCTCCTTATTGTGCTGTTAAGGAATCTAACCAATATAGGGAAGAAATCTCTAATCCCACAAATGGCCAATAGTGATTGGCCACAAATGGCTTTTGGACGCAGTTCTCTTGTTTAATACAGAGAAGTAGATGGGTACATGAACCTGCCTTCAACATCTACAAAGACAAGGCAGTTGAGTTCTGATTCCAGATGTATTCTCTGCTTCTTGCTTTTTTGTTTACAAACACCATGAAGTGAGAAGTGGAAGAGGCAGCTGGGTTATTACAGCCTGCGTAAATTGCTGACTACACAAACACTAAAATTTGTACACTGGGCACTCTGCAATTGTCAGGAGGAAGGGAAGGCTGGGCTGTCTGGAGGCAGCACCCACCCTCAGAGTGTGATAACAAATCAGACACCTGTCTGAATTCATAAAGCAGTTTCTTGAAGACAGACCTGCAGTAATCTGAGGTTCCTGTAAGTGTCTGGCTACTGTTCAGGTAAGTCCTGGGGTTTTACATTGCACTGTTCAGATTCTTTTACGTTGCAGGTTCTGCTCAGAAGTCTATTTTATATTACAATTTTGCAACGGAGTAGAGAGTACAGGTGTTTAATACCATCAATGGGTAATTATTCTCACCCAAGCATTTTGTACTGGAATGACTCCACTATCACCTATAACTACCGTCTGAATGATCACCAAATGAAGATTTAAAACTTTCATAATGGTTTCAGTTGGATTCTAAGTTATGTGACTAAAGTCAGTATTTACATTTGAAAAAATTCAGGGAACAAATTGTGAAATTTATTGGCCTCCCTAGCAAGTATTTTCAACAGCTGGTGATGAATTGCTAAAGGAGTGCACAAAGAGCTGTTTTTCTGCTTGTGGTGGTTAATTCTGTGTCAAAGCTGGGAAAAAATACACAGTCTAGTTTCCTTTGCATTTTTAAAGCTTTTGTTTGTTCCAGTCATCTACTCAAAAAGATGGAAATCTTGTTGCCTTTTACATACAGATATGCTGAATACCTATTTTTTGGCACAGGAAGAATGGGTGAAAATACTTTGACTAAAACACTAACACAGAAAGTAGGATCAATCAGTCATTTACCATTTGCTTTAATGAAATACATCCATCTGAGCTATGAAGATATGGTATGTGATAACAGCTGAAAGGAAGGTGTTGATAAGGGCTTGGCCAGCCTTATTTCATGAGCTGATAAAGAGCTGGTTGTTCAAAAGATGAAGCAATGTTGGTTGCTTCCATATGATGCAAGAAAGCAGTGAGAAAAAAGGAGAGTACAAGTAGGAAGGAATGCAAAGTATCCACCTTCCTCTTCACTGGAATGCACTGTCATCATGTATCTTTTCTTTAATGCATCCCCATGAACTGAATGTCACGTTTATAGGGCCAGGACAGGTTCCTTCATATCCTGCCATTTCAATTTTCCTCAGTGCTCCCAGCCCAAGAAGCAGGATTTGAATGTTTCAGAGCTTCTACAAAATGTTGTGCATTAGCTTTTCTTTTTCCTTTATGAGTCCTGTAGTCTACTGTGCCATCAGCTTTCCCAGCAGGGCATCTCATTTCCACTCTGTCCCATGCATTTTACACGGCGTCAGTGAACTTAAAGCACGATGAATATTGTGGGAAATGAATTTACAAGCGCTGAAAATGAGAAACACAGAAGATCACAAAGACTGTACCATCTGTGCCACTTTGTTGTACTGCACAGAGGGACAACTGCAAATGAAATTCTGTGTAGAATGAAAGCTTGCTAATCCCAAATTGATAGCTTGTTCTTGGCACAACCTTGTTTTCCAAGGAGGCCAGTTTGATCTCTGATTGACCTCATTTTCTTGATCTGGCCTTGGAATAGAGCTCTGACTTTTTAACGATGTGCCAAAACACAGAATTCTATTCTGCTGTGACTGAACTGGGAATGGGCTGGAAGTTGAATGTTCATCGCTTTGGTTTGATCTGAAGCACAAAGTTCTGGGACAACTTTTTACAGTGCTTCTGACAGGAAGCTCCACTAGGAAACTGAATTACCAAACAAAACCACCTTATCACATTGTGACAAACTAAACATGACTAGAAAATAATTGTCAGCTGCAATACAAAACTGCCAGCCAAGGTCCATTTTCCATTGCTGCTTACTTCTGCATTCCTGTTTTATATCTGGGACACAAACCTTACCAGGAATCCTAAGGTTTTAGTGCTAGGAGAACTTCCACTGCCCTGCAGCAATCAAAGCAGTAAATTCAAACTGCTCCTTCTGAGCTGTTTGCACCTTTGCAATTCCTGTTACCCCACCTGACCAGCATTGCCACACATGCCTGTGGCCAGAGCCAGCTGGGTTTTATGGCTGTTTTTCTGTGTGGACTCTCAATCATGACTTCTGTGAGTCATACTGGACAGTGTCTGCTTTGAGAGTTTAATACTGAAAGTGGAAGTAGCTTATAACACAGTAGTTATATATTGTCTGTTATTCCTTCTGAGCAATCTAATTTATTAATTTATTTTGTAATAAAAGACGTCCCTGCCACATCAGTGCCTTATTCAATTTGTGTCAGGACACTAAGAACAGAACTCATCCAATCTGCTGTGCCCAAACAGCTGGTGCTCTGGGCTGCTTTACTTTGGTGTAACCTTTTCACCACATATTTGGAATTACTGATAAGACTGTGGTTTCAGGAGAATGTTTATCCATATTGCCCCAGATCTACCAACTGCTTAGAAGGTGGTACTGCACTTAGGTGAAAGAAAAACAACTCAGGGTCTGGAATTTTATGGAAACCTTTCCTGAAAGGGAACTTACATTTTTCTATTTGGAAATGTACTTCTCTGATCATGACTTGTGTACTGGTTTTATTTCTAATGTTTCAGTCAAAATAATTTCCACATGGTTTCCTGCAGCTATTTTTGCACTGGGTGTTTACTAGCAGATTGGGTGAGAGTTGAAGTAAAAAGCATAATAAAGTGCTGTGAAACAACTCACTCCTATGAATGTTTTCCAACAGAACAAGTTGTGCTCATTCTCCACCAAATTTATCAGTGCATCTTTTACTGGTGAAACCATCAGAATGCAGAAGTGCACTGGTACATTCACCTCTACAAATCATTCACTGTTCTAATTTTACTTCAGCAGTTTAATGGTCAAAGCTGAATTTTTAACAATGCTTTTGTAATTCTATTTTTGGAGATAGAATATGAAAATGCTGATTTTATGTATCAAGACTATTAGCACTGTTTGAGGGTGAATCTCTAATTTTCTACAAAGATATTGATAATTAAAAAACCTCATTATGACATTATTTCTCAGATCTAATATTAAAATCATAAAACTTAAGAACTGTCTGAATTGCTAGCCAGTGTTGCTTCGGTAGTTCTGCAAAACTCAAAAGAGGGACATTAATTTACAGTATCCAGAGATGTGGTTCCAGATATGCTTTCAAAGTGTATTTCTAACAATCCAAAATAACAGGATGACTGTTTAAGATTCAATTGGCAGACCAGTAATTTTCATCTCACTGCTTTTTCCACCCTGTTTTGGGGATGAGGGATTTAAAGTGGCAGGAAGACATAGGTTATTTGTTGAAGGTAGATTACTGTGTGATTTGGCTCACACAAAAAACACCCTGGTAGTAAAAGCTGGCGTATTTGTTAAAGCTAAATTCCCCAAATCTCTGTGTAATGAAACAGCAATCTGTGGTTATGAGCTTTTGGACAAATCTGATCTTAGACCTATGGCTTGTAAGTCAAAGATCAACTTGGGGCTAACACCTTCCTCTATCACATTAAGTGCTGGAGGGGATATTTTCAAGGGGAACTCTTCCTCTCATCCTAGCATCACAACAGTTCCTGGTGACCTCCAGCCCAAGGATATTTTGTGGATACTTCACTCACATCTATTACAATGCAATAAACCTTGTTAGGCAGAGAACTATTTTTAAGACACCTGAATTATGAAAAAGAAAATTTAGCATCCATTTGACCATGTCGCACTGCTTGTTCTTTCTTCTCTCTGGCTTTCTACAAGGGAAATGTATTTCAGAGTACAGGAGATAACAGAACAATGACACAGGTCTTGTCTGTCAGGGAATACTTTAAAGGCATATCCGTGATGTGCAAAAAGATATCACATTAGTGATAACTCAAACCTGCCTATATAGAAAAATACCACTTTGGGCCCTAGAAGCAATCCTTTTGCATCATTGTATTACAGCAAAACCCTCCAGGCCAGCAATGAGCAATGACAGATGCTGATTCTGAACCACAGCTGAGTCCAGATGCACTCATGGTCTGGTTCTTCCTTGGCTGCTCAGTACCACTGGACATGGCAGCTCCAAGATCTCTGTATTTCCTTTCACATCTTTTCCAATAAGAAGTCCTTAATGCAATTTAAATGGTTAGACCCAGATATCTGCATTAAAAAGATACCTTTTCAGGTTTCAGAAAAACATATTAGCTGCACCAATCTTACCTTTCATTATTTTATATCTTACTTGTAAACAGTCATGCAGGATTGGTAACAACATTTTGTTCCTGTAAAGCACCACCCTTGTGAGAATGTCAAATATAAGGAATAACAGCTCAGGCCTCACACATCTGTGTCAGGCAATAAATGTGTTATCTCAGTTTCAACAAGGAGGAGTCAGAAGTTCAGTAATTTACTCAAGGTCACACAGGAAGCCTGACAGTGCTAGGAGTCTCAGCTGTCCTCACTGTCTTCCTACCAGATAAGTATTGAGAAATGCAGAGATATAGCACTTGGAGAGAACTACCTATATAAAAATCCATGAAATAACAATATCTGGTGAGACAGCTGCCAGCTAGGCATTCATATATTAGCAGTAAATCTAGTAAATCTTATTTCTTTAAATGAGTTAGTTGAAGAACTTAAAAGGCAAACACTGATGACTAGCAGAGCTTTTGAAAGGCTGGTAATGAGCGCTGGTGAAAATCTAAGACCTTGTCTGGGAATGGAAAGGTCTATTACTCTAGAATTTACATTTAAAATGGCTCTGAAAATGGAGAACTTTTCCATTTTTTTAGGAAAACTTTCCTAACTAGGAGTAATGATTTAATTTCCTCTGTAAGCAGGTGAATTAAAGGATTTTGTCATTGCGAGTTGCAAAGAAACTGGTGACACGTGGTAAAATAATACAGCTTTTCCTTCAAAATGTCATTAAGCTATGACCATAGTAAAAACTAAGATGTGTTGATTTCTCTTTCAGTCATTTTGGAGCTCCAATAAAAACATATGCAATTAAACAGCAGATACCAATGCCACAGATGAGTCTGGACGGAAGGAAGAGCCTGTATCTCGGGAATCTTACTTCTCCCCCACCTGCCAGCAGCAGGCCCTGTCACTGCTGGATGTGGTGCAGAGTATGGCTGTTGTCACTTTTTGCCACCCCGGGTTACCATTTCTCAAGGCCCTCTTACCTTGACCGCGTAGTTGTTGAGGGGATCTTTAGCGTAGGACGCGGGGTAGTAGACGGCATCGCCCGCCTCGCAGCACGGCTTGTCGCTGGTGAGCCGGAAATCCGACCAGCTGTCCACCCCGAAGCGCAGCTGGTCCTTCTGCCCCGCCATGAACAAGTCTTCACATTTCAGAGCCAGCTTCTTCAGAGAATCAGCGTGCAGGCTCCGGATCTTCCCCACCACCTCCTCTCTGTTTTCGATGCCTCGATAAAGTGCTTGTCTCTGCGGCTTCTGCACGCCTCGGCCCTGCTTGGCCTGTGAGAGGCGCCTCCCTGTCAGGGACTCCATGCTGTTGGAACACCGGTCCTTAATACTGAGAGTGGTTAGGCTGGAAACACTGTTAGTTGCTGAGGTGGTTGCCCTCAGTTTCTCTGTCTGCCTGTCCAAGGAATCTCCCGACTCGTTGTCCAGGACCTTGAGCTCCAGGCTGACTGAGGAGCAGGCGCTGCTTGCTTCCCAGTTGGTGTCAATGTCATAGGTGGGATTGGCCATGATGCACAGGTTGTTCTCCAGGGCCTGCTTCTGGAGATCTCGGGGAGTTGGCTCTGTGTTAGCTCTCAAAATGGTTTTCTTTGGCAGTGGAGGTGGTGTTGGCTGCAAGTTCACTGTCTCCTGGTCTGCCAGTCCTCCAAAGGCAATGGCATCATCCAAAGCTCCTTTGGGTTGCCTCGGCTGTTTTGGAGGGATCATGGTTGCTCTGGACTGCCCTGTGGAATAGGATAATAGTAAGAGAAGATTAAAGTACTTCATATGTGCTGCTCCTGCTTGCACTCTGCAAAGAAGTTAAGGCAAAACCCCCCAAAATCCTGACTAGGACCTGCCTCCCCAACATTGCAAAACCCCTAGATACATACATGAAAAGATTAACTAATTAGAAAGTAAATGACCAAATCATCATCACATATATCGAATTACATCAAGCCAGTCTTGATTTGACCTTGGCATATATATTGAAATCAGCTTCAGTGCTAGCAGTGCTGCCATTTTACATCCAGCAGATCAATGACAAGAACTGCAAGCAAAAACCAAACCTCAATTTGACACTTTGGCCAAGTCCAGTTTCAGCAATTACACCCAGTGTCCTATTGTTTCTTCTGTAGTCAGCTGACTGTAATATTATTCCTTACTTTCTATTCAAATGTGCTAAAACTAAGGGTGGATAACAGTCCATAAAACAACCGGGAAATGCACGAGACAGGAAGAAAACCCTGTTTCAGAATGGAAGCCAGAAACTGCCAGACACAAATAACACAGTTTAGATACTTTGGTGGTCATATCAGTCAGTCAGGATTCCCCCAGCAGGTTCACACAGTGAAATAAAGGAAGTCAAACCAACTTTCACTCAAGTTGACAAGTGTGTTGCCATCAAGACTAGGATCATATTTTGACAGAAATAGTTTCTACCCTGCGATTAAAACTGTCATGCCCTCCCCCTGACTGTAACTTCTCTAATGCATTTCCGTTCCTTGCTTGCCATGGGTACCTTTGTTGGCAATGTTACGTTCAGAGATAACCAGACCTGGCTTCACTCAAGAGATTCCAAATGGCAAGTTACGTACACACAAGCTTGGGGTTTCTAGTTTCAAACATTTGTGTGAATCCAGGGAAGATAAACTTCCTGTTATGTGTTTTGGATGGCTTTTATCAAGGGCAATTATGTTTCACAAGTGCCAGAGTCCTTGGAAATGCAGAATAAATAAATAGCAATAATATAATGGAGAATAAAAGCTAATAGACACACAATACAAATGACCAACTCACTGCTCTGGGACAATTAAACTGTTGTTACTCATATCAAAATGAAATCTTTCCAATCAACTGCAATTTTCAGAGAAATTATTTTATAAGCTTTCTACTTCTCTTGTGAGGTTCACTGACTATCATGGTAAGGTAGGAAGCCAGCTCTGGCAGTTGAAAACAGCAGACCTGAAATGGATGCTCTGAATAATTGCAGCTGAGCATCTTTTCTAGTAAGGGAGCAGACACTATAACTATTTGACTATTTAAAAGGTGCTGAATCATAAATCAAATAGGCTGGAAAGACCTTTAACATCAGAGTCCAGCTGTTATCCTAACACTGCCAAGCCCACCAAATCCTTGTTAAGAGAGGACTAAACTGGAATGCTGACCCACACTAGGGGGATCTAAGATTCAGATCTGAATTACATCACTTCAATCCATAATTAATAATTAATGACTTTACAGTTTGCAAAAAGAAAGAAGTATTAGCTTCCTTTGCATGTTAAGATATGTTGTTACAGTTTTTATGAACACTACAGAACCTGAAATCCACGTGGCCAGGATGTACCAAACCCTGCAATGCTGGGTTTGAATGCTGAAATACACCTCCTAACTTCAGAAGATCAGAGAGGATCATATTTTTATATGTATCCACAAACAAAACAACCTTGCATCCTGCTTTCTTAACAATTGTTCTCTTTCCAGTCATTCCAAGGAGACAACATCTCAAATGAAAGTTCCATCCTTGTCTTTTGTTTAAGCTCCACAAACCCCCAGAAGAGCCTTATGGATTTAATGATAAGCCTGGCTATTCCAATGTTTAAAAACCAAGTTTTGTGCAGGAAATTCTATCAGTTTTGTACATACCTGATATTCAGGGAGGACTGCAAATCACAGTAAAGGTTGCTGAAAAAAATGTAACTCTTGGGGGACCCTACTGCTCCTTTGTATTGCAGCGAGTGTTTGCTGTGTTGCAGCATTGAATTCTGGTGCAAGCTGGGCACCACAGGAACTCTGTCACAAAGTTCTGTTTGCAGAGGTGAAGTGTGGTATGATTCCAAGTCAAAACCAGAACTGATGTCTGCATGCCAGACACACATCCAGATGCCTTTTGCTTAATCCTGAGAGAAGTTCATTTCTACTTGGTATCCAATTCTCTTACTCATGCAATGCTCATGTCCTCTTCCACACTTGCTCACTCTTACAAAATCTGTGACCTATGTACTTCTCCCCAGCAACACTCTGTGCTAAAGATCACTTGCCTATATTCTCCTCTTCAGCCTCTTCCCCACTCTGCTGAGACAGCCTGACTGCTGGAGTTTGACAGAGACACTATTCAGGAGGCAGTTTGCTAAGGTGCCTTGCCTGTGGGACTTGCTAACCCAGGGGTGCACAGGTGCTATTGGGAAACAAAGAAACAGATTAGAGCAAGATGCACACCCCCAGCAACAGCAGCAGCAGAGGCCCTCTCCAGGAAAGGTAAGATTTATAGCAGTGTTACTGCTCGATTCTCTTATTTTCTGTCTGCTTTAATGGCTCCGTCCTCCAAAAGCCATTCGCACAGAGGAGAGTGTTGAGACTGCAACCAGTGTTGCTTTTGCATAGCTACTGGCACTGTGACATCCAAACAGAATTGGAGAAGTTTTTCATAACCAGAAGTTGTTTTTTCAGATGTCTGGAGGGGGTGGCAGGTTCCAGAGAACTGAATGTACAAGTCATTCTGTAGTTACTGTTTCAAGTGCTCTCAGCTGAGAAAAATGAGTTTGTATAATACACTATGTTACAGTGTAGTTTCTTCCCACAAGAACAAGTTTTCCTTATTGTAATCTAACCATTTGTATTGTCCAGTTGCAAAGTTCCATGTCTGCACTGTTTCTATGCTGAGTTCTAACACTGTACATTTCTTTCATGGCCATTGGGTCAGTCTTTCCAGCTCAGCTTTCCCCAAGTGTGGCAGGAAACTAAACGGCCCAACTTTTATAAATCCATTGCCTAGCAAGAGAAAGGTTGTCTTAAATGTTGTCCCTATCTAAGGCACAAGAATGTCCTTTTGCACAGAAATACTAGCAGAGCATTAATTTCTTTTTCTTGCCTATCCTTTCCTTCTCCCCTTGCATGCTTAAACTTAATATTTCCATACCTACTGCACAGAATCTCCAACATTGCAAGTTCACCCTGAGCCACACTCATGGGAGGCAAAAATGAAAAAGAAGAACAGGGACAATATCAGGCTACCACTTTGGGAGATCTTTGAAGTGGATTCCAGACTGCTCAATGACAGAAAAAAATGTAACTCTTTATAGACTGAAGATTTCTAGAGAGCTTCAAATAATTCTACAGTTCAATAAGATCTTCCATTATAGAATCTCAATACACTATTTAAATATTAATGCTTAAGTCTTCGGACACCACGCAGAGTTCTGAAACCCTGAAAGACCTCTGAGAAAGGCATTAAAATTTAATTTTTCTGTGTAAATGATTTATCATCACACTTTGCATTGCAGCCTATTTATGTTAGCTGCTGAAACTACCAAATCTGACATCACTCCTTAATAAACACTTATCCTGACTGATAAAAATAACCAAACCATGAAAAAACCCCACAAATGCATCAAGTACCTTCTAACCACTGCAAAAGCTACCAGCATGCTTCACAGTCCCAATTCCAAGAAATGCTGTCCATGTATACCACTATTCTATAAAACTGTCCTGTACACGGATTTGCATTAAATCCTGCATTGTTTATATATTTATTGTTAATTTAATAGACAAAAATCTTTCCAGAGTGATGATATATGTTAGAGAAAGAAAAGCTAACATTTGTTAAATGACATTGCTGATGCACCTCCAGTGCCTCAGCAATAATTTGAGACTGGGCACAGGTCTCTTGTGAGATGCAAGTAAGAGAAGCCTCACTTTGTTCGCTTGGTGACTTGTCAGGTCTTGCTGCCCACCCTCCATTACACCATGTTAGACATTACCTGTGCTAATTATATATTATACAAAATGCAACAGACTGATGCTATAATCACTGTCTGTCACTGAACTGTCAGTTTTCATCACCAATGATCTCATTACCTTATTTACAGCCTGACTAAAGCACTGTTTTCTGCCCTGGTCTCACTGACTGACTGAGGCAATGCCCCATGGCAAACGCTGTGATTGGGATTTTTTCCCAATTTCAGCAATCACAAGGCCTAGAAACTCAGCTTCCTTTTTTTCCCATTTCTTTAGGTGTAAAGAGAGAAACAGCTGATAATGAAACAACCTATTCTTTTTTCAATGGCAGAAATACTATCCTGAGTATATTGAGAATACCTTAATCTACTTACAGCCAAGCAAATGCAATCAAGTCAATTTCCCCAACAAATTCAGACAAAGAGAGAACAATTTAAAGATTTATAAAGGAAAGGCTTTGTCTTCCTTATCATCAGTTACAGGGTTTACCTGAATTAACTTCTGTAACAATAGAAGAACCCCTTACAAAGAAACATCCAGGCCCTCCCTTACACATTTGAACATTTGTTTCTTCATCTTGATTCAAGTGGCAGCCTCTGGATTTTGTTAAACAGTTGATACCACAGGTCTCCCTCATCCCAGTTCTGCTCACCACATGAGCATGCACACCATGATCAAGCCAGACTCTTACTTTGATAAGCTAAATGGATTCAGATTCTAGATTTGTCCCTATGAAGTGCTTGCCACAATACCAGGCATTTGCAAAGCTTTTCTTTAGAGCCTGTGCAAATTTTAAAACATTCTTCTTAAACTGTGATCACCAGGGCCTGACGGTGACCATGGCAGTCAAGAACCTCTCTCCTCCTACTCAAGTGTCCTGCTATTTCTACAGCCAGGAACACACCTTATCCTATCATCATAGTGGGATCTCATAAAACCCCCAACACTTTCATGTTGTACCTGATTCCTGGAGGAGAATCCTCTGTTTTGTAAGACTTGTCTCTTGGAAGGCCAAACCAAATATATTTGAGGGCAGTACCTGATATAAACTATTGCCTGACTGCAGATGAAAATTTACCAAGGCCTGCAATTATTTCTGTTCATGACATTTCATGTGACATGTCAGAACTGAAGATTAGACATTTATCAAAGTAGAGACATATCATCAGCTTTTTAATAAAAAACACAGAATATGTATCAGATTAGTTTAAAAAATGAACATCGTGCATTATGCTGTAAACTGAGGTGTTCACATGATGTATTTTACAAACTACAAACTGCAGCACTTAGCTCTAATGTCAGCTGAGGTAAGAGTCAAATGTGATGTAACTTCTCATGTTATCCTTTCTTCCAGTTTCACATACCCATATTTGTTCATTCTACAAAAGATAAGATTTTGCTGCCTAGGTGAAGCAAGATGTGAAAACAAGTAGGAATTATTCTCTGTCCCTAACTAGAAATCTCTCTGTTGCCATCTGAATTAGAAAGTGAGGTTGCTTGAATAAAGCAGAAAGCCTTTGAAGGGCAGCCAGGGAGCTCAGTGCCATTTAGGGAAGCACTGCTCCTACCAACAGGCAGCTCTCCCAGCCAGAGCCAGGCAAGCCCCAGAGCTGACTTAACTCTTTCACACCAAAAAGTTACTTTGGAGACAGCAAAGCTCAAAGTGAACCGACGATGAGGAGAAGATTTTGAATCAATTGCGAAGGGGTTGACTTCTTTACGGTTTTAAAAAGGAACATTCAGACTTAGGACCAGCACTAATACAGGCCAGGAATGATGGAAGGGATCTCTTGAGACAGCCAGGCATGGAGCTGGAGCAGGTTGTCCAGGTCATTTCCAGCTGGGCTGTGAATATCTCCACAGAGAGATTCCATAACTTCTCTGGACAAGCTGTTCCAGTGTTTGTTGGTATTTTGCTGCATGGGATAAACATGGTACAAGTAGTTCTGATGTAGCTAGACCTTAATTGCCTGGATTCTGTCTGCAATGTCCCTGTCTTCTAAATACAGCAAATATAGATACAGAAATATATCTGACTAAATTGACAATAATTCATTAGATCTATTCACCATAAAGATAGAGATTTTAGTTTTCCTCCTTAGAGGAGGAGTTACTTGGTAGATGTTAGCATCACGCTTGGACAGAATATTTTTCCTCCTTATGCGTTATAAACAACACCTACTAAATGTTTTAATAGCAGAATGCACTAATAAGCTTGCCACTAATTCACATTTAAGCAAAAAAACGCAACTTTCACTGAATGTCTAAGGAATGTATGCACCTGAGGGTTTAAAGTTTAGTCCTTGATCCCTGAAACCTGTGTGGACATGCCAAACCCTGTACTTGTGAGCTGTCTCAACACCATCAGTTTACTCTTGGCCAAATGCTTAATAAGTTGCTGTGTTTACAGGATTGGGATGTTCAAAAAACATGTATTCGGATATCCTGGAATGTAAATAAATGAGAGGTTTTGTTGTTCTAGAAACCTTGGCTGTAGGTATCCCTGAATTCAGTACTGCAAATCAAAATGCTTTAGAAAATCAGGCTGGTAATACTGATACTGTGCATCAGGAGATGCTGCTTTATCTTCCTCCCTCATCTTCCAGAGAGGCCCTGCATCCATGGATCTCTTTAATGAGTCAGGAATTCAGTAATCTTTGAGTAGTACCTTCAGGACATTCATATCTCACTGGGAAGGAGCAAAAGTAAATTCTCTGTGTAGGGTAAGAACAGTTTCAGCCAATTGAAGATGGGTACAAAGATTTTAGCAGTTAATGGTGCTCTAAAATAAAAAGCCCTATCTTCTGCTGAAGTTTAGAAAAATTTTGAGTTTTACTTATTCCTTCTAAAGAAATTAGGCAGCTTGCTCTGTATTTTAAACTTCTTTGACAAAAAATCCTCCAAAGAGATAAAACAATGTTTCTTTTAAAAATCATTTGAGATGTTTATCACTAAGGGCAATTGAAAGACTGTTTTAAATTACAGGAAAATAAACCTTTGGGTTTGTTGTTATGATCTCTGAATGAGTCTATATGTCTTTATTTCCTGTAAATCAATATTAAACTGGCATTAAAAGCTACCGTTATGAAGATGTATTGAGCTGTTCAGACGAAAAGGCTCTTCACGCCCTGGAAAGATATCCAAAATCTGTCCAATTCCTGTGTATTTCCATGAGAGTCCACTCACCTAAATTGCTGTACGTAGCACTGCAGGTACTCAAATCAGGAGAATTTGGAGCTTCTTCTTTCTCTTCCTCCCCTGGTGGCCCTCGGCTGGATGAGACCGGGATGACGGAGGCGCTGCCCCCATTGTCCTGCTTCACAAACACGGCTCTGGGGACACGAGGGGACAGCTCCTCCAGGGTCGGGTCATCGGGCACTTGACTGAAACAAACACAACAACGTCACCTGGAGAGCCACCTGGGCACTGGGTGCTGCTGGCAGAATGCCAGCTCAGGCACTAAGGATCCTCAGCAAGGGCAATGAACTGGCAAGGAAGTTCCTTCACCTTCCTCTTCTAAGAACAATTACCTACGGTTTTTATTTTCTGTAATGAGAAGAAACAACTTGTGACTGAAATAGTAACATGGTAGTTACTATTATCAGGATTATAACTCTCTATAATAGTTCATGCCTTTGATATAAAAGGTAGAAAAAAATGTTTTACAGCTTGACTGCCATCAACATCGGTACTGATAAATATGTAGGTCTGATTCTGGGTAAAGTGTGTGGGATTCGGGGCAGCAGCAGAGTTTAAGGTGCTTTTTACCACTGCAAACAATTGTGCCTCAAACAAATAAAACAAGCTACAGCAAGGGGGATTAAGTCCCAATAAATGCATAAAAGTTCAATGATACATTTTCATATACTGATAGGATTTTGGGAACTGACACTCTGGAAAACAGACCTCATTTAGGCCAATAATCTTTTTCCTGTATAAAATTCTCCACCATCAAAATCCGTCTGCATTAGGCCAACTGCAAAAGGCACTGAGGACATTCCTCAGTGACTGCTCTTAGCTATGAAGTTTTAATCAAACTGTGGTGACTTAAAGCACAGAACTCTGTGCAGAGAATTGTGCATTCAATTGGTTTCCATGGATATATTTATTGCTGTATAATTTAAAAATTATGCATTATATGCATGAAAAAAGTCGAGATTTAATAAAACCTCACAATCATACTGAAAATATAGCAGCAATTATCAATAATATGCCACAAACACATGTCAGAGCAAAAATATTTCCATACCTTTATGTTCTCTCACTTGCAGAAACAAGTACTCATTACAGGCCAAATCTCAAGAGCATATGTGCTGTTTGCTAGTTCTCATTACTAGAGCCTGATCAAATACAGCAGCAAGAATTTGAACTACTTGTGACTTCCATTAGGGAGAGGAGTAACGCTTCCATCAAAAAAATGATCAGCACATCATGTGTCTGTAGAGATACTTATTTTTTGTCATAAGGATTTCAAACTTCCACAAAGAGTCAACATAAATAATAGGTATATATCTATGGCAAAGCCAAAATCCTGAAAATCCTGGGACACAGTCTTGTAGCAACCCCCAAGTACAAAGATTCAAACATGCCAATGCTCTGCATGACAAGACCCAGGACAGTGCAGTGTGCACATGCTGTTTCTGCTTAGACTCATGAATTTTAACTGCAGGCTGACAAACCAAACTCATTAGAACTTGTTAGTAAAAGAGAAAAAATGGCTTAAGTTCAAAAAGATGTAATCTTTAATCAGCGTAACATTTTTTGTTCAATTTTAGTACCATGCATAGCAATGGTGTGAAGAACATTCCATGTGCCATAAATATATCCACATTAAAGAGTTAACCTCGGTAATTTCAGAGTAAAGCAGACATAAAATTAAAGCAGTAATAGGGCTCTCAGGATAATTTAACTAAAGACGTGTAGCTGCTGTAAATAATATACATACCTGCGTTCCTCAACAGGAATGTTTTCTTTAAGAAGAAATAGGTTCTAATAGTTCTGTCATTGCCACAAACCAGGAATTATCACATTTCAAAGTAACTTTTTAGTATCACTCGGTGAGGTAAGAACATACTCATTCTCCAAACCAGACACATGCAAGCACATACACTAAACCTAAGCTCAGAAGCATTTTGCCAAAGTAAACCAACAGCTAGAAAGGAAGAAAGAAAAAAAATACCAACTCACCCACTGTACTCACTCACACAATTCCCCATTAAAGGAAATTCTTTCAGGGCCTTCTTGAGTCTTTTAATCATGTCTTGAAACTCTGGCGAGCCATTGATTCCACAGTGTTCTGGTGTGCTACAAGTTGTGCAAGCTGTGAGCAAGAGGGCTGAACTCTGCACAGAGTGATACACCTACTGCACCTTAGTGTTTACCTTCGGGGGCTGGGCCCTGCCAAGGCCCCGGGAAGCCAGGCAGATCCAGCCCTGCCTTCTTAACTCCTGCACTGCCTCCCTGCCTCCCTGCAGGACACAGGGCACGGCTGCTGCATCACTGCTCTGGAATGACAGCTATTGGCCTTACTCATGGCTACTGCTCCAGGAAAAGCACGCTCAACTCTCAAGAGGCGTTTTAGGAAGTAACACTAACCCATTGTTAAAGAGTAAGAGAGTATCTCAAATCAGTATTCAGTGCCTCAAAAGAATACATTTAAAACCACAGCAATTAGAGGTCAGGTCATGAAACCCGTGGGGAAATGCTTTGCGCTATCTTACTGCTGAGGACAGAGAGATCAAGCTTATGTACACAGTGCAAATGTCAACCCCTTCAGTGGTGCTGGCAGGACACAGGAGGAATAAAAGGGGAACCATCCTCACTCAGGGAGCTACAAGAACCAAATCCCCGGTTGCTTCATGAACTAAACAGTTAAAATGTTTTAACTCTTTTAAGTTTTTGCAAGGAAAGAGGAGCAGCTGATAAACAGGCAGTTCTCTCAGATTAGAACCATTAAAGCCTGATTTTGCGTAATTTTCTATCTGCTTGTTGGTAGCAAGTCATACTTAAAGCTATCTCCTTATTTGGGATATTTATAGATATTTTGCCAGGATGGATTCTTTGATGCCTTGCATAAGAGCACACATTTAGCATCTACCATAGTGGGCACAGCCTCCTCTGTCTAAGTCTTTTGCTCTTCCCTTTTTTATTTCAAAAACAAATTTCATGGAAATTAATTATCTTAGAGAACTCTGCTCCTCAGGCATAAGTGGCTGAAGCTAAACAACTGTTTAGTTCGTGGAGGAAGCAGCCCTCTGCATGCAGAGAACGTGTCTGTTTTCCTAAGAAGCTGAGATTGTGTGAAGCAAAAAAACCTGCCATGAAAATGACTGTCCTTCAGACAACACCCCACTGAATTCAAATACTTGTTATTCACGTGTGCACAGGCTCAAAACTGTTTTAAAAGTGTTATTTTTCTGCAGGGACAAATGCCTGTAACTCTTTCCTTCGGGCTCTCCTCCACAGTTTTTGGAGGATAGCCAGAAGATGAGGCAGTCTAAGTTGCCTTGGTCTTCTGGGAAGAGTAGGATCCAGAAAGCTGCCTGTGTAGTGTGTTAATTTTGGTGAGGACATTGGAATCACAGCTCTTGTGTGACCTGTGTTCTCCTCTATTCAGAGCACGCCTGCTCAATTAGAGTGATTAATAAACAGCAATGAATATGAGGGAGATAAAGTGGAACGCTTATAAGAAGTGATTGTGAGAGTGTATTCCTGAATTAGGGTCAGATCCAGAGGTCAAGGTGAGGGAACACAGTTCTGTACAAGACAGCACATAAATCCTAGTGGCAGGAATTAGTGACAGAAACAGAGAAAAGCTGATGTGGCCTTGGAGCCAGCTCAGACTCTGATCTCCTCCCCAAGTGGACGTCAGCACAGCAGCGATCAGTGGCAGCTGTGCAGTTGGTGATGACAAGGAAGAGGACTTGGTTTTACACACACAAAAAACCAACTGTGTAATTTTAGCTATATTAGTTTCAAAGAGAGCACTCTGAGATGCCCTCAGACCCTGCACTTTTAAGCTAATAAAGCCAATATAAAGCCTAAACTGCCTGAATAATGCTTGAGGAAAAATGCAGAGGTTGATGGCTGGAGGGAGGTCAGAGGCCACCTAACCCAGGAACTTCTCCTCAGAACACAGACCACTTCATTCCTCCAAAACACTGAGCAGAGACAACCAGTGCCTCAGGTTTCAGTCAGAGGGCACTATGGATACAGAAAATATTCCAGTGGCTCCTGCAGTTCAGTCCCTCCTCACCACCACAAATAGTCACTGAAGAGAAAGTGAAACAAACTTCTCAAGTGACAACATGAAACAACTAAGCCATGAAGTTCATTCCTAATTCTGATTTTTGAGAAGCTGGCTTAGTCCTGAAGCTTGAGAATTTTTTTTTTTAGATCTTGTATAATGTGATGTTTGCACGGATAAAGGGAGTACACTTGATAATCCAGTAAAGACATCCTGCTAAGCTCTTTAGTGTCACTGAAACTTAATGGCAATGAGTTTCACAGATTAACTGTGCATTATAAAGAAGATATTTTTCTTTATCCATTTTAGGTTCTCAGTCTTTCCATTTTACAGACTCTATTAGAGGAGTTAAGAACAACAATACATGATTTACTATTTCTTAATCTAAATTTATAAAATAATAAATGGTAAAGTCCCTTCTACTTGGATCTTTAACAGTCCTTGGTTTACAAATTCTCTCATAAAGCATTACCAAACTTATTGCTTAATGCACACTCAGAATTTCCAATTCTGTTAGAACTGGAAAATGTTCTAGAGAAAAATGTCACAAGTGTTTAATTGATGAAATGGTAGAAGATAGCTACTTAATACGTTTAAAAGCACTGCTAAGCACTGCTGAGTAAGGTAGATAAAGCTTGCTGATATACCTAGATAATAAAAGCCCTAACCTGGATTTGACAGAAAGGAAGAGCTGATCCTCCTTAAATTTTCAGGGAGAATTTCTCCCATTTCACTAGACTTGCTCAAGCAAGGAATTTCTTTTCACCTATAACATCCTTGAATTTTCATCAGTTTACTCGGGCTGCACCTAAAAGCTTCCGGGTTCATGTGAGAACTTCACCCTAAGAGTTACACCAAAAGCCCTCCAAACTGGGAAGGACTTTGTTTTAAACAGACCCCTACTGTGATTTCACAGATTTTCTTATCTTCCCAAGCAGTTTCTGAAGCAGCTGTGGAATCTGCAGGATTGGATCAGTGACAATGCAAAAATGGAATGTGGCAGTGGTGGTTATTCCTGCCTGTCTCTGGATGAAATCGTGATCTTAATGTATGACTACATTTTTGAAGAACAGTGATTCTCATTGTTTCTACTGAGTGACCTGTCACAACACTCATATTCCTCTATACAGAGCCAGATCTATCTGTTATAAGCTCAAATCCTTTTGCAAAAACTAACACCATCTTAGGAATTAGATTGGTGATCACATATTTAGCTATGAAGAAATGCTTCCTTATCTGAACCAGAACAAAATAAATACACCGACCTCACTACCTGAAGGGAGTATTTCAGGAAAAACAGAGTTTTATCTTCACTTCATTCAAGACTGGCCCAAAGATCCCATAAAGGAAAGTTATGGCTGGCTTGCAGCTGTGAAAGGAAACTCTTGAGTTTAACCTGTAACTGAAATGGAGATGGCTGTGCCCAGATCAGATTAGTTCAGCTCTGATGTGCTTTATGGAGACAGCCAAGGAAGCAGCAGGACTCTGTGCTGCACTTTGCTTTTAGGAAATGTCTCAATCGAACAAGTTGCTGCTGGGTATGAGCAGTAGGAACACTCTGATCCATAAGATAACAAAGCCTTTGAAGGTTCTTTTTATTCAACTTGTGGTGAATGGATTGCACGCTGTGGTGTACCACCTTCATCAATTACAGTGACTCAGGCCAGAAATATCATGTTATCTTTTGGTCAATTTTAGGTTTTGAACCTGAGAACAACTGCTGCTTCATGAACTAAAGGTGTTTTCATTCTAATTAACGATAAAACTGACATGACTGCTGATTTTTAGAAAAAATTAATCTATCTACAAATTTTTGGTGAATTTAATATATTATTATTTGCTAGTTCCTTTTGAACCAGCATATGTGCATCCTGCCATCAAACAGAAACAATCACAGTGAGAAACTGAAACCAAGTTCCTTTGTGAAACAGAGATAATTTTCAGCTTTCTGAAAAACTGATTATTTTGCAAGTGCTGCTCAAAGGGAAAACTGACCTTTCTAGTGATAACTTGAAATACCTTCAGCTGTTTTGTGGTTTTGTTGTCAATCTTTAGCAGCTTTTTAATCCATTGCAAAGTAAGGAAATACTGTAGCTTCATTTAATTTGTTTTCGAGACCTCCCAGTAATTGGACATTTTTAAAGCTTATCTTGTTTTCCAGGTCATCAGTTTGTTTTTTCAGAGAGCTTGCTGTTCTTGGCATTCTGAGTTAGGGAAGTGTCCTGTTCACTGATTTCTATCTTCAGGTCATCCATTCTCCTCTAAGCCTCTGCAGGCTTAACTGAACATTCTAAACATCTTTTTCATGCACATATTTTAGCCTGAATTACAGCTAACCTTGTTTTGTGTTAACCCTTGTACTAATACCTGAGGGTTAACACAAAACAAGCATAGCTTCTCATGGGTTATGCCTCCTGCTTGTGCAAAAATGGCATTTAGAAATCCTGATTCTCACCCACCAGGACACTAAAAACAAAAGCCAAACCCCTTAAACAACAATAAAACCCTTCAATTTTGTGGCATTATAAGGTTTCACTTGGTCTCGTTAACAACACTAGAAAGTATTAAAAAACCCTAAATAACCCAAGGCACCAAGAATGTAAGAACTGAAGCACAAAGCTACTCACTGCCCAGTGTTCCCACAACTCAGCACCTCAGTGTATTTTCTTTGGAATTTGTAGAAACCAGGGATCAATATTGTCAGAAAGAAGAAATTCCAATTCTAACATTTGGAAAATTCCAGTTCTCACTGGGGAAACTTCTGAGATATGGTTTTAACCACCATCATTGTGACTTGAAGAAAACTAAAGAGTAAACATGCTTTTTGGAATAAGTGAATGAGAGATCAGCAACCCATTGCCTTCAAAACGAAGGAAGGAATCCCAGCCACGGTGTGAGAACAGGACACATTCCAACAGCACCATCTCCAGGGCAGTGCAAGAATCCCTGACAGGCTGTTCCTGCCCTCTCACCACCCAGAGCAGCAGCTGCTCCTTCCTGCCCCATCCCCTGATGTGGCTGAACAGCGACTGCACAGTTCCTTCTCACTTGGATCTCTGGTCTGGTCCACCAGAGCACAGGAACTGTCCTGCCAGCACAAGAGCGGAGCACTAAGAGCTGGGAGCTGGGGAATCTCCTGATGGCACTCTAACCAAAATAACCTCGCTTTCTCCAGCTTCCTCCAGAGACAGGAGAGAAAACCAGCTTCCTGTAAAGGGGGTTGAGAGCACAAACTCCTGCAATCCTTTAACTTGCCCTCTAAAGGTAGCTACCTCTCATCAATTCATTTAGTGAAAATCTAGAGACTGCACTCCTATTGAGGGTTATTCTAGCACTTTTCCTGTGTAGACAACGGAGAAAGAAAATCAAGTTATTTTACTTTAGTGCCAGTCAGTTTATGGTAAGCTCTAACTATGCTCACACAGAGATTGCTATTAGGTTAAAACTGTTTTTAGCTAAAAAACACTGCAGTTTTCTTGTACTGAATATGGAGAAAGAAAACCAAAAACCACTGTCATGATACATTTTCTGGGGCTCACACTTCACAAAATTTTTGATTTCCTCCCATTAGGTTTTTGTTATAATGAAATAAATAATTCAAATTTGGAATTGGTTTGTGTAATAACATTGGAAGATAAATTCTAACACATCCACAGCTGTGGTCCAGTGCTCAGGGAATTTTACTCTGCCCACATGACCGACTGCAACTGATGTGACCAGCTCTTACTGGATCCAACACTGTCAGGGGACAAACCACAGTCACTGCTAAAGGCCTTGCAAGACAGATAACACTATTTTGTAGGTACCCTAATTCTGTTATTACTGTTATTCTGTTATTATTTTTTACAAAGTTTATTTTGGGAGTGCTGCAGTGATGTTGCAGTGTGGTTAATTAGCATCTGTTGAATTCTTGGGCATGTGAGATAAAGTTAGCACAGCATCTTCCATGAGTCATAGATCTTTTAATTTCTATTGTACTTCTCAATAGTTGCCTTCTACTTCTGCTGAGAAATTCTGAAGTTTCCCATAATACAGAAATACTTTCTTAAAGTAGAAATTCAAGAGAATGGATCTGATTCCATGGAACATGGCTATTGTAACATATTAGTGAGCCTGCAAGACAAACTCTAAATGTCAGGTATTGCTTCTAGTAAATGTTTTACAACTTTTCTGACATCTAACGTAACAGAAAGGTTTTAAAATACACTCAAAGTTACCTAAAATAAATATCCTTTGAAAAAATTGCATTAATGTAATAAAACTCCTTAGTCTCTCCCTTTTCAGCAGCGTATACATGACAGTTCACAACCAAGTAAGTGACTAAAAGAGCTGAGTGGTACCTGGGGATTTTCTTGGGAGCCTGAGGTGGTGAGGAATGGCTAGCTGTGTTCTGTTCCGAGCTCTCTGGAGGCTTTTCCTGCGTTTCTCCCTTGTCTTTGGCCAGTGCCTCTGCGATAGCAGACTCCACCCCACCCTTGTGTGGGAGCTCAGCCCTCGGCTCCGCTTGTGCCGGGTCACACCTGTACATGAAAACGATCGACGGCTTCTCGCTGGAGTCTGACTTGGCCTCGCTGAACCAGTGGTGCCGCTGCACCGGAGGAGGGGGGAGCATGTGGATAACAGTTCCATCCAGACCCACCAATTTGCCTTTCTCCCTGTCCTTCTCTCTCTCTTCCTCATCGTCAGCTTTCCTGCGGCGGAAGAAGCTCTTGAACGATATCCAGCGTTTGGGTTTGGCATCGGGACGCCGTCCCTCCGAGTGCAGGATGGACTCGGCCTCCGTTGACCTGGTGGGGCTGTTGGGTTTGGCCCAATTGCTGAAATGCCTTTGCAGCAGGTTACTGGCATGGTAGGGAGAGGAGGTGGAGCGTGGAGGGGGGAATGGCGGTGCCTGCTCTGCCTGGGGACTTGTGGCACTCGGGGTGGCTCGTGCTGGCTTTGGAGAGGGAGTGGCAGCTGGCTGTGCAAGTGGATCTTTCTGCATTTTAATGGCAGCGTTTTCCATCTTGGAGGACTCCACTTCAGGCTGTGATGTAAACAGAGATTTGGGTCGTACCAGGGTGTTTTTAGTAGCATCTCCCTCAGGGGGTAAGGAATACAGTTCTTCTACACTACAGGACTTGGGAGCAGACTGAGGCGTTTCTGGAGGAGACTGTGGAGGCTGGATAGAAGCCACAATCTGTGAGAGCACTGTGCTTGCGTTCTCTCTGCCACCGCTGCTGCCAACAGAACCATCCGGGGTTATGTCTGTTTTTGCTGCAGGCTCTTGCATTGCCTTCTGAACTCTGGATGGGGAGCTGTGGTCAGCACTGTGACTTCTTTGTGGGGATATATGGCTTTTACTGAGGCAGCTGTTGAACTCTTGGACCTTTTGAGCCACAGAGCCCAGCCTGCACTCAGAGCTGTTGGCCCCCCCCTTTGCCTGGGGCAACTCGGGGGACTTGCTGCTTATGGCTTCGGTCGCTTTGCTTTCAGTTTCTATTTCTTCATAGGTATGGCTTATCACACTTACAGTTTTATCTTTGATGGACAGCTCCCCACTGGTCCCCAGAAAACTTTTATAGATTGCCAGGTTATCATACGCATTTGGATTGATTACAATAGGAACTTTAACAGCATTTTTGGAACTCTTCGCGTAAGTGGGCTCATCATGAATGATAATAGGAAAAGGTGGCATGCCAGCATTGTTGTAACTGTTGAATTTTATCTCAGATAAATTAGGAGACTTAACTGGGATAGTTTTCGAAGAAACGTTTGTAGCTGTAGGTGAAGTAGGAGCTGACTTGTGGCTTGTCTTCCTGGGAGGAATGGAAGGTCCTGAGCTGTTTCCAATCAGTTCCACCTTAGGTATCTTCTGTCTTGGACTAGTGCTAGAAGTCCACACTTCTTGGTATCTGATTGCGCTGGATTTTTTCTGATTAGCTTGTACATGTACAGGTGATGCTGCAGAGGATGCACTAGGTGTGCCTGGGGTTACTGGTGAGCTTGGGTTAGATGGTGTCTTTTTGGTTTCTGAGGTTTCAGTCTGATTCTCTTTACATTCACTGGTCATGGCAGCTGATACATCCACTACAGTGTATGGCTTGCACACTGGTTGTTCCATATTCACCACCCTGTAAGGTTTAGCTTGCTCCTCCACAGGCACCAAATTAATAGTTACGGCTTGACCAGCAACATCTGAAGAACTTTTATTCTCCTGCGTATCAGTCTGCACAGCAATTTTGCCATCCTTCTCCTCCAGGCGAAGTGCAAGGACTGCCTTGTGAGTTTCCAGACTTTTCAGAGCACTTCTGGGTGCTTTTGGCGCATCCTTCACTTGTTGATTGTCACAAAGACTTTCATATTCTTGTTCAATCACTTTGAGGTCCTGAGGAGTGCTAGGAGATAAGCCTCCGTTACAGAGCTTCTGGGAAGAACTGCTGGTTGTCCCAGAACGAGACTCTTCTGTCAAAGAAGAATCAGGAGATGTAGAATCAGAAGATACCATGCTCTGCATGCTCTCTTGCCCATAAAGAATCACAGTCTCTTCCCCATAACCATTTAAAATTTCATCATAACTGTCATCATAATCCACTGCACAGATCCGCTGGAGAGATTTGTTCCGAAGGGGCACAGTATTCCATTTTTTGTCAACACAGAATGGAACAGGAGACAGGGTGTTAGCTCTGAAATTAGCAAAGCGAGGTTGGCCCCTCATGCGGATTTCCATTGCTAATAACTCTTCATCACTTTCGTCCCAGCTCTCGTGCTCTTCCTGCATGCTGCCAAAAAACGTGTCATCCTCACTCTCATCTTCACTAGAGAACTCTGGATAACAGAAACGTCCACCTTCATTACTAATGACTTCAGTGCTTCCACTCAGAATAACATGCTTACTCTGTGAATCCTTCATTCCACCCACCATGCAACTTGGAGGGATCTTCCTTTCTAACGATCTTTTGTAACAATTATTTATCCTTCCCAAGAAGGTTTCTCTTGAGTTCGTTTCATTTCCGCTGAGCTGAGGTGTGGTATCCAAACCCGCAATCTCCTTCAAAACTTCTGTCAGCCCATTATTATTATTTGGTATCTTACCCACGCCCTCACTGTTGCCATAAGGCCTAGGAACATGGCTGTAGCCTTCGATCTCCTCCTCATTATTATTGTTCAGTGGTTTTTTGTTCAAGACGGCCTTGTTGCGGTTCCACCCCGCAGGCAGGGGTTTGTTCTCGCACTGCTCCAGCGCGGTGAGCTCCCCACACAGCCCCTGCCCGTCTGCCACCATCATGGTGGGTTTCACAGCTATCGTGGGCTTCTTGGCCACGGGCGGGCGGAAGCTGCCGGTGTTCCTCCCACGCTGGCTGTTGCTTTGGTTTGCATTGGGTTTCAGGTTTCCATGCGAGAGGGGCTTTTTGTCTGACACTGGGGGCAACTGGTGCAAGCTCTTGGGCTTGAAGCAGTTCTTACATTCACCGGGTTTCCAGACGTGCTCAGTGAAAGTGTTGCAAGCAGACATTTTCCCAGAGCTCTGCGCCTGACCTCGCGCCGCTCAGTGCATGGTAGGAGTCTCATCCATGGGGTTCCACTCTGTTCATGTAGTACGGACGCTTCCTTGAGCAGTGATCATGCTGGAAGAACACGAAACAGGAAGAGGATGAGAATGGGGAAAAATCTGCTTGATCATTATATTTTCCACACTAGGGGCAACGTGGAAGGAGCAAGTAGCCTTTTGCTGACGTCTTCATTTACCAAACTATATAACTGAAATGCAAAACCAAATTGCAACTATCATTCTTCTCATACATAAAGAATTAAAACTTTGGCAGCTAAGACCCATGTTACTTAAAGCAGAGAGAGGGAAAATGGCAATGACGGAGAATTTAGAGTAATTCTCTTGACTAGTTCAGGACCATTGACCTTTAATTTTGTCCAATAAAACAAATGCAGGAAGAGGATATAAACCCGAAGATTACCACACATTATGCTTTCACCATAACTACTCAAACATGAGATAGAAAAGCAAGGGCATGTTTACTCTCCTAAATGCAATTGAGATAATTTGTTTTAGCTTTGAATGTGAACAAGCTCAGCTTAAGTGAGAAAATATGTTCAAGCAATCCCAAAGCCTGCCATTTTAGCACTTTTTTCATCAGAGTCAAATGATAACTGGAGAGGTATTTTGGCTGAACAGATAGGCTGTTCTGATGTCCTGGAAAAGTCAGATAAAAATACAGTGGAAATCTTTCTAGAAAGTCACTGCTTTTTCTCCTTTTGCTTACCACAATGGCAATAAACCATTCTGATATCCTCAAAACAAAGCTAAGGATTTTTAGTCCCTGATTTGTTTCACATGTAGCTTTTCTACCTAACCCCTCCAGAAATAACAACTGAAGAAGAACTGAAAATCTCTTTCAAAGTGAATCTTTTTATTTCCTGAAATGATCAGCCTTAAGTAAAAATCAAACACAAATCTGCTGTGCTTTACAGTCACCAGAGTATCCAGGATTTGAGAGTTTCATGAATTAATGCCTGAAGATTTTAAGCCTTTCTGAGCCAAATCCGCAGGTCTGTTCTCTTTGTCACTGTTGCATAACTCAAATTATCGGAGACATTTCGCCGAAGTGAAAGGATCTCTATGTCCACTGCTACCTCTGTAAACACAGGCACTGGAAATGAATAATATTCTATTCTTATGGGCCTTGGGGTGCAAATATCCTTGCTGCTCACCCAGGTACACTGAGAGGGCACTGCTGATCCCCTGCAGGTACAGCTGCAGCTCCCCACAGAGCCCATGGTGGGAGCTCAGCAGCAGGGAGGCTGTGCCGGAATTCTCCATGGCCACCACTGGCTTTCATCAGTGTGGCAAACAACAGGATCATTAGGAGAGCTGACACCAGGAGGGGTTTGTCAGTCTCCTCACGTCCTGCTCTGTGTTTTGGCAAGGGCTGTCCTGTGCTGGCAAAGCAACAGAGCAATCCTGATCCAACAGCAGATGGGGCTGAAGCCTAACTCTATTAGTGCCTGCAGACACAGCCGTGCTACCCGGGCTATCACATTTCATATGCTGACTAAATATGTTTCCAGACAAAGCTTTCTGCCAAAAAGCCACTGCCAAAAGCTTTCTCTGTATGACCTAAGAGATAGAAAGTCTGCCAGACTGAGATCTGCCCAAACTTTTAGACTTTATTGTACATATACAGAGTAATATCCTTTGTATTTTTCTTGATCTCTCTCAGGATTTCTTGCTCCAACACTTTGCAAGGCCATATACTGTAAGCAGAAAAATTACATTAAGAAATAGTTCTCCTAAAACCAGAGAGAGAGCATGTACAAGAATTTTATACTCTGGTTAGCTCCCTCTTTTCATGTGTTCAACAAACGAAAGTAAAGTTACACTAATGGGAGTCTAAACTAAATGCTTTCTTGGAGAATATATTTCTCCATCCACAAAAGCTTTGAACAGCCAGTTTAAACAAAAGGGTTAGTGCTTGTGTGTGGGTTTTAAGATTTACCTGTGTGATCTTACTTCTCTGAAATTGCATAAGCAGCACTTGCTCTAGAATCCCATCACAAGGCAGGCAGCTTTATGGTGTCCCAGGCTAAGCATTTCCTGCTAGGAACGGGGGAGCAGTGAGGAAGCTCTGCAGTGCCCACCTGCCTGTGGCTGTATCCTGATGTGCTGCCACTGCCTGTGTCACAACACACTGGTCACTGTCCTTTGCTCTGACACTGCTGCTGACACTTCCTCTAAGCCAGAGGACAGTTACACTGAACCTGAGAACTACAGGAAACTCAGCAGAACCGCTGTTCTCCAGAGGGAGTAACAACTACAGCTCTGTGCTTTATCCCAGAACACTCCCCCATATGCCAGCAGTGCTGCCTGCAGCAGTTTACCTTAACCATCACACACCCGGTGATTTTCCCCTATTTGTGTGCATTTTCAGGCCCTTCGATGTGGAACCTGGACACAGAATATATATATATGCCATGTGTAGATATTTCAGCTCTTTTGGTCTCCAGCCACCAATAGAACTGGTCTGAACACAGCCTTGACCCCCAGGATGACTTGTGACAGTCTGGAACAGAAGAGCCACTGACTGCCCGGGTCTGTGAACCCCAGCTGGGTTTGCAACTGGCTCAGGCACAGGAGGACAAGCAGTTCCTGTTGCAGGCCCTGACACTGCCTGCAGCTGCACCACAGAGGAAACAGCCACCTTCCAACTACAGGAAATGGATCTTAAGGAAATCACCAAAACAATCCCAACACTGTGCTACTTTTGTACTCTGAAATCAGAAGCACTCCTACGCTATTTCAAATTAAATCCACAGTGACCTTTATATGCTGAAGCGAGCATTTGCATGCCAAAAAAATTGTCAGTTTCTTCCTTGCTAAACAACGAAAAGCAATCTTTCTGTTGCTTTCCTTTCCTTTAAAAAGAATTACTTTTTCAACTACAGGTTCCATATTATGTGTGGTAATTACGGTGAGAGTGATTAGGAGTGATAACAGAAATGAAATCTTTGAGTAGGCTGTTGCTCCCATGGCTGTCACCAGCAGCTGCATCTTGGCAGGGGGCAGCAGAGGCCATCCAAGGGCCTGAAAATGCACACAAATACAGGAAAAAATCATCCTGACATTGTTCATTGCTGGATTCCTACACTATCTCCAAAACAAAGCAGGGCAATGAGAGATTCAGGCAGTCACACCTCAGATCCCCCCAGCTGCAAGTGACCAAGTGTCTTCCCTTTAACTTCCCTGCTTCCACGGGCACTCCGAGTACCTGCTAAGGAACAGGAATGTGCACCCTGCAGAGCTCCTGCCTCTTCTGAAATGAGTAGTTCAGATGACAAAACTTATTTGAAGATGCTCAATCTACGCAAAATCAAGGAAATGACAAGATGCTACTTACAAAACAGCATCAGACTTGTATTAATAGCAAGCACATAACATCAACAGTCTGCATTTCATCCCTGTATCTCAAAGCCTTTTATGTAAGTTGATAAACAGAACTATTCACAATTTATACAGGGAACCACTGCAGTGCAGTGACGTTAAGGAACTGAAATTCACCCAGTGAGTCAGTGTCAGGAGCAAGTACAGACAGACAACTTCTGCTCCCAACAGCAGATCGTGATACTTCATTCACTAAATGGTTGAGTCAGCACAGATAATTTATCAGCCTTAAAGACCAAACTATTCTTTGTGTATATGAGACTAATGCTCCTCATTCCAGCAGGTACACAGCTGTGCACAGGAGGGCTCAGCCTGGCCCTGCTGAGTTGGTACCAAGCAGTCAGGAAGGCAAAAGCATATTTCAGTTTTCAGGTAAGAGGAAGAAGATGACAGATTTGGAGTTACAGTGCAAGGATGAAGCAGGGATCAGCTGAGATACCCTCATGTCAGGAAGCTTGCACAGCAATGCAGAAATGTCTCTGTGGCTCTTTTATGTGTTGACATCATCTTTGCTGAGTGCATGGAGATAGTAATAAAACATGCATTTCAGGCATTTTGCCTTTCTTCTAGGTAATTTCAGGCTGGCAGATCTCCTTTGGGCGCATGCTGGCTGAATCACAATGAAGGCCTTCTCCAGTAATACTTTATACTAAAATAATCCAATTAAAAAGAACTTAATTGGTGTGCAACATTCCCTACAATTTCAACATTTTAAAAATGAATAGTCTCGATAAGTACCAGATGGTGACATGCACTAATTAATCAGGCCTGCTCCATGAACGAGCGTATGAAAATGAACGCACCTATTAGACATGTGTTTGCAACGCTGTGTGCTGCAAAAATCTCCCCCCACCAAAGGGCTGGGATTTTCCTGAGCTGGTAACCAGCACCCTCTGGTCTCCTCTGGGATCACCACATCCTGGCACAGGTTTCCTTTGCTTCATCCTCCTCCAGAGAAAATGCATTTACCTTCAGTGCTGCTGTCCCTGACAATGGCTCTGCAATTTCTGTGCTGCAGAATAAACTGCATTGATCAGCCTTCTTCGGCACCAGTCCAGTCAGGGCTGCGGCACAACCACAAACCTCTCACCACTGCCAGGCCTGTCCTCAGACTGAAAACATCAGCAGTGGCAATTCAACCTGGGCTTCCTATATGGGAGTGCCCAAAGGCCACAAAACCACCACGGCTTTGTGGTTTGTCTGAACAACTTACAGGCATTTGGACAGTCACTGATCATCATAAACAATAGTGCAAGTCTCACACAGCAGGAAAAATGTGATGGTTATTCTTTGCCAGGATTTGGTTTCTGTTTCTTTTAAATTTTAATGTAATCATAAACATTTTAAGAGACTGTTTTAAAAAACGAAACTCATGCAGGTCCTGCTTGGATGGCAGTGAGTGGGCTGTGGAAATGCTCCTAGAGAGCGTCAAGCACTCACTTCACTCAGGGCATGCCAGGAAAACCCATGGAACTAAAGAATGGCAAGAAGCACTATGGACTGGCACAACTTTATTCCCAAAGTGAAGGATATTTGCTAAATATCAGCTTGCTGCAGTATCAAGCCAGAGCTCTGACTCTGGCAGAGAGCACAGATGGACATTTCCATAAATGCTGGGCATTACCACTTTTGTTACAAAAGAAGTTTTATCTTGCTGCAGATGCTTTTTTCCCCTGTTTTTATGTCTCACACTGTATTTTCTCTCCTTTAAAAAGACTTCAAATGACATAAATATTTCATAATACTAAGTAAGTGAATGAAAACCTAAATAGGTTTGTTTTTTTCATCCCTAAAACTTGCAAGGATAAAACACAATAGAACTAACCAAAGAACTGGAGCAAAAACCTGCCCAGGGCTAGACAATCTGTGATGTTTCAGAAGAAAACAGGCATTTCTTTGCAATTTACCTAACCCAAAGAGATAATGCCACAGAGCAAGGAAAAGGCAAGGAATATCCTCGGGATCTGCCCAGGTAATCTGAACAGATTCTGCATCATCACACCGGGAACACACAGAGCTGTAATAAGGCCAAGCTCTGCCCTTTGGTGCTGTGGCCCAACAGGCCAGCCAAGGCAGGTACTTGAACAGGAACTCTTATGAGTCCCAATAATAAGAATTCTTGACATTCTTAACTGGAGAATTTTTTCCTTTTGGAAAAAGAAATCGTCATTTAGCATGAATAAAATTTTAAATTTATTTGGTCCATTTAGACATATATAAATTTTTATAGTGATGATCACTCGAACAAGGCTGCACAGTATATTCTTTAGGAATACTTTTTTATTTACATGGAAAATTGATTTTTATTTTCTACTTCTAAAAAAGTGAGGTAAACCAAACTATAAGTTGTTTGCTTTCTGAAAATGGCTGTGCAACATTCTAGGATCTAGCAGCAAATTATGGGTAAGCAATCAGCTGACCGGAAAAAAAGCACAGTAATTATAATTTCAAAAAGGTATCCTCAATTCTAGTGCATTTCAGTTTCTCCCAACTCTATTTAAGGAAAACAGTGAGAATGAAGCCCTTCACAGCATATTAAAAGTGCACCTGTATGACTATATCTTGACCAATCTAACTATCTTTGATTTACCCTTCCTGGGCTCACTTGAAATTCTCCTCTTTCATCTTTTTTCCTTTTGTTTAAGCACATGTAAACCCTCGTGGAGAAGAATGAACTTTACCAAACCTCTGCAGAATGTGCTCACAACAGACACAAAAGCAATACCTGAGAAATATTACAATGCTTTTGTTGTCAGAAACCCGGGAACAGCTGTGGTTATCTTTCTGCTGAGCACATCTTGAGAAGGAAAACAGGGTGGATCATCACGGGATTGTGGAGTCCAGAAATTCTGCAACTTCTGTTTGCTTAAACCTCTTTCCCTTGCACTCCTGCAGGTCTTGGCTCCAAAGATCTGAGTGCTGAACACCTGATGCAGCAAAGCCCACAAGTGCCAACCCCCCAAGTCCCCCCAAAACCCCATTTCAGCTTAGAAAATAATTGGTGGATAGCAAAATACAAAATAGCATTGGAAAGGAAGGAGGAGTGACTAAAAAGTAACCAGACACACTGAGGTGTCAGGGCAGGTGACTCAGGAGGGAGGGGCTGGCTCACAGCCAGGGTAACATCAGCTACAAGACTGAGGCTACAGCACAGCGGACACCCTCCAGTGGTCTCAGTCCCCCCTGGGAGCCTCAGGAGTCATTGAATAAAGACTTGGCAGGATTAAGTTTAAAAATAAACCACTATGAGCCATTATAAAAAAATGAGGTATTAAAAATTAACCGATAAATTACAAGCAACAGCACAGCAGGGCCGGACTGTGTAGAGCCAAGAATTATGGAGAAATGCAGGAACCAGGTGGCTGAACTATGCAAAATTACAGTCCCTTATCAGAACCAGGCATCAGTACAGCACAGGGTGAAGGGATGTGCTATTTATCATTACTTCTGGGGAGGAAACCTGCTCTTCCTACCAAACAATGAACCAATGGGCAAAAGAGAAATGGCACAATTTTATTTTAAGCTTTTAAGAAGATCTCTCCATTTCCTAATGGCAGGGCATGCAAATGGTGTCACAGCAAACGCCAGGCAACCGGGAGATTACATGCTTTCTGTGTGAGAAAATCAATGACATGATTTACTGAGTATTGTGCTCAGTTCTATTTATGACATCTCAGGAAGAAATGCTGCATAAAACAGCCACAAAAATATTTTAATATGGAAAGCTTTTCATCCCTTCAGTGAAACAAAAAGATTAGGATAGTTTAGTTCAGAATTGAGACAAATAAAATAATATAATAGTATATTAAATGATCCGTCACATAAAGAAGACAGACTGGGTGCTCCCATTTAGTGTCTATCTCAAAAAAGAAGTAATAAACCCAGTGCAGCATATTTACATCTCCAAAAAGAAAATTATTCCACATAAAACACTTCCTGAAACAAGCTGGCACTGAGATCAAGGGGTCAATGGATTCAGAGGAACAAGCAAACATTTATACATGGGATGAGCCACTGAGACTTGTACGAGGTGGGGTAAACCCAAAGCTCCCAATTTAGTGCTTAAAGCCAGCATTACCCATTTCAGTGGAGAAGAGGATTATTACCAGATCGTTCCCGTGCTGTCCCTTGGAGAAGTCTGGGCAGGGTGAGGCTGGGCCTGACTGCTCCTTCTCTTACCACATCCTGCTCTTGACTCCCAGTGGTTTTAATCTGATACAGCAAAATCACCCCATGGTGCAAGAACACTGATAGCCCATCATCTCCCACTGCTAAGGTCAGGCCTTTCTCTCCTCCTCCCACACTTTGTCTCTCTTGTCCCAGACTTGTAAATCAGTCCTGGACCACCCCTTGTCTTCATTTCTACCTTTGGTGTTCAGGTTTGCTATTGGGCAGCTGGGGCCTCAGGCTGTCAGGTACCTGGGCCAAGGACTGTGTCACACCAACAGGTCCTGCGGGGATCTGCACAAATCCACGCAATGCCCGGGTCAGGCAGTGCTAATCAGCAAGGTAAGGAAACCAGGTGCAAAGAGATTACTAAAGATTAGTACTGTTTGAAGCTTGTAACACTACAGGATAGAAAAATCGGGGTAAGGTTACAGAGGAATGATAGAAGAGGGATTTTTCTCTAAAAATAACCGAATCATTTTAACTTTTGAAGACGCATACATTACTAGTTTATGATGGAAAATATAAATAAAAATAAGCCCTAGACTGCTATCTCATTCACTATGTGGTAGAGCAATGCCTGGAAAGGGCCTGAATCTTTGTTAAAACTCCTCCAGTTTCCCATTCCACAGCAACCATCTCCTCCCACTGCCATCTGCTTGGTGCACTCATTTTGCCTCATTCCTCACATCTATGATCAAAGACAGACATTCTAATTTGAGGGTCTCTTTGATAATCTTGAGAAACTAGCTACAGGTAATTTTTTGACCATCAAAGCTGGTTCCAGCAGCTTACTCTCACTCAGGCTACTCTTCTAATTAGGGTGTCATTTATTCATCCCAATAAGCTACTTCACCAGGCAAGATGAATGTAAGAAATTTTAATCTGCAGTCGTAAGCCAGAGCAATGAAATGAGTGATGAGCTCCAAGTCAAAGGGTTAAAGATATTAATGTTTACTAGTGTTGAAGTTTACAACAGATAATTTCTTTGCTTATTCTACTTATGCTTTGCCTAAAATCCATCCCCATAAAATAGCAAGCCACCACTGATAAGAATGTTATTAGGGATAAAAAGCACCAGCATAGATGAAATTCAGAAAAGGAATTAGGAGGTACTGGCACTGGATGCTTTTAGCATACATAGTAAGAATTGATTTTTTCCTTATTCTGATGATTAAGTGTGGTGCCTTCCAGTCCACAAAACCCCAGTGTTCCAGGCACATGGTGGGGGCTCTGTGTGCAGCCCTTTCCCTTCATGGGCACAGAAAAGGACTAAAAGCCAAACCCAGGGCATCTCACAGACAGTAATCAGCTTTTTAGGCTACCAAAAGAAACAAGACGCAGGGCAGGATAAAAACTCCAACAAAACCCCAGTAATTTATTTTAGTTCCCAAAATCTGATTCCATACTTTAAAATAATCCACACATGGAAAACTACGAAGTGAGGGCATCATTAAATATAATCAAGGACAGAATCAGAAAGGAAATGCAGCAGAAATCCTGTGTTAGTTTTTACCTTTACAGTCAATGACTGTATTTTGCAGGTGGGGAATTTGCTCAATTTACTCCACGAGAGAAGAAACACCCTGCATTTTCA
The DNA here is from genome assembly GCA_013397195.1 of Hylia prasina. Taxonomy (NCBI): domain Eukaryota; kingdom Metazoa; phylum Chordata; class Aves; order Passeriformes; family Sylviidae; genus Hylia; species Hylia prasina. Next base: position 1,071,683 of record VYXD01005987.1, read on the forward strand.
CAGACAGATGTTTAAACCTATCAAGTGTGTAAACCACTACAATTTTTAGCCAGTGCTGTAAGAGGAGCAAAGTGGAAGCAGGAATCTCTTGCTGCTCCCGAGCAGGCTGATCCAGGCAGGAAAGCGCTGCCCTCACTGCCCATCTGCTCTGGGGCAGCAGGAACAGCCAGCTGCATCCGGCCCTCTAAAATCCAGAGGTGGCTTATCACAGAGCCCCAGGGCTGAGCCCAGCCCGGCACGGCCCTGCAGCTGCTCCTGCAGCCCTGCCCAGCCAGGCCGGCCCACACCCCGAGCTAATTAACAGCCTGCTGATCATACCTGGGAACGCCGAGCCAGCAGCCCCGCCAGCACTCGCTCCTGGATCAGGACACAGCGGGAAACAACAAAGCTGAAGCACAGCAAACGAGCTCTAGCAAAGGAAAGAGAAAGAAAATCACCACCAACATTCAATTCCCTTTCTTTAGTTCTTCTTTACCGACAGAAATGTTTTCCTAAAGGAGCTGATTGCCAAACATAAATTTTGCTACTTGTGCTTGACAGTATCCCGAGAATGCAAAGCTTTTTGTAGCCAGAAAAAACACAATGTGAATTTTCTATTCTTGTACTGCTGAGATGACTCACTACCAGTCCACAGGGGTCTGAAGGTAAAAGAGCCACACTCATCTGAATTCCTTGGCTTTCAAACGAGGTTTTTATGACAGAATACTTTATTAGCAGACAGGGCTGCTACGAGCCCACACCAGGAACCACACCAAGGCCACGGCAATTACCTTCTGTCACTGCCATTCTGACTGAAAGGGGAAGGGCTGCAATTACCTGCTCTCTTGGAGGGTCTTGAGGGAGGCTTATTCCTACCATGTGCAACACTGTGGTATTTGGAAGTAACTTGTTTATAACAAGAACCAGTCCAAGACAACAGCCACAGCCACAGCAAAACCGTGCCGCTGCTCCCTGCTGATGGGCTCAGTGCCTATGGACTGCTCAGGAGACATCACCATGTTCCACTGCAGGAGGAAATTGCTCAGGAATGCAGCTCAGGCTTCCTTGCTGCTGCGTCACCACCGCTTTGCACATGGAGGGAAGTTCATGCCAGGTCTCCCCAGGATGGTCACAGAGGAGACTCCACGCTCTCTGTAGTGCTTAACCTTGGGATTTATACCCAGAAAAAGGAGGTAGGGCAGATTCCAAGGTTCTGGGCTCAACCTTGGCTTAATTAGTCATGGTGGCATATGTTCTGTGGTGGTTACATAAACAGGGATGGGATCCCAGCCGGTGGCCAAGGGGTTGCCATGGTAACTGTGACAGCCATCCAGCTGCCTTACTCATGGCTTTGGCCCCCATACTTCAGTAGCACTTCTGCTTCTACTTTCAAAGAAAAACATGAATAAACAGAGCTCTCTAGCTTCTCTGGAAATGAAGGTGCCCAAGCCTTTAACCACCAGCGACATTTGTGAATTGTTAGCAGCAGCCTTGGGCTGTTGCTGTCCAAAGACAATGCAGTGTTTCTGGAGCTTCACACTGGGGACAAACACAACAGAACAAACCGTTCCACTCCTGAAACAGATCCCTCCATACCTGGAGTCTGGGCACTGCCCTTTGCAGTCCAGACTGTTAGCCAGAACTCATGATAATGATGTGCTCATGCCTTCCACAAGCTTTTGAGCAGCTTCACTTCTCTCAGTGCAATCAGGCATGCCTGGCCTAAAATCTTTTATTCTCACTTTACAGTTGAGCATAACAAATAAAATGTATTTCCTCCATCTTTTTTTTTTCCCCCCTTATAGCCAGTGCTATATCTCTGCATATCTCACATATTTCAAATCTCCTGCTCTCCCTATTTACATTTTCTTTCAGACTGCCCATAAAAAACCCTGACTAATTTTAGGACAAAGATTGATACAGAGCATCCTGCTCAGTAACAGCCTCCTACCTACAACCAGTTTCAGACTTGCCACCTATAGCCAGGCCTAACACACAGAACATCCACTGCATTTTCACCATTTTGGTTTTCCTTGGTAGCAACATAGAGAAATGAAATTAAAACATACTAGGTTTTAAAGTTAATTTAGCCTTTTGTATACTTGTTAACCAAGTTATCTGTTTATACCTCACTAAAATCCAGCATCTGCAAAGATGATATACAGAGGCACAGGGAAGACAGGAAACATGTTTTTCAAATACAATGAATTTGTGTTTTATTTTAAAGCTGTTTTAAAAAGCAAGCCTTTTGTTTGCAATACTATCCAGCAGTTATTCAACAGAAAAACCAGTCTCAGTAATCTGAATAAAGATTAAATGCTAAACTTTTTAGATTTCAGTGATTTGCAGAAATATTTTTTGGCATAACCAGAAAATGAGTCACTACTAACTTCACCTTCAATGACTGTTTCAAGCACAAATCATTTCTCATCTGACAATCAGTCAGCTTTTAAAGTCAGCTGGTTTATAAAGCCTTTTGTTGAAACCTGATATGTGATCAGGAATCCCAAAGCCTTAATTTTGAGAGAAATTGCAGTATGTCAAACTCAATAAAGGCAGAAGACTTGTTTGGATGCCAGAATGCTGTATGTAAAAAAACCCAATCAAAAATCATGAAGTTCAATAATAGGAGATTTATCAGCTGCCTGAATACAGGTGTAGGATTGGCCTCTTGGTTGCTTCATACAGCAGAGCTGAGAAACTGAAGCAGATCAGCTCTGTGCTGTGCAGGCCTTCAAAATACATGTTCAGACAAAAATTTTTGCTACACAAAAATACTTGTTTCTCCTTTCTTTCTTTAGAGAGCAAAGTAATTTCCTTACTTCCATATGGTCCTGTAGGAACAAGAAGAGTAAAGTGACGAGACAGTGGCTGTAAGGAGCAGCTCAGCACAACTCCTGTTCCCCTGTGGATGTGCCCAGGTGAGGTTTGGGTGGGTTCCAAGAGCAGGCCCTCCCCTGCCAGGACACAGGTGCCCCAGCCCCAGCCAGTGCCACATGCCAGGCAGCCCCAACTCCCTGCACTGCTGCTCCAGCCCAGAGCTCCTCCAAGGCTGAGATAATCCTTAACAAAAGGATGGGCTCATAATGCTAATTGGCTTTGTGTAGTCAGGAGATAGACTGGAGCCTCTGTCTCTAATGTCCTATGTTAAATCTGTTCTCTCCACATAAAAACCGGTACATTAACCATGTCTTACTTTCCCATTTTTCTTTTCAGGGAGCCTGGATGGATTGTAACGCACATGGATAGACTGAAATGCTCAGCAGATGATTTTGCTTAAATTTCAAGTAAGACAAATGTGACGAGCTCCTCAATCACTGCCCTGGGATGTGTGGGCGATGTATTACATTTCATGAGGAACAGCATTTGGAAAAATTCCGTTTTCACTCCTCAGCCACTGTACTCTTTTAATTACTTGCTAAACTTCGGAGAAAGAACTGCAAAGGAAAAGGGCAGAGGAGACTTCCCAGAGATAAGGCTGCCTGCTGAAGTAAGGCAGCAGCATAGCAGCATCATTAATGGCTGAGCTAAAGGAGGAGCAGGCAGATCCCTCACCCCTGCCTCCTTGGCAGGAATGGGGTGTCTGCAGTCACTAGTTTGCAGTCAGAACGAGCTCTAGCAGCAAGTTCCCTCCTTGAGTCAAGGCGTTTGTCTCATAGGTTATGATGGAAGATTTCGGTTTGAGGCTTTGTGGAAGTAATAAAATAAATTCTGCCTCAAATCTCCACAAAACTTTAATATGCCAGGAACCAGAAACAAATGCAAGTCTCTGAAGGTCCCTGGAATTTTACCACTTGCTATGCCTATGCATTCCCTGGTGCACACTTCATCCGTACTAAAAATTCAGCGCAAAGAAATAAATTAGGAAGAGCTGTCATACTAATTTTTTTTGAAGTCCAATTTCAATCTTCCCTATGAAAAATGTGACTTGAAAACTCTTGTAGATATTATTATCCAAGGACTACAGTTTTTAAAATCTGTTTGGGTGCATTTGATGAGCTGCTCCACACCAATGTTGACAATACCTTTGTTACCTTGTAGATGCAAACATGGGAGCATTTTCCCAAGATCCTGCATTATGCCTGCTGCTAAACACACTTCAAGAGTTCTCAGGTGAGTACATACTTTTCTTACAGAGGTAGCCAAGTTCAGACTCTGGCATGCTCTGAGGTCATGCATCAGGTTCAAAAGTTTTGCACAAGTAAAGCACAACTGAGAGCATTATTGTTTCAATATTATTATGGTAATACCTAGTGATCTATGTAATGCCACAAGTGTACAGCTTTGATTGAAATGTAAACTCAACTGTTTGTTGATAGTCTCCTTCAATTGTCCTTTGCTAATTATGAAAATAATTCTAATAATTACTATGCCCAAAACATCTGGGAAGGAGATCAAAATCACTATCTGAAAATTAAGTACAGTAGTAGTTCAGGGGTTAAAGTCACATAAATGGTGCCTTCTTTAAAAATACACCTCTACAGTTTGCATACTGCTGTAGCAGAGAAGTATAAATTAGACGTATTTATAAACATACAGACACAAAAAGGAAGAAATCACAAGTATTAGATCCGTTGGGATATTCTGAGATCTTTAGACTGAGATCTACAAAAGACATACGCATCACAGGCAGCAAGCTTACCTTAAGTGTGACCAGATAAAAGGGGACTTAAAACTGAGAAAATACAATTACAAAAGAGAAATATTGCACTATTAATGAATTCCAGGAAGAATTAACTTAGCCAGCTTATCCAGTGAAAGGTGTTAACCTTGGGATGGTTTGAAGGCCACGCCATAGGAAGCAGCCTGTCAGAACCTGCTGAGGAGGATGTGTCTCACCCAGGCAGACCCTGCTGGACACCTGCTGGAGCAGATCTATGGGAGATCACAGGGCTCTGCCCACAGCCCTGCCTTTGGGCATGATTCCCACTCTGCCCTCGAGAGGCTTTGTTGGACCAGCCCCAGCACTGGGGGCATTTCACTGAATCCCAGAAATCACCAGGGTGGAAGAGACCTTCAAGATCATCGAGTCCAATCTCAAGTAAACCATGGCACCGAGTGCCACATCCAGTCCTTTTTTAAACACATCCAGAGATGGTGAATCCACCACCTCCTTGGGCAGATCATTCCAGAACTTTATCACTCTTTCTGTAAAAAACTTTTTCCTAATATCCAACCTGTATTTCCCTCGGAACAGCTTGAGGCTGTGTCTTCTCATTCTGTCAGCTGCTGCCTGGAGAAAGAGACCAACCCCACCTGACCACAGCCACCTTTCAGGAGGTTGGAGAGAGTGGTAAGGTCACCTCTGAGTCTCCTTTTCTCCAGGCTAAACAACCCCAGCTCCCTCACAGCAACCCCAGCATCACCACATTACACAGACCCACACATGGTGTGCCAAGCTCCAACAGGTAACTTCCAAGCCACATAATGCACTCCAGCTTTTAAAGAACACTGCAAATCTTCCATTCATATAGTAACCTTGTGGACATGAGAACATGCAGTTTTATGGCAATAATTTTATAAGGAAGAAGGGGAGAGGTTATCATAGGATTATGAGCAAAGAACTTCCAAACCCAATTCTAAAATTATCTTCAGCTTTGACAATCACAACTCTAACCCCCCCTTTCCTTTTTGCTTATTCCTAAAGCCTTTCTTCTTTCTCCTCTTGTGCTTAATCTGATCTAAATTCTTTCAGGATGTCAAGGGGATAAATCTGCTATTAAGAGCTACTAGTTTCCATTTGCTTTTTAGAAGTGGGTGTGTGACAACACTCTGAGGCATTACACAGGCAATTAGGTATGCACAGGATGCCCTGCTCCAGAGAGACAATATGCAGAGAAGTGGAGGCTAAAACACTTCTGCATTAACAGGAGTACCCTCCAAGTGCTGTGCAGAGTGTGCTCCAGGGCCACTCAATTGTCCCCCAGTGTCAGTATTCCAAGCAGAAGACATTTAACTCTGTTTCTTCCGAGACCAAAGCATCGACACAGGAATCAGGTATTTATCCAATGCCAGTAACAAGATTTCTGCAACTTAAATGTAAATGATGCATGAAAAATGTGTTCTTATGAGATATTAAACACAAGCCAAGTGCTTTAACAGAAAAGTAGGAAACACCCCAATGATCTCTGTGTTTTGTCATCATCAATGCCTCCAGCTCCTGCCAACCTAGTAGCAAATAAGGACTCAGTGCAGCTTCGAAGAAATTATGGCACTTTCTTATGTGCATTCAGAAAGAGACAGCCATGAAGCATTGCCTCGCTAAATGTTATAAAAGTTCTTATAAATATTCATGTGCAGCATTTGTATGCTGAGTATTTAATCATTTCTTTACAAGAAAGGAACTGGGAGAAGGGGACAGGAAGAAACGACTGTTTCTTCAATTCCAGAGAGATCAAGGTAACATCAGAGGCAAACTTGTGCACAGGTGATCTATAAATTAGTCAGCACCAAACCCAGAAACCTACAAAAAAAGAGATTTTTTTTCAGGTAGATTTTTTTTTCCCATTACATCTGAGGTTACACAATAGTTTGCAGGTATTAACCTAATGATTTATCCAATCCTTTGAATTTTTACATCACTGGCTTTTGAAAAACAAGTCTAATCTGTTGCTTCTGACATTTGTGAGAAGACAGATTGAGCTGGCTGCAGTGTGCACTCCCAAGCCCATTGTCCCAGGTAAGCCCAGCCCCAGAGCAGCAGGCAGACAGGGCTGGAGAGGCTCTGTGCCACAGGACACTCATCCATCCCCTCGCAGCTGCTGGCTAAAGCAGCAGTGCTGAGCCCTGCCAGCATCCCCTGCAAGCTCTGCCTGCCCAGCTCTGTCCATCAGCAGCCCTTGATCAAGTCTCTCGGACCTAAAGTTTATCAATACTGCTGAGAATTAGTATAGAGTCCTGTAATACATGCTGACAACACAAAAGCCTGTTCACAAGTGGCTTGTGCACAAAAGAGAAAAGATATTGCAAAACAGCTCTGACATCAAATTATAAACCTAATAGAAAAGCAAAGAGATGTGGAGCAGTAACACCTGAACTGCTCAGAAATCACCCAGCAGAGACAGCAGTGAGGGCTCCTGCCTTGCTGTGATGTGGCCTCCAAGTCAGACCAGGAAAGCCTTGGATCCTTTTCCCTGTCCTTCCAAACCAGGAACAGCAGTTCTTGCTGGAGACACGTGTTACACTGAGGCTGGGGGTACCAGTGCCTTTGCAGACACCACACTCTGGATGCACCTCCCCATCCAGGATGCTGTAGCTTGAGGAGAAAATAACAGTCTCAGATGTTTCTTACTGCAGGCCCAGCTCCTTCACACGTACCTTGGCTGGCAAGCAGACCCAGTGCTGCCTGAGCAGGCTGGGACAGCAGCAATAACAGTGCAAGAAGATTATTGCTGTGATGCTTCTGGTTCCCTGCTGGATCAGCCAAGGCAGATTCCTGCCCACTCTACCTGTCTCTGCTCTCAGGTGTATTGGACAACTCTCCACAGAGTCACTCCAGGCCCATGCCATGTTTAGAATTACAAAGCAAAATGAAAAGTGGTGCTGCCTTTTGCTTCCCTCAGGAAAACTGCCTCTTGCAAATGGTTTTATCATTTTCATTATATCCTGTTTGATTTGCTTTACCATCTTGACTGGAACAATAGCTAAGACATAATAGAAAAAAGATTTTTCCACAGGCTGGTTCTAATTACATTAAATCTCAAGTGAGATAGGACATTTAAATAAGAAACAACAACTGCAGAGTCTGAGATAATGACATACCAAGATACCAGGCTTTTTGAGAGTGCCATTAAAATGATGCATGAAACATTACAGCTACTCCAATTGGGTTTCAACACGAAAGCCATTCCTTCTGTGGCTCAGTGCTGCAGAGAGAGGTCAGCACTTACTGCACTCAATGTGCTACTCAACAATTAGGAACCATTATCCCTTATGCTGAAGTTGCAACACAGACACAGGCTTAAACTTCTGTATGAGGCGAGGCAGTTGGGAATGCAGGGTCCCTGGGATCAATCACCCCATGAACCACAAAATAGAGTGGAGGAGCTTCTGAAGAGCTCCTGGATTTTGTTGCAAGTTGTACCTTCAACGTTCTGTCATCATAACTGAATTCTCTTAATTTCCTGGAAAGCATATCTTTAGATTTTCTGGAAACCACTGAAACGTAGACATGCAGAATGGAGGCTTTGGCTGTGTGTCTTGCAAACACAGTGAAACCTGTCACAGTCCAGCTGCTCATTTGTGTAACCTTAGAGCCACTGCACAGCTGTGTTGCCAACACTGGTGCTTATGGGGCCCTGCACCTAAGTCCCCTGCTGGAAATAAAAACTGAGGAAAGGCCTTCAGGCACTTCCCCTGTGCCTCCCTTTCCTTTGGCTACTAAGTGCCTAAGGAAGAAGGGTTGGCCTGAGGGGATCCAGGGCACCCTCAGCCAGGTCAAAGACAAAGCTAAGGGGGATGGGAGTGTTGATCTGCTGGAGGGCAGGAAGGCCATGCAGAGGGACCAGGGCAGGCCAGATCCATGTGCCAAGGCCAACTGTATGAGGTTCAACAGGGTGAAGAGCTGGGTCCTGTCCTTGGCTCACAACTCCCTGCAGTGCTCCAGGCTGGGGCAGTGGGACTGGAAATCTCCCCAGCAGAGAAGGACCTGGGCAGCAGCTGAACATGAGCCCAGGGGGGCCCAGGTGAGGGCACCTGGGCTGTACCAGCAGTGGTGTGGCAGCAGGACCAGGGCAGTGACCATCTGTCTGTCTGGGCTGGGCACTGCTGGGGTCACACCTCAAATCCTGGGGTCAAATTCAGGCCCCCCCAAGAAGGAAAACATGGAGTGCAGGGGAGGTTTAGGTTGGATATTAGGGAAAATTTCTTCCCTGAAAGGGTTGTCCAGCACTGGCAGAGGCTGCCCAGGCAGTGGCAGAGTCACCATCCCTAGGGGACTGAAAAGCCACATGGATGTGGCACCTGGGGACATGGGTCAGTGGTGGAGCTGGCAGTGCTGGGTCAGTGGTTGGGCACAATGATCATAAGGGTCTTTTTCAACCTTAACAATTCTCTGATTCTGTAATGGGGGAGAACAGTTCACCAACTGCCCCATCTCAGTGCACAGCTGAACAACTTCATAACTTGCAATAACTTGTGCAATAACAAAATCACACAATAGCTTGTGGCACTAGGGTGAATAACTAAGACCAAACCATGGCTAAGGGACTCTGCTGTATGGCCAGAGCTGAAGCAGATCTGTATATCCACATTGGGTTTCAGTTTCTTATCTGTCCAGCTGGGTTTGCATAGCTGTCATAGGAAAGTTTCAAGGAAATTAGCAAGATACTGAGGATTGAGACTTTGTTTCAGTCAATAAACAGAATCTGTGATTCCAAATTCTATACTCAGAGAATATAAACTTTCACAGAAGCAGGTCAGTAAGTAAAGCATTCTTGTCGAAGTAGCAAAACATCAATTCTTTATTAATAATCAAGTGCACCAAATAAAATTTGCAAAGTTTATTTCAGTACACAAAATAAAATTCTTTTTTGGGTGCATACTCCACACTTCAGCCTTGCCCCACTGAAGGGCCCTGACACACAGATTTCCCAGTGCCCTGTGTTCACTCAGTGCCAGGGCACTGCAGGATGATGGGATGATGGCTCAGCCACAGCTCAGTACTTCAGTTCCATGACCACATGGCAAAAACATTTGCTAAATGAGTTCAGGTATCTGCACGGCCAGTGCTGGGAATGCCTGTCTGAATAGAGCCAGCCTGAACAGAAATACATGTGCAACTATTACTGCTTATGACAGTATTTCATTTGCATTAAATAAAGAGAGAATTTAACTTGTACACCTTTCCCTATCAACTACTGCTTTTGTTAGCTTCCTTTAGGGCCTTATGCTTATAAGACTTTTGTAAGCTAAAGTGAGATGGCCATGCTCACCTTCATGTACCCTCATCACTTCTCCTGACACCTCTGAACAGCCCCAGCTTTCAAACTGCAGCAAATGCACCTGTGGGTGGAGAGGAAGGGTTGATTTCTGTCAGGTCAGGGAGCTGAAGATCAGCAGTGAGCACTAACACTCAGCCAGAGGAACAAGGCTGCCAGGAGCAGCAGGGAGGCTGCTGGGCCTCTGTTCTCCCTCTGCTCACCAGGAAGGGTCAGGGGAGGTTTCAGCAGGTGAAGAGCAGCAGGTTTTGTGCAGCACCATGGCCTGAACAGATCCTGTTCTGAAGTTCTGGGGCTTACCCTGATTGCCCTTTCTTACCCTTCCAGTTATTGGCAGAGACCTTCCACCCTGGATCCCACTGAAACACCAACATGCACTTTTACATGCAAACTACACAAAAAGGCTGTTTCTTCCCCAAATACAGGAATAATTTGAGAACTTGCCAGTGTTGCTCATGAGTTGAAACAGAGTTTGGTAACAAGAGGCTGCACAGGTCATGATGACCTGAGAGCTGAAGGGAGCTGAGGAGTGTCTCCCCAAGCCAGGACATCCCTGGGAGCCAGTGCCAGCACTGCAGTGCTGGTAACTCAGCAGCACAAGGGCAAAACCCAGGGCCTGAATTCCACAAATGGGCTGTGATCCATGGTACTTGCAGTGCTGTATCCCATGGCTCCTCATCGATTGCTCTGTCACACACACTCCTGATTTGCCATCCAGCTTTCTTCCTGCACAGGCTGGTGGTCTCTCATTAAGACCAAAATTTACAGAGCAGATTTGAGCTTTTATAGAACCCACTGTGCTTTCTAAAGATCCACCTTGTCTTGCAGTCAACTGAAATAACACTTTCTGTCTATGACTCCTGGGGGTTGTTTTCCCTTTTAATTTTTTTAACATTTTTTTTAGATCTTGCAGTGCCTATTTCTCAGCCAGACTGTCAAGGATGTTAATGAGATTTATCCGCACAGTCTCTCTCACTCTCTGCCCCCTTTCATTCTTTGACACACAAGTGCTTTTATGTTGCAGGAAATGAGGACAACAGAAAGCTGCAGATCCCATGAATGTAAAAATTGTCTTGAAGGCATGGAACAAGCCAGCCCTAATTACAGCCAGCTGGAGCCTGCTCTCTTTGCACTGATACTTAGATAATTAACTGAATACTGACTGATGCAAGGCTCAAGTATGTCACTACCACTCAGATATTCAAGACTAATTTTTGTATCCATCACCATCATCAAGCTTAATGGATATTATCAGCTAAACTCTTGAAAATCAGTAACACAGAATCATAGTTAGGGAAGGACTATTTTTCCTTCAATGAGCTTGGTGCCATCTTTCTTTAGCTGCAAAAGAAATGTCTTTTACATTAACATGGCAAACTCATAAATTTTGATCCATTTAATACCTGCAAATTCACTTACTTAAAGCCCTAAACTTAAATACACTGAAACCACAACACTGATGTAATAAAACAGAACCAAACTGTTGCAGTGGGCAACAGGAGTAATACCTGTTTATTTCTCATAGTATGGCATCTTTAAATAGGTGGGGGCCTGTATCCTCCTGGGTAAGCTTTATATGGATGTTGAGAGCAAACAGTTCTGTGCTGAAAATCAAACATCCTGATTTGACTGCCAGTGCATATGTCTGAAACTGTTACAGGAGGGGACAGCAGAGATAGTGCTCAAGAAATCTGAAATGTCTGTAAGTCAGAACTGCTGATGTACCTCTCCTCCTGTATGGAACAACATCTGTTTAGATTGTGAGGTACCTCAATTATGCAAATGTGGTTTTTTTCAGCAAAAAAACTGAAAAAGGAAGTCGGTACAAACAAGAGAAAGTTGTCTTAGTTCCATTTTCAAGCAGTGCTTTCCCTGAAAACAGGGATTTTTAGATAGATTCAATCCCTCTGACTGCTTTACAGTTGCACTGATAGGAGAAAACAAGGTGTCACTACTTGTTATCATGTGTACTTTTGTTCCTTGTTACTAATTCAAGAAAGCACTGTGAAAAATTTGAAGTATTTTAACCTGGTAAAGATGTTCACAAGAACAGCAATACAGCACAGTGAAGGCCCAGTAAAAGAGAAACAGAACTAATCAGTAATTGCTAGATCTTGGGTAGGGCTATGCAGCAGATAAGCAACATGCATCTCAGCAGCCTGCAGTGCTCTCAAAAAATCTGGGTGGGGAGGCAGGAATCTAAAGAATCCAGAGCAGGGATTCTTCTCATTTTGTATTTTATTTGTCCTCGAACCTTCTTATCTAGTAATGGAAAAATAAACAATCCCAGTTATGTTTGCACATGGCCTACCATACTCCTTCAGTAGGAAAAGTCTGAATTTTGTGAAATATCTTTGGAATGCCACTGTAATGTAAATCACAAAGCACTGCCACCACAGTGCAAGTTAAAGTGTAACCTGCAGTTTTCCCCAAGAGCATACACAGAATTTGTATCACCAGAAATGGAAAGCAACGGAACAAAAATAAAAGCTTAGCTTTTAAGTAGGTTAACTCCTAGAGAGAATGATATATAAGACAAGGCTGAAAAAGAAAGCAAGGCAGGTATTTTTGGAAATATTTTGAAGTCTCTTTAAAGCCCTGCCTATTTGCCTGTGAAGTGTTTCTGCTTAAAATAATAGATATGCTAATGTTCATATTTAAGATAGTGATGATTGGCCTGAAAGAACTCCTCTGTGGAAGAACAAAGGAAGAAAGATTGTGCACCATCAGCAGCTGGTTCTGAGTGCATTTTCAGGCTTGTCCTGGGGAGAGTTACGGAATCACAGAATCATTAGTGTTGAAGGGGCCCCTGGAGGTCATCTAGTCCAGCTCCAGGGAAATGGATGTTTGAGAGGAAAAGTTGCATTCTGGATAAATGGAAGAAACCTTTTGATTCTGAGAAGTCTCCAAAACTCCAATTATTTGGTGTTAAAGGGGGCATGAGAAGCATTGCTGCAGCAACTCCCTGGATGAGGTGGGTGCTGTAGTACCCAAGGGCATCCAACACTGCCCAGAACCTGGGGACAGTGGCACTACCTGCATTCCATGAAATGATTATTGCTTGCAGCAGGTTCGAATGTGTTAATTAGCTTTTTCACCTGGAAGTTCACAGTTTTCTTAATTAGCAGGATCTGAACTGTATGCAGGTTGTTTTTCTTTTTTTGGTTTGGGATTTCTTTTGTTTGGAAGAATGGGAATGTGTTTCTTGCCAAGGCCACATCACATAATAACAGACTAAAGAAAAATGAAAGGACCAGCATGAAAAATACAATGTAATAATCACCAACTGAGCAGCTGATAAAAGAAATGACAGAGCAAAACACGCAAGTTTCACATGCTGGAAATTCAGGGAAAGTGAATTTGTTACAAACACTGAGTGAACGAAAAGAGGAGACCTCACCACAAGCAGAGCCTCTCACCTCCCAACCACTGAAAATTCCCTCCTCCTGCAATAAGCAATCTGCCATCCCATCACAGAAGGAGCTCCAAGACCCCCAGCAGCAGAGCTGCTTGGATGGAACTTACAGCAGCATGGCCAAAATGAAGAGCAGGAGCCCTAACACACTTACAAGATGATTTTTCCATTTTGTTCTGTTTATTTGAAATTTCCAGCCATCACATCAGCATGAATTCAGCAAACACAGCATCAGCTGCCTTCCATCAGCTAAACTGACAAGGACAGAATTTTTAACACACCTGTGATGGGCACATTTCAGACATAAGTCTAAGTGAAAACAGAACCACTGCAAGCGTGAAAAATCTGAACTGCCCTCTGGAAAGAAGTGCACGTAGGGACATGGAATAAATATTATTAAGTTATTGTTCCTTAGTCTGTCAATGTTTCCATTTTGAATCAGCCTTCAGCCATTAAAACCTCAGCTGGAAAAGCCTGGCTGAACCTGACAAATGAACAAGCCATGTCTTGGGAAGAAGAAAGTCTTTATTCCTTAACCCCTATCTGAAACACATCCTGACTTCGGCATCTTCAGCTTCTGAGATAAATATCCTCAATTTTGCATCTTTCTTTTGTACACGTGTACTTGCAGTTAAAGTGTTCCCCTGTCTGTTGCCTGTTTTACCCTGAGAGGGAAGCACTGGCCTGTCCTGCACGGGGAGCACACCCAGCACAGCTGTCTGTGCCCAGTGCTTCTCCAAACTGCAAGCTCACAGCAACTGATACAGCACTTGGAGTCTGGAAAACTGTTCTGGAATGCACAAAGGAAATGCACTATAGAAATGTAAGATCATTAAAAGAACATTATTATGGTTATTATCCTAACCTAAAAATCCATCTAAGCCAGTAGCCCCTGCCTGCCCCTGCAGATACCTCACTTTATCTACAGTTCACATGGATCACAACGGGATCCTCTTCAGTGCCAGCATTTTCTGCTCCTTCCTTGTTCCATGTGCCAAGCCACAGAGAAGCAACAAAGGCTGGTGTTGTTCCTGGAAAAAAATGGGATCTGCAGGAGTCAGTGGGCAGTCTCCTTTCACACACACCCAGGCTCGTGCTCTGTATGGTGAGGGAACCTCTGCAAACATGTTCCTGGTCCACTCCTTTCAATGGAAAGCCTCCCACAGAATGTGCCTGAGTCCTGTGTGTGGGACAGGAGCCTGAGAGGGTTTTCAGAAGAACCCTCTGTGATGGCAGCTTGCTGTGTGGCTGCAGAGCCGGGCAGGCTGAGGTGTGTGAGCTGCCCACAGCCTTCCATTGTTACTGGGAAGGTGGTGACTTCCTCTTCATTGAATCTTTCCCCTTATTTTGCTCTTCCTTCCTGATGATAAATGCATTTTTTATTATTCCAACCAATTCAACATTACTATTAGAAATTTTATCACTCATTCAGATTTCAGTCAGTGAGTCAAGCGGAAAAAATGTGTTCTCAAGCTGAGAGAAAACCCTCCCATTTAAAATCCCCGAGCCAAGGGCACCTCCCAGGCAACATCCTCCAGCTGCTCTCAAACACAGAAAGAATATGTGCACTCCATCAGTTCCCACCTAGGCCACTCCAGAGCATCTCCACAGGAAGGAGATCTATCTGCCCAGAGCAGCAACCCCGGCTCTTCCCAGGCCTCATCCCACCCTGCTCACCCAGCACTTTCCTCAGCTACAAAACCCTCTTTGTGTTCAGCTGATTACCACCTTCCTGTGCCAGCAGAGGAATCTATCCCACAGCATTGTCCTCCCTCTTCCTGGGCCTCTGATTGTCACTTTTATCAGCTAAATAATGGTAATTTGAATGCAGAAACAATGATGGGAACCTATTTCCTCAGCTGAAGTCTTTGGCCCAGGCAGATTTACAGTTGGTGCTGTTTTGTCAAAGACTGCACACATGAAGAAGCGGCTCTGCCAGGCAGGGATGTACAAGGGAACAGACAAAGCACCTTCCAGTTTCCTAGAAATGTTTGCTCTAAAAGGATGGTGGTTACAAGCTGTTTGTATCCTCTCCTGACCTCCTGCACACAGACAAGCCAAGGTGGTGCATTTTCTGCAGTAAGAATGGGCAAGAGTTTGTGACTAGGACTGCTTTGTAGTTTGTGCTACTCGTATTTCTGGCTCTAAAGTGCCCTACAGAAACCAAACATCCCACTGAAGTGCTCCAGCTCCAAAACTTTTGCAAAACAGACACGAGAGCTGGAACTGTCTTTTTCTTGTTTTCATTAGACAGATGAGGGAATCAGATCTAAGGATCTGTGCACACCTTCAAAGAGAAAGGACTGCAGGGCTACAGGGAACAACAGGGAAAAGGCATTAATGAGAGCACAGTAAATCTGAAAACTTGAAAGAAGAAAAACATTTTTCTTTAAAGTTCTTTTTGAGCTTCATTTGTCACCGCTGCAGACAGATGGAATCTGCAAGCTCTCCCTTCCTGCCAATGCACTGACTCAGTATAGAAACAACTCTGGCAACAAACCAGCCAACTCCAAAAGACAGGAACTCAGTGAGGGAAGAACCTGGCAGCCTCCTGAGCACCTGATGCACTGGCTGAGCTCTAAGCTCTTGGTTGGGAGGCTCCTAAGTGCTGGTCTGACTGTTCTAACCAAAGATACAGGAGCCTCAGTGTGGCTTTCAGACAGAACTGCTACATGAATGCTGACCATTTGCTGCAATGCCACCCTTAACCTCACAGAAATTAGGACAGAATCTTTCTGGGGCACTGACTGTTCTCCCACCGAAGTTCTAACACAGGTGGAATGAATACCTCACCTGCACTGGTAAATAAGAACAGGTATATTTGTCAAGTTCAAAAATGCAAGTCTAATTTCTCTACCATCAGTCACTTAGAACTTTTGTCATATCTGTTCACTCTCCCTCTAAAAAACAGAGGGTAGAATAAGAAAGAAGCATTTCAAACAAGACCACAGCAGGTAATAGATTTCCCTTGTTTTACTCCCGACAACTGAAAGAAACGTGGTGAGATGTCATTTTTGATACATGCAGTTACATTACAATTTTCAAACTACGGCAGATTCTATTGTCCTCCTTTCACTCTCTTGCCTCAAAAGACATGGAAACATCATCTTGGTGTCGTATTAAAGATACGGTAATTCCCCTCTACCCTCCTTAAAGCTTCTGTTCTTAGTGGCCAGTTCTACATTGTTCCAAAGGCACAGAGACCAAAATGGGAGAGCAAGACAGAGCTGGAGGTCTTTCTGCTCCCAATTTAACTTTAAAAAGTAGCAGTTTTTTGTATTCCTGGCTCATAAACTGACCTTAGGAAGACAAGCATTGAAGTATTTCAGATGTTTAACACCCACCTATGAATAGCAGAGAAAAAGATAAGCAAATAAGAAGAGGAAAGAAAAGAAGAAAATGGAAAAAAGCTTTTCGAGGAAATATTGAATGTCAGCAGAAAAGAACAAACTCCTAGTGTAAGTGTGTCTTTCCACATATTTCAGGAGTCACATAAAATACTTAAAATATAACAAAAAACAGGGACAGAGCTGCTTCTACAACCTGTTCCAAACTGCAGTTTGCTGGGCATTGGGTAGGAAGACAGTTAGAAATGGAGAAACAGCAAAATCTTTTTGTTTTTCAGTGACAAAAAGATGGGATGAACCCACAGGAAGAAAATTCAGCTACTGAATAAACACCAGATACTAAAATTCCATCTTTCTGCTAATGAAAGAAGCTCACAAAATCACGTTTGGCTCTTGTAAGATTTCTCTATTTAAACTCTGGTAGTAGTAAAGCAATATGATCTATAATCCAAGTTATCCTACAGTACTGTATTGGAAATAAGAAGGTGACAGAAAGAATGAGTTACCACTTAAGTCTGAGGCACTGAATCCATTCTCATGTCAATGGCTGGCTTGGCAAAATCTCCTGCAGCCACTGGTAATAAATCCTGTTGAAAATTTCAAAACTTCTGACTTCTCCAGACAAATTCGCTTCACCCCCTTCTCTTCATGACTGCTGGTCAGGGCAGCAGCATTTTCTGTGAAAGACAGACAAGAAGATTATTTCAAACAAATTTCAAATCTGATTTATTGTAAATTTTCCTCGAGTGACCTCCTGCTACCTTAAATGCTATGGGAGCAGTATAAAAAGACACTTGAATTCTCTTCAGAATTCTGGCTGCACAGCTGGCACCCCAGACTTCTGCCCTTGTCCTTAACATTCCCATTTCTTTTCCATTCCCCAGAACATACTGCTGCTTTAATTTAACCGGCCCAGGAGCCATGCTGCAGCTCTGCCATGAAGATTGCTGGAGGCACAGGCTGAGGAACAGCCTGTGGAACCTACTGGAAGAATTAAGGACCTTTCCTGGGAAAAGCAGCAGAGCTCTTTGGAGTTATTCAAGGAGACAGCACTGACCAGTTCTTCTGGGGGTTTGTGGGGTTGGTTTTTTCCCTCCTCTGGTATTCTGCTTCGTGTGACTTCAAGTGTGAACACGTTTGTGGGTGACAAAGTTGGCAGAAAGAAAGCAAACACAAATTATTTGTACAGCGGAAGCCACAAATAAGGAGCAAAGCACTTACACTTCTGTGCAAAGCAAAAACAGCCTGGTGAGGGCACAGGCTGAGCAGCACAGCCAGAACACCTTGACAATGATTATCACCACAAAAGGACATCTTAACACATTGGAAAGAAAGTTTCTGAAATAGCTCTGCAGATGAATAGCAACAAGTGAGATGAAGAACCATCCAGAGAGAAAACACACATTATGTGCTTGAAAATGGATTTAATGGAAGGGTGAATACCCTCCCATTGAAGGCACCTAAGGGAATAGCCACTAAATTAGACTTCAACTTGGGGCTCATTGTCTAAATAGAGATATTAGAGATGTGTCAAAAGCTTACTCTGGATGGAGAAGATTGAATCTTCTCCTAGCCTGAGTGTTACCAACCAATTTGCTTTTGCAGATGGGATTAGCCAGAAATAGGACACAGAAGAAAAGGAATGAGAACTGAGCCCTGCAAAGCCTCCAGAAGGAATGTTGTAGGAACACCACAATCCTTCGTAGTTTTGAGAACCTCAGCAGCAAAATTTTTCTTTGCAAGTTCTTTGAAATAGAGAAAATAGCCCTGAAGAAAAGAGAAATCAGCTAACACTTCACGGCATGGAATGAAAGATTATTTAAAGTCTCTACATCAGGAGATGTGTTTGTGTAAAATTTTAACCCCTTCCAAAATGTCTTTTTTTCTGGCTAGAAGAACAAGAGACTGGGAACTTTGTGGATTCAGGCAGGATGCTGCAGTTCAAGCAGCTGGCCTGGGGAGGAGGGGGGATGGATTTCTCCTCCTTTAATGTCCACCAACCTGCAGGACCTGTTCTGGGCACGTCCCTGTAGGGAACACTAAACCAGGAAACACTGCCAGAGCTGTATCTATAGAATAAAATATCAACAGTTACATGCATTTTTAAACTTTAGCTGCACGGAGGTGTTTGTACTTCTGTCCTAAAATTCTGCAGGCTTTGCCCAGCAGTACAAAGAGCTCTCCTTGCCATTTGCCTTGGCTTGTGGAGCTGCACTCCAATAGCTCTGGCACAGCTGGAGATGGCAGAGATTCACTGCCACAGCTGGATATAAAGCTGGTGCTGTGCCTTGTGAGGATCACTGAGGTGTTTTATAGGTGCCACGAAAGCATTTTATCTCCAACATCAGCATACTGCACATTAAATGGTAGCTAAGGCAACAGGTGGCACAAAGATCACAGACACAGCTGTCATTGTACTCACAAACAGCACAGGACTTAAAAAACACAATCTACCACTCCAAAAGAGAGGACTCCAGCCACTCCATACTCACTTCTATTCTGGCGCCCAGTACTACAGATTAATTGAAACCATTTAAAGTTAATTGTAAAGATGATGTGCAATCCTTTTTAGCCGCTGTTGCAAAGAGGCAATTCACATGGATGGAGTAAATGAAGCTGCAGATGAGTCCTCTCCATTTTCCCTTGCTTTCTGTGGAGGCTGGGCCAGCAGCAGCTCCCTTTGGAAAGAGCTGCCATGTGACTCGGTCCCTCCGCACAGCACAAAGGGCAGGAATGCTCAACAAATGAATCACAAACCATTCCTGCTAACATCCCGGCTCTCAGCAGCTGCCAGGGCTGGAGCAGCTCCTGGGCCTGTCAGGCTGAGTGACAGCCAGGGGGAAAGGGGCACCTCCTCACAAGGTCAGCAACAGGAAGGCTCTTTCAACCCCCTCCATCTGAATTATGATCGCTGACTGTGTAAGGAGGCAAAAATGGGAACAAATCTGCAAGGAAACAAAGCAGCATTTGGGAAAGGATTTTCCTATTCGCGTTGACTGCAAGTGAACTCCTCCTGAGCTGAGAACAACTGGTGACGCTTTAGTGTTCAGTACGTGGCCTGATTTTATCATAAAAACTCGGCCTTGCCTTCAGCTGGCTGTCAGGTTTGCCAAGCTGGTAGGATTCTGGCAACACTCGTGCTGTTTAATGTCTCAGCATGTTGTATCTTGGACACAAACCCCTGCAAAAATACCTAATTATAAATATTTATGTTCGCTATCCTTTTTGCATGGTACAGTAAAGAGAGGGGAAACAGATGGACTGAATCAGCAAAGCATGACAACATCACAGGGTCAATATCCACGACCAAAGCATTCCACGGGATCCCCTCAGTGGAATTCCACCAGCTTTGCCCAGGAGGCTGCAGGGATCAGCTGGCACAGAAATCACTGAACCCCGCAGGAATCCCAGCCCCTGGGCAGTGTCAGGGACATTGCTGGGGGTTCTTGTGAGCTCCTGAGAGGCCACTCAGGTGGTGGCACTTTGAGGTGGCATTGCCCAGCCATTGGCCACGTAATGGAGAGATGTGCTCTGCTTTCAGAGTAATAACTTCTTCACTTCAAGTTGTCTCCTTGGGCAAAGAAACGCTGCACACAGAATATATCCACTCTTGAAGGAGATAGGGAAAGGGAATGCAGCAGCACAGGGAATGTGCAGCCCTTGACAGATATGGTTTTTAATACAAATTCATAGAGGTACACAAGAGACTCCAAGAAAGTTTAAAAGTCAACACTTCTGATACTCTTAAAAATATTAAATACATGATGACTGTTGAAAATAGAACTGATTCATGGGGAGAAAGGAAGTACTTAATGACTTGCTCATGCTTAAGGACTCTTAAATAAAACAAGTATCTGTTACTCATGCATTTGAAGCATTTGCTACTCCCGAACTACTGATTTGAAAAGCTTTTGACACAGCAAGATGAAGACACATCCCCAAGGGCTGCCGTGTGAGCTGAAAGCCTGTGTGCTCTCAAACACTCTTCCTTTCATTTCTAGAAGGGAAAGATTAGCAAGAGGAAGGAAAAAATAAGGACTTAACTGTTTTGGCTTTGGAAATGAGGTGTCAGTAAGATTTTCTGGCCCGAAGAACTAAAGAACCCCAAATTATCATGTCAAGAAGTAGAGATGGAATTTGAGACCATCAGAGGCAATCCAGACCCTCAGCTGCATCTCTCCTACTGCAATTTTTATTCATTAATTGTTGGCCTAATATTACAGACCCAATACCATTTAATAAGAGGAGAAAATTAGCAGAAAAGACAGAAATTACTACTAGTCACCTTCCATCCTTATGAATGACTCATGTAGTACAAACTTCAAGCACAGGGTTTATCAAGGCTTGGCCAAAATGCAGTTTTGGCTATGGGATAGCAGGCAGGAACAATGGAGCAACACAAGCCTCTGCTCCATGTTCACTGCTCTGTGCTCCAACAAGCACAATTTCTCCTCTCAACAGCTACTGAAAACCTAGACTGTTATTGGTATTTCACATTCACAGAAACCCTGTGAGTAGCTGAATGTGGCTTTCCAGAGGAGGACTCCTGGCACAGCCACACAAGCTCAGGTAGCAGCACGGGCACAGGGACACAGGGAGAAGGAAAAGCTGGCAGTGCTGTGGCAACCCGAAAAACTGAGAGCAACAATGAACTGCCCCCAGTGCCAAACCCTCAAATGACTCTTTATGCAACTTTCTTTCACAAACTAACCCCAAAACTTGCACTGGGATTGCAATTTGCATTTCAACCCACTCTCCCCACACCCCTGTTTGCTGTTTGCCCAGTTTTATTAGAACCATCTGCAAAATCCTCTCCTTCCATTTTCTTGTGTTGGTTCATCTGGCAGCTGCACTTTCTCATCTATTCAAAAAAATCTTTGTTTCAAAGTTGTTGAGACAGACAGTCTTTGACAGGCTAAAAATTATCTTGAAAATCAACACAGAAACCACATCATATGCTGTTCCTTACAGATTGAAGGGGACGAATGGAAGCTGGAATATATATATATATATTTAATGGGAAGATAAATGAGGGTTTTGTGGATCAAGAAAAATTTTAACAACTCGATTTATCTGACAAAAGTCACAACTTACTGAAGTACTAAAAATTGCCACTGCAAAAGTGTTTCAGGCTCACCATTATTACTGACAGAAACAAGAGAAATGCAGAGAAGTATTTCCTTACAGCAGCTCTTGGCACAAGGTAAGTGAGGGGAGTGCTAAGGGAAGGAGGAATGTTGGTGAAGTGAAGCAGCAGAGTTTCAATTATTTTCTTGAAACATGACACACGTATTACAAGTTTTTGAATATAACGTGCTTTGCAATCCCCTTCATTAGCTTGTCCATGGTGCTGCTGAAGTTTCCATCTTTCTCTGTGACCCTCCTAAAAGATTTTAGTTCCCCTCTGTGTGCTGATGTCCCTGTGTCACCAGGCTGCCCATCCTGAGGGGACAGCTCCTGCTGCAGCACAGGGCAGGGCACGGCAGCACTGCTGAGGCACGGCACAAGTCCTGGGCCTTTCATTGGTTTGAGTATTTTTCTTCTCCAAACTGTTTCTGCAGAAGCATTCACTCATTGCAGAAGAATTTCACAACCTTCACTTTTGGGGATTAACAGAGAATTCTCTTCCAGGCTTCTCCAAATCTTCTCATAAAACATTTTTAATAAAGAAAATTCACTTCAAGTACGAACTCAAAATACTCGAGGAACACCACTCCTACTTCCCTGTTTAGATTAATACAAACATTTTCTTTCTTACGTTGCTGCTGTTTAAAAGGTAACAAATAACTACAGACAATATTCAATTGCCACCAAATAAGGTCTGTACATGTGTAAATTTGAAGAATCTGTGACATGAACTGAACTATTTCAAATCTCCCCAGAGTTCCAGCAATGCTGGAAATAACTCTCTCCACACAGGCACATGAACTGCCTTTAACTCTCCATCACACCCCAGCCCTGCTGTCATCTCCCCTGACCTTTCTGATTCTGTTTTAGACAACCTCCAGCCCACGTCTTCCCTAAGCAAATTCCTAATTCCTTGTTGAACTAAACAAGATCATTTAAAGTTTCTCAAGCACTCTGAGAAGACTTCTACAGCTTTAACACTGGGATTTGCCATTCTCTCCTCACACTTTCCTTTCAATCCTAAAGAACATTTCTGGGTTTCAACAGAACTATTAAGCAGGATTTCAGAATTGCCATGAACAAATTGGCTTACCTTCTCACTTCAACTTTATCATAAACCACAAACCATTTAAGTGGTTTTAATTGCATGGGCTCTAGAAAAAAAGATGCAAATGTAATAATTTGAGTTGACAGATCATGCAAGGCAGACTTTAAAAGTATTTTCAGAAACAGTGGAAACAACATTATCATAATCTAACTTTATAAATTTTATATGCAAATAAAAAATTAAAAATGCAGACCTGAAAATACTTAAAGAAATCCATATATTTCAATGAATAGTATAAAAAAAAGTAGATCTGCTCTTGAAAAAGTGTCCTGGAAACTCTCAGAATTAATGGAATAACCACAGAATTTGTGCTTCTGCAATCAACTAGCAGGAGAGATTTTTATTGAAACACTTAACATTACTTTTGTTAGCATATACTTCACTCCAGTGGCTTATTAGAAATTTTGGCAAAAATAAAACATCTTGTGAAAGCAAGAAAGCTGAACAAAACCAAAGGCTGAGAGAACAAGCTTGAAATTTCTCTTCCCCTCCCCTCCGATGTATTCCAAAAAAATAAAGCCATTTTGATGAATAATCTCTTCCAAACCCTCTTTTCCAGTCACTTTTAATCTTTACAGAAGATATACATTTATATAAGCCAGAAACAACCACAAAAGTAATTTCAAACCCCCATCTCAATGCACACCTCTGTTTCAAGGTATCATGAATATATTAAGCTAAAATTGCAAACAAAGGAAGGCTTGGGACAATAAAAAAAAATTACACCCTGCTGTTGATGCCATTTTTCTTGCTCTTAAATACATGATGTCGATTCCCTGGTTTCCATTCAACAAATAAAGCTGTGAAATGGCAGTGGGTTTCATTCTCCAAGTCCAGGCCTGCATCCAAACAATTCCAACATTAAAACTGCAGCTGCCAGGCTCAAATGTTCCCCCCACAGGAACAAACACTCCTGGATGCACGACAGAGGTTATCAGAAAGTCTTACTGAATTGGGGTCAGAGGAGAAAGCGGCAGAGTGAACGTATGCACGGCATCCTCCTCACGAAATCTATTCCTACAGAATGGAGTTCCTGAGAGCAGAGGCTGTGAGCCTGCTGAACAGCTCTGTGCCAGGGACAAAGGCGAATCCCGAGTCCCCAGCACCAGCGGGCTGCACAATTCTGCACAGCTGCCAGAGGAGCCCCAGGATGAACTCAATACGAATGCACAGCACTTGCCAAAGGGCAGGGGCTTGGTTAATGCAGCCCCTGTAACCTGGGGAGACCCACGGCCGTGGGAATGCACCCACAGCTCCTTCCTTCCTGGGCTAAGGCACAGGATCCATCTCTTGATCCTCAATTCTGTCCTCTCAGTTAGGAGCAGCGACCTCGATGGCTCTGTCAGAATGATCCTGCCATTTCCCCGGCCTGTCATGCACTACCCCTCCCAAAACACAAGTATTTAGCCCAGGAAGCCAACTCAGCTTGAACACAAGCCATGGCTGGAGCCCAGAGCCAGCGTGGCCGGGCAGAGAGGGCTCGTGGCCGCAGGCAGAGCGGGAACAGCACCCCAGACAAAGCCGGAACGTTCCAGAGATGTGGCACCGAGCTCTTCCCACAGCCACGGCCAGACAAAGAAAACTCACTTCAGCAGGAAGCTGGAGAGAAATGCTTTAGCTGAATTCCTCTCATCGCTCAAGTCAGAAATGCAATCTTTACTTAAATGTTAAGCCATATACATGGGCCATTAGTCAAAGTTCCTGTTCTTTTTTTAATAGTTTTACCAGCTTTGACATTTTGTAACGCTATTATTTTAAGTCTGGTCTGGACTGGAATTCACGTATTAGGAAAATGATTTTCGAAAGACTATGCTAAAATATCTTCCCCATATTGCTATCATTTGTCAAAGTTTTGCTTAAAAGCAGGTATTAAGATAAATGAAATGGATCAAAAATGGAATATTTCCAGGAACATAAATGATGGTTAAATTAAGCTCGTGACAAGAGCCAATCTACACATTTTGACTTCTCAGTGAAGTACCATTTGACCTTGCAATGAGAAAGGCCCTCATATACTATGTAAATCTAAGGAAGAAACTACATCAGAAAGTGAACTGAACTGGTTGAAAGAGCCAGAAGGCAAAAAAAGGCAACAAGTGGTGAAGATGAGAGAGAATGTCAGAAATCCAACATCAGCCCAGTGAAAGGGCCAGAACTGTAGGGTCAGTCAGCAGAATAAGCCGAGTTTGAGGCCAGGTCAGAATATACATACAGTGTGCTGAACATAAAACCTGAGTAAACACTGACAAATGTAACAAAACCAGGACTATTTGCTGAAAAGCCTCCTTAAGGCAAACAGCACAGAAGTGACAGCAGTGCTCCCTGCTAAGGCCTGAGGGCATGGGAAAGAGGCTCTGTGAGTCCTTCCTGGGCTATTTCTCTCCCTCAAGTACTTCAGGCATTTTCCCTTGTTCTGACTGCAGTTTAAAAATACTGATGGAAAACAAACTAGAGTTGTAATAGGGAACTTCAAGTAGCACTTAATATTTCTGAAGTATTAACATATCGAGTATGCATTTAAGTAACATAAAATTCAACAAGTGGTCAGTGGTTCCAGATTTTTCCCCCCAGTTATCTGAAATTCTCTTGCCTGAGCTGCATAGAGAGCACTGCACTGCTCACCACCAACCATTCACCCACTGCACCATGGCTTAAGATTGAATGCACCAGGCAAACTGCATCATAACCCAAAGCACAGCCATCTTTCAAACCACTGAGGAAAAAGAAGATTATTTCTTTAAATGCTCTCTTACTAGAGACAGGTTGGGCATTAGTGGTTTTGGCAGCTGGATAAAACAGCTGCAACTGGAAACAATTGGTGCTGAGCAATCGGAAACAGGCAAGGACAGAGGACAATGCACTGCAAGTATTGCTCCAGTTCTGGCTTGTTATTAGACACATAAGACAGCTTGCTGCAGCCTCACTTCTACAAGGGCAGAGCTTTTGCTAAAAAAAAAAAAAAAAAAAAAAGGAAAAAAAAAGATGATACTGAAAATTAGGATCAAGATCAATGTAAGAGTTATGCACTTGCATTGACAAGTATTGTTATGGAAAGGGAGACTCTGAGAAGCTTTAATTCTAAACTCGCTTGCCAGAGAAAAGTGGTCGTTTGAAGCCTGTCGTTAAAGAAAAATGAGGCAAAATCAAGAGGGTAGTAGACTATCAGAAGAGTGATGCAAATGGTGACACTTGAGAACATCCACAGCTGACAAACAGCTCACTGGGATTACACAGAAAGGAGAAAGAGTAATCAGCAGTAAGGGGGGAACCTTGGATCACAGGAAAGAACTGCTGGTGAGCAGGAACGATTTGCCAGGGTGGTGCAAACCACAGGGCCAAAGGAACATGGTTCAGGGGCTAAAGCAACTGCCCAGGGTGAAGTGACCCCAGTGAGAGCTACACTTCAATAACAGTTACTGAAGCTGCAGAGGAATCTCTTCAACACTCCTATAGAAAATGCTTTTATATGTTAGCTCAGAATAAAATTCCAAATTGGAAAGGCTGAAGCAGTAAGTTACTTTTTCACACATTTCACTCCTAAAGACAAATTTAAGGACAGAGGAATAGACTGCCATGGAAAAGCAAGAGTGCTCCATCTGTGCAGGATGAATTATGGACTTGAAAGGGAGAGTGCGATTCAGCTGCTGATATTTGAAACAACAGAGGTAACAAACTGCAGATTTAGCAAAGCTGCCAAATATCAAAGACATTGAGAAGATCAGAAAGATCATAAATACCCCAAGGAGAGCCCCAGGGAGGACAGAAGTGGTTCCAGGATGCCAGCAGCCTGGCAGCTCAGCCCCAAACCCAGCGTGTCCATTAGGCTGCTCCTGGCACCAGCCCCGGGGCACCGAGGCACCAACAGCACCACCTTCTCCAAACTCACCCCCGCCTCCACCTGCAGCTTAGAGACCTCCTCTGAAAGAACTGGCTTCTCTGTACTTCATATTCTTGCATGGAATTTTCCTTCATAAATTTATCCAACTACCTTTTGAACCCATTTACAATCCCATATCCACAACATCCTGTGGAAGGACATTCCACAGCTTCTCAGCTTTGTGCGCTTGTTTTGAGCTGCCAGGTTCTTGTCAAAAAAAAAAGAAAACAGATAAGCAACTTGGTTCCTTTACCACCTCTATTTACTTTTTCCTATGCCATAATGATTTGTGATTTCTTTTCCAGTCCCCCTCAGCCTGTCTTGCAGTGGAAGTGTCCTGTTGTTTGTATTTGTGCTGAGTGGATGGGGCGCCATACCTCCAACTCCCCACCCTGCATTCCTCTTCTGCATTCTTTTCAAGTGAGACTGTGTGTCTTATTCAGAAGCTTTTGAGAAGAGGATGAAAGAATTCTAGTGCAATGAGAACAAAGAGCTGTGTTTGAAGGTAGAGAAAATTTATTTAGGGAAAAAACAGGAAATAAAAGAAGGTTCACTGTGATTCTACATGTTTGCAAGCAGAACCGTTCAAGCATTATTAAAAGATATGAAATAGGGAACAAACTCTAAGATTTGTCGTAGAAATCAGCTTATTTTTCTGTGCCTTCATGCTTTACAGCACTGAAATTATTTCAGTGTGTTCTATTTCCCCTCCAAATGAGCATTTCACTGCAGTTTGTAACTTCCTAGCTCATCTAGAGAGGGGCACACACGCTAGAAGCAGACACTAATGAGCCTCTGTGTTCTAATTGTATGACCACATTGAAAGAATCGAAATAAAGGCAGTGAAATATTGCAAAGAACTGGACAGTGGGTGGTGGTAAAGGAGGCTGAAAAATAACTACTGGTCATTGCACACTTTTAATGTTCTAGGAGCAATACCTGGAACTCAACTTTTCCAATTTTAAAAGCCAGCTGGGATCTTTATCACTCACTTCCAAAAGTACAAAACGTGTCTGGAACACCGGGGCAGGCCTGTGATCCAGCACACAGGTGAGGCTCCCCTCAGGCCCCACTGAAGCACTTTGGAGCTGCTGTTACAGGTGCTTCTCTTACCTGATCACCACTACCTGCCTGGCCATGGAAACTGGACCAGGACACTGCACACAGGGGGCACAGCAGGAAACAGCTCCTGGAGACATTTCTTTCCTAAAGCAGTGCTCAGGGATCCCCAGCTGAGGTCAGGTGAGGTCACTGCAAGTGACCTTTCCCTCCTTGGGAAAACATCTTGGATTAAACGCTGCTGCAAACCACAGCCATGGCAGGCCCTGCACAGCCAGTCAGGGCCCTGCTCCAAGGCTT
This sequence comes from Hylia prasina, assembly GCA_013397195.1. Classification (NCBI taxonomy): domain Eukaryota; kingdom Metazoa; phylum Chordata; class Aves; order Passeriformes; family Sylviidae; genus Hylia; species Hylia prasina. The sequence continues at coordinate 1,099,833 of VYXD01005987.1, forward strand.
TGCTCAGTCCAGACATGGCTGCTGTTCATTTGATGCCACAAAAAGTGTTCTAGTAACATTTTTGAGGAACACCCCTCTTCTACTCTGTGGTAAGCATCTCAAATACCCAAAACTGTATTATTGAAAAAAAAAAAAGGCAAAAAGAAAAATCCCACAGGAGGCACACATGAAATTGCATCCCTGGGCTGCAGAAGCTCACACAGGAATTTTACAGTATATTTTTTCAGATCACAAATGTGCTCAAAATGCTGTGAATTGCATTAAAAATGTTGGCTTCCATTATTTAACAAAAAAAAAAATCCCTTCAGGTGTTATTCATGAGAATATTTAAATTTTTGTAGTCTGCCACAGCAATCTCAATTGTTTTGTTGTTAAGTTACACCAAGTGTATTTTAGATTTTCCCAAGAGTAAGACAGAGGAAATGAAGAAGAGATATTCCAGTGCTATTCTGTGTACCTAAGAGCTTTCCCACTTAGAAATTCACTTTAGAATTGAATTTTGGCAGGTGTAAAATTTTTGCCTTCTTCATAAAACCCTTCTAATTTGGCAGAGTTATGAGGGTTTGAAGAAAAAACTCAACTATGTTTATATTTTCAGTACATTATCTTAAGTGTTGATAAAATCTAATATTTACTAAATACATTTCAGGACACTGGGAACTAGGGGAAGGGGTATTTACCCTTGATCATAGCAGGTCAAGACTGGAAGAAACACGAGGTTTTCCACATATGACTGTACTTGAAACTAGGCACATGAACAGGAGAAAACCCACTGGTATTCGCATATCATGTAACACTTGTGATGTTTTAAAACTTTTCAGCATATACGACTTCATAAGCTTAATGCTGCTATGAAGAGCTACAGGCAGTGAAAATAAAATGAGAGCTGTGCTGGTTTGCAGTGGGAATTCTTCCCATCTCCCCACTGCCCACTCTGCATAAACCCATCAGAGCCTGATGCTCTGCCATGATTTCCCCACTGTAATCTGCTGCCTATTATTCTCTCAAACCCCATCTGCAGGTCATTTTTCTATCAAATGAGCTGGTTAAAATTTCTTCTCCCTTTTTATTTAAACGTAGGGGAATTTCAAATAGTCCAGCACTAACCGACAGGAATTTATTTTAACCATTATTTAAAATACCAGCAGCTTTGCATTGCTACATCTTAATAGCTCTGATGGGTTTCATGCAGTCTCCCTTCACTTTATCTCCTCTGACACAGGCATTAGCATCCTGGGAGCCGAAGTACAGCTCAGAGAGTCATTGCCTTTATTCCCTTCTAGGCTCAGATCTCTTTCCACACAGAATTTGGAGCGTTACACAAACTTTCTGTGGACAGAAAAGTATGTACTAGCATAAAAATAGCTATATAACAAACAAAAATGTTTCAAATTGTATCCTAAGGTAAATCCTCTTTTCCTTTATAATTTAAGAAATTTTGAGGTGATTTTCCTTATATAAGGGAAGCAAACTGAGTATTCTCTGATCTTTGAGGAAGGTGATACTTAGGAGTTAAAATTCTGTGTATGCATTTTGAACTGAAGTTTTTTTCTCTACCAGATACCACTGTGAATGAAAGCATCACACTTGTCAGCACTTTCCTCCATGCCAGAGGGCTGAGAGGGAGCATGACCTGGATAGGATTGCTTCCTAAAGCCTGTATTTCAAGTGATCTAACAAGGTCCTGTGCAGACTGCCACTCAAACTCTGCAGTCAGAAAGGAGCTGTTTAGTAAGAAGCTGTAGAGAAATGTATTTTTGCTGACTTCAGTCGGAGAACCTCTTGTAGTAGACCAGCAGAACAGAAGACAATGGAAAACTGTTGGCTGTGATGGGGCTTGAAGATAATGAAGTTTAACATAGCTTATTTTTTCTTGTATGTGCAATGGAAGAGAGGCAGAGGAGAGCACCATGACAGCCAATGCCATCACAACATGCTTCCCTAAAAAACCACCTTTGGAGCACTGTGACAAAGCCACCTAACCAAAGCATCAGGTGTCTGTACTTCACTGCTCATTGCAAATGCTTGTTTGTGAGTTTCAGAAGTTACACTTCAACTACAGGTTCACGATTCACCACAAAAATCAATCACTAAAAACACCCAGTACACACAACAGGGTCCTCCTCCTTTTAGCAAAATGCCATTAAGCTGTGGGTTTGTGAGCTAAAGGGAAAGTCATTTATCCTTTTTGAATTCTGAGCTCTGCACAAGCTCACGGTAGTGCTGCAGCCTGGCTGTGCAGCTTCTGAGGTAAAAGCTGAGAGCTGACGCACACAGAGCAGTAAAGGAGTGCCCTCCTTATCTGCATCACCTGTAGCACTGAGTGAAGTCACACAAGGCTGTCCTGACAGATGAAAGACAGGATTCACTCCTTTCCCTGCCCTTCTGCTTCCCCTTCCGTGCCCACCCACTCCTCCTCCAGCAGGGAACGCTGTGCCAGGTTCTCTCCATGAGTTACTGCATGAAATGGGCTGCAGAGATCCGAGGTGGCAGCACCACTGCAGCTGGGGAGGAAGGGGAAGGGCAGAGTGCTCAGAGCTGCCCCAGCAGCAAGATCCACACTGGATCTTGTCCTTACAGAGGCTCTGAGCATGTTCTCCCCCTGGCTCTGCTCCAACTGGATCCCCGTACAACCACACAGTGGTACACACACACCCCGACTGCATAGATGCAAGCCTGGCTCTTAGTGCTATAGAAAAATAAAGGGAAAAGCAAGTGGAATACCTGATCCACGAGGAATCCTCGTCTTCCTCATTTGCCCTGACAGACCCAAAGCTGAGTCAGTGGAGCCATGTGCACATGGACATAGAAGCTGCTGGTGTGGGTCAGGGGCTGCACAAAGGGCACCAGTGACCAACACCTGCACTTCAAGTACCACCTTCTACAGTGCTCCTCAAAGAGGCTGCAACCTCCAAACCCCTTGGCTCACAAAAACTGCATCAGAAAAACCTCACTGCATGGAACTTCAGCACTCAAGTAGTTTGCTTGAGCCTCATCAGCACCACACATATGCTTTGATTTAATTTATCTTAGTAAGGACCTGACTCAGGCTAAATCAACACAGAGATCTGAAAAAGGAGACCCTGACAGTGTTTGTGTCTTTTGTTGTGTGTGTCCCATTTACATACCACTTATTTTTAGGCAAAACCTTAATTTTTTCTGCTGTGGCTTCATTATAACTTTTACAGCAGGAGAACAAACTTAAGTAACTCCTACTTTTCTCCCCCAGCTGTTTGTTTCCATGCCAGTCCAACCACCCAAGACCACATGGGTTCATGCTGGCAGTTGGTCTTTTTGGCAGGATTTTCCTTCTCCATCTGAATCGCTTCCTTGGTTGGGTTCACCAACATGTGCTGGCATGGCACAGGAGACAGCACAGACAGGAAAGGAATGACCAGGAAAAAACAGAAGTCAAGCTTTATTGGCTGCAGTGCCACCACAGATGCAATCCCAGCTTTAATTTGCTTTCTGTTCTACACCTGAGGTGAGCTACACAAACATTAGGAGATGGGAAAGTGTGACATTAACTAAAGAGGGAGGGATTTGGCAACAAGTAGGGAGCAGATTCAGAGTAGCAGCATTTAAATGGTTAAATCTTGAGATAATATCTTTTAATCATCCCACAAGCCACACAAATTCTAAGTTCCATAGGAAATTTAAACACACTTCACTTTGCCAATACAAATATCCTATTTGATATCAGTCTTCAGAACAATGCCATACAAAACTCATCCCAAACTCATGATTTACTACTCAATGCCCAAAAACATTTCTAGGCTTTGTAATTCCAAGTTTGGCCACATTATCCTCCCAAATGTACAAAAAGAAATATCTCTTTTGTCAGTAATGCCATTACTGAACGGTATCATTCCAAAAATCCATGCAAACAAATAAACTGGTTAAACACCAGAGTTCAAGAAAATGCCTTTGTTTACAACAAAAAGTGGCTTTGGAAGAAGATAGGGATGGGTGTAGAATTAAGTATTTTGTATTTTTGGAGACAGTCCGCTTTGGTATTTGCCAGAATGTTCTGAGGGATGCCAAAGTGCTGGCTGAGTTACCGCAGAGCTCACAACATCCTGGCAGTTGCTCCAGGAGCAGTGAGCTGCCCATCCAGGCCATTCCATGCCAGCAGCCAGCCCAGGGAAGGGCTTCCCAGTTCCCAGGGAGTGCTGCAGTCCCCCAGCAAGGGTGATGGGGACAGCCAGCTGCCTGCAAGCCAGGCTGAGTCCTCAAATGCCCGTTAGCTCAGCAGCCAAACATTGCCATAATTCTCTGCTTCTCAAGAAGGCTGTGGTCCACAGCCCACAGGTACGAGTTACTTAGGCTTAGGAAATGATCTAGCAATAATCTAGACTGAAATCCTTCACAGCCTCATCTAAAGTTCAGCATTAAAAGGAGTCCAATTAGACATTTGGACATCATGAAATCTGGCAGCTTTGCAGAACAACGTTTGACTGCTGAGCTGCACAGTGATAAATATATGGACCAACCCAAATGCCCCACATCCATTAGACGCTTACAGCCACTTTGCCAACACATCAAACCAATAAACATTGAATAATTATCAGCATTTAGCACCATCTGTGTTGCTCAAAAAAGTGGTCATAAACTACCGAGTTTTATGCTAGCCCTGTTCTGATGACTAATCTGGTTCTTTTATGCCAGCAAACTGAAAGTACAATGGACATAGTGGCTGATTGCATGCTGGAAACTACAGCTCTTCTGTGAGCTAATCCTGGGGATCTCAGCACTTCTAAGCAGACAGGGGGGAAGGTCCCATGCTTATGACTCACCATTCTCCTCTCTCCTATTGTTCTGCAAATTCTCTGCTTAATCTAAAATCCATTTCAACTAGAAACTTCCAGGCTTAGTGGAAACTTGAAGCTAATATATTCTGAACAAGTGATGCTTCAAAAGGGTGTGGATCTACAACCCTTTAAATTAATCTAAATTTGGGCTGGCAGTGCCCTGCCCTTGTCACTGACCTCTGCCCCTTCCTGTGCTTGCATGATCCCACAGAGAGCAGATCCAGGATGTGACTGAGCTGGAAACCAGGCCAGTGCCACCACGAGAAGCCAGTGGGAGTGATGGAGGACATGTCACAAGATAAAGTTGTGGCAATCCAGATTTAGACAGGCCTAAGTGGAGGTGTACCACTAAGAGTTGTTAATCATCCTGAATGAGCCATGTCTTAAAGGAAATGGGCATTCTGAGCTTTGGGTTTCATTTGAAGGTATTGATTTATGTCCCTAAAACATTTTAAACCTGTACATTAGCAGAAAAGTTATCCCACATATACTGGTAATATATTCTCTTAATGGGATACATAGCAATGAAATTTTGTCTCACTAGATCTTTAAGAGCAGATTCAAACTTTAAGGATTATGAGCTCAGGCAGGATAATGCCTGTTTTCCCTGCCTGATGGCTGGCAGTAACACTTCAAAGCTGGTTTTGATGATAGGTAGGATACCACAGTAGCCACACTCAACTCCAGGAATCTTTTCTGCTTCATTGCTTCAGTTTTGTTTAAACAAAAAATTTATTTATTTTTCAGAATACAGTTTTTCCTTCTGGCAGTAGTAGAAATGGCAATATATTTATGAAGACACGCTAAATAAAACTGTATTGCTTTTACAAGAATACACTCCAGATTATATCAAAGTTATAACAGAAATTCCATGGGTCTGTAAGAACAGCAAGAGAACTGCAAGACAGGATTCCATCTGCTTCCCAGGACAATTTTCATGCTGGGTGCCCATGGCACGAGGCCAAACACACCTTCAGAAATAAATGCACTAAGTGTCAAATATTTTAACATCACCTTTCTATGCAAAGCTTTTCCATCAGCCTACCACCTTTTTCCAGACAGGAAAATTCCCACTAAATCATCAATAATACATCCAGGCAGCCATCAGTCTGCCTAATAATGAGCAGTTCTAGCACACAGCACCTATCCAGAGAAAGCAGGCCTGGCCGATGAGAGTATAGCCCTTAATAATTTACAAGACTCATTAACCTTATCCCAAAAGACAAACAAAAAGAATGTGATATCTACTCAGATTTCCAGACCAAAGCAAGATACAGCATTTCAGAAGCCATTAGGATGTATCAGTCAATAAATATTCTCCAAATGTTCTTCTGTGGAATAACCTGGCAGCCAAAGAACCATCCATCTCTAAAAGCCTGTATTATTAGAGACACAACAGCAGGAACCTTAAGAAACTTGCACTGCTGAAAACGAGATTGAAAAGGTTTGAAAATTATTCAATATGGCAAATGCTAAAAATCTTTCAAATTTGCTATTTTAAGTAGACAAAACCAGTCTAGTCTGGTTCTGCATAGAATAAATACCAGCCCTCTGCAAATGTCAAGTGTGCCCAGGGACAGAATTCACATCCAACATCAAATACTCACTTTGGCAGCACAACACAGAACCAGGAGCGGAGGAGAAGACAGCCCAGGGTCTTGTCCTGGGATTAAACACTCAGTTCTGTACCTGGCCCAGCAGGTGATCCATACTCCCACCAGGCACTTGTTACTCCTGGCAGGGGTATCTGGGAAGGAATTACGATGATGCAGTTTGATACCAGGGACAGCCAGATCTGCAGTTCATGTCTGAAAACCAACAAAAACAACCCTAACACAAATTGCTCGGTTTTGGTGGTGTCTCCTGCTACAAATACACACCTTAGTGGTATAAAAGTGCTTTTCTCTCTGCACAAACACCCCATAGCCATGAGGGATTGCCTCTGGAGGAAGGCCTCCAGTTAAATCTCCTCTTGTATCAGATCCCACACTCAGTTACCATATTCCTGTGCCTGCTTTGAAGTCTCCCTAAAGGAGATAATGTAAATGCTGGAGGAGCTGGCTGGAACACCCAGCCGTGCTCTGTGGGAAAGAAGGAGGTCCTGTGCTCTTCCCTGGCTCTGCTAAGCAGGTGTAGGAACAGGAGCTAGGAAGCCTTAGGTGCTCCACCTTGTTTCTCACCCCATTTACATGATCATGTGGGTTTTTTCCAGGGACTTTTCCCAGATGTTGTATATGAGCTGCTGTATCTTCCCTCTCCACATGCCCAGTGAATTCTCCCTTCTAGAAAATCAACATGCAGAATTGCTACATGATATAGGCTAAAAACACTTAAAACCCAGATGTGCTTCTTAAAGCTCATGCCTATCCCATTCCTTCAAAAACCAGGACACAAACCACCATTTTAGCGTCTATCATTCCGAAATGGCAGCAATTAAGGAACATGCTATTTCCCTAATTACAATTTCCTTTTTATAAAATGCCCCTTTACTCACAGCAGCTTCTATTACAAGCAGTCACAGCCCTGCACTGCCTTGTTAAAGCCAAGTGTGTGCTTCCCCAAGGCTTTCCCTCTCCACACCAACACCTTCCCTGAAGGCTTTTTGACAGTGGGCCATAGTGAACACAGAGTGTTCAAATGTTTGATGACATTTTGAGACTACATGGAAAAAAAACAGCACTTAAAATAAAACAGAAGAACCATGAATTAATAAAAACAAGGGATGGATAACTATACATTCCATAAATAGTGCTGATAGAAATTATCAAAAGAATAATGGTTATCTTCCTGTAAAGAGAGTTTTGACTGAGGTTTCAGATTGCATATTCCTTTGAAAGCAAAGGTGGTAACTTTTCAAACTTTCTTTTGCAAGTACAGTGTATCCTTAATGCTTAAACCTAATTTAACTCAGAAGACCTAATTCCAGGCAGTAAAAAAATCCCCATCTTAGAAGAAAGGTGATCCAATAGGGCAAAATTATTATTTCAGTGCATAATCTGGGACATGCTGAAAATTAAATATTAGCAGCATATGTTCATGGAAGGAAAATAAAAAGATGGCACGTTAACAAATACAGTTTTTCCTTCTGGCTTTTTTGAGTTCATTACATCAAGTTAATTATACATAAAAACTTAAATACTTCAAAATAAAAATCTGTATGCATCAACTTGTCAGACCAACACAACAACGTCTCAGCCTATAAACAGCACTCCCTGACCCACACAGTTCTGGCTAAATAAACCCTATCCCTGTTTTCAAAGGAAAAAGGAAAAGCTCCAGCTCTGGATGACGTGGGGCCAGTCTCCTGACAGAATTCCTGACTGCTCAGCTGGGGCAGCACTCACCCTGTCACACACCCTGAGATGAGCATACAGACTGAGGGTGGACAGTGGGTGAAGTATAAATACACTGTATTATACAGTGTAAGAAAAGTTCTGCCAGAATAACACTGCTATTGTGAACAGGAAGACATCTCTAAGGTTACTTTTAATCAAAATTAAAACCAGTAACTGGTGTAATTTATCTGGACACATGTTCAGTGGTGCCATATTTCAGTCCCAACATGCCTTTCTTCCACAAAAAAGTGCCTTTCTAATATCCAGAATCAAAAGAATTTTTGAAAGACCATTCTGTCTCCAAAGAGACCATTAGGATCAGTTTTCCATTCTAAACAGAAATTCCTATCTTCTCAAACAGCTCCAGCTCCTCCAAAATAACCAAACCATCCTGAGCTTTCTCGCATCCTCACCTGCCAAAAGCAACAAACACTTCTGAAGGAGGAACAGCAGAAAACCAAGAACTATTCTTTAATGGCAGTGAGGTTTGAACAAGTGAAAATTATTGTTGCCTTTCCTGGAATGACAATTACCAAAGGTTTAGCCCAGAAATGTTTTGGTGGTGGTTTGTTTTTTTTTTTTTAATTAGGACACTAAGATATGCTGTCTTTCTCCATTTGTTTTTTGTCACAGATCTTTAAAGATCTGCTACCTAGAAGTGAGAGATTATCTATGTTAACACTATAAAGATTCATATTTGTACATGTGAATATTACCCAGAATTTTTTAAAATCAGCTTCCACCTCAAAGTCTCAGTCCTCAGTAAATTATATTTGCACATCCCGTTATAAAGTTTTTAATTTAAAATCTTAAGGCAACACAGTCCTGTGAGGCATTTCCTAACACAGTGATGGGCCATAAACACCAGGTATTTTGTGGTATATGCAGTCAAGAAATTCACATACCATATCCACTCATTGAGAACGGGGTGTGATTATGCACCAGAGCATCTCACCTTGCCCTGCCCAGCCTGCACACTGCTCAGCAGGGATTTCTGCACTTGGGAACCTTCTTTTTCACACACACTCCTCAGGCACTACAAGTTTTAAAACAACTTTCTCATTCATAACAGGTCGGAACATTTTGCCTGCAAACCACACACAAAATGCTCAGCTTGACAGCTCGGGTGTTTTGGAGGCTGCTGAGATGCTGCTGGATAAATGACAAAGGCCGTGGTACTTTAGCCCCCCTCCAGGACCTGCCCAGCTGAGGATGCCAGAATCCCCTCTTTCAGTCCAGCTGCGGTGGGAAATAAAGTTCCCAATGCACATTTATTGTCCTGAAAGTTACAGTATGGACACATTCACTTTCACAGAATACAGGACATAAATTATGCCTGAAGAGCCCCAGGTTTTCCTATAGACAGGTGAGAAACATTACATGAACAAATTACTCTTTCAACTGGCCTTCAGGTCAGTAGCTTTCAACACTAACTTTTTATTAGATACTTCATTAAGTTATTGACAATCTTTATTTTCCTTTCTGAAACTGCAGAGATTTTTTTAAACAGGACAAGGTATGCACTCCCTGAGGATCTTAAGTTACTTCATTGCTACAGATTAATTTTCTCTAGTCTTACTCCTTTATAACTCATTCCTTCAAAGAGATTTCCTCTCCCCATGAAAAACTAACAGAACATCAAAGCTGCAATGATGTGCTTTTCTCAGCAGTAAGAGAAAGTGATATGTGAAATACCAAATTTTTATCCTGCAGTTTTGAATGGTATCTTGTGATATAATTATGACATGAGACCTTACAGAACTTGGAATTTTTCTGTTATTTATGATTTCCCGTTACTGTGCAGAGCAACGAAATGAAATATATAAAATATACTTCAACTTGATAAAAAAAAAAATCTGATGTTAAATTCTCCATTTTAAACATACAGGATGTAAACTCCTCTGCAAATGCCAGTCTGTCCATCTGTACACACACAGGCTCATCTCTGTACTGTTGCCTCTCTCCTCTGTTGAAGTGAGCACTGAATTCAAATAGGAGACATTCTGAAGCACAATTGTTGAGCTGTTCCCAAGGGATAGTTAGAGTTTCATGGCTTAATTACTCCAACTTTCCATTTTGTTAATAACATAGTTGAATAAAAATGATCTGATGCTACTTGTGCATTCATTTTAATGAGTCCCTGGAAAGAACTGCCTACAGTGAAGCATGCCCAGATCTCCTGAATCAGTGGGAAAAGTTCTGCACAAAGAGAAGAAACATCTTCAGCTTGAATGCATCAGTAACATATTTTTGATCCTGAATCCCAATTCAGCTCTGAAAAAGAGTAAGTTTTGGAGAAAGTTTCATAGTTAAATATGAAAATGAGTGCCTGAGCTAACATAATCCTCCAACCCCAGCTTCCCCTTCCAAATCTTAGCATATTAATCTCCTTTCCTTTTAGCTGCTCCAGTTCTTGCATAACAATGCCATTTCCTGAATTCAAATCTCCACAAATAAACCTTAAAGCTGAATAATACACTATTAAGCCCTGTGAATATTCCCTTAAGCCAGGCATCCTTAAAAAACTGGGCTACACTGTCACAACTCTGGACTTTCAGGGTAAGAACAAGAAACACTGCAGCAGCCAACAACCTAAAAACCTTACTGAAACATAAAACTTCTACCCTCTGCAGAGATTTTTAATAAGCTACTAATGCTTTGTTGAAATCCCCATCCCTTCATACAGCAGTCACTTATTTCTCTGTGCATATGTAATTTGCACAGGCTCCCAGGGAAATTCTGGACTGGTATTTTGGGGAAAGGAAAAGCTCACTGCATCCTCCCCTTCCTGCACAGCCCCGAGTTACACACCTCTCCCAAGTGTTCAAATTATCAATGCTCAAACATTCACTTAAATGATCATTCCTGCAATATGAAAATGTAAAAAGTATTTTACCGAAGAAGGAGGCTCAGTTTGGATTTGCCTGCTCTCTCAGTTTTGATCTGTTCCTAGTGCAAACGCTCACTTAGAAGCTAAAAATGTGTGTAATTACTGTGCTCAAGCTCTAAGCTGAGCACAGGCTGGAGATTCTCTGCATTAGATATTATCTCAAATGAGCTCCCTCAAGTGTGACTCGCTGCATGAGGAGCATGGCAGCTGATGGCAATGCAGCTTGTACATGGACATGGTCCACAGGACACTTGTCACCAAAAGTCTGTCTCAAGCAAGGAAAAAATAAATCATCTTGGAGAGCAACTACAGGGTAAAATGTACTGGATGTCAGAGGGCAAAATTTATTTCTCAATTAGGTCCATAGAAGCAAACTATTCATTATCACTGCTTTATCATCCACTCAAGACCCATGAGATGCCTTTTCTCAAATGGCTTGGAGAATACAGACAGTATTCCTAAAAAAGGATTAATTACCTGTTGTAAGCTAAATATTTTAAAAATGTCTTTGCAGTAATCCCCAGTGAAAAGCAGACCGACATTCAACAGGACAAGACAGTGTTTCACACATGGAAATTAGACAAATTCATTACACAGGAACAAGAAGTAAGGAATTGAGAAACAAAGGGACATAATCTCTCAGTTTAAACATTTTCTTTTTATCAGGCACTCAGCAATCAGCACACAGCCCTGCCCCTGCCTGATGGAGCAAGTGCTCAGTACCTTTATCAGCTCAGTTATTCAGTGCAGCAAGTGAATGCTGAGCCTGGAGCATGCCTTGGCACCACCAAATGCCAAGCAGTGAAAAGAGCTGAGCCAAAAGCACTTTGTGCCAACCAAGCCTAAGCAGTGCTTTCCTAAGGAAAGAGGAACAGAAACGAATGCAATTTTGAAAAACTGATCCTGAAAATTTACAAACCAGGAAACAGACTCACAGCTCTTGGAGTGGTGCCACTGTCACCAGCATCTTGTCATCTCTCTCCCCATGCCCTGAAAAATACACCCTCCAAAATGAACCTGAAAAATCAACTGAAATGGAAGTGAGGAGTCTGGAATGACAGACTAGATCTTAAATTGTAATTCTTTTAGGTTAAAAAAAAAAGGAAGCTTGAAAACAAAATCACAATTTAATCCATTCAGCACATTTCAGCTCGCTGTGTCACACAGCTCTAATTCCAGTATCTTACAAGTCTAGACATCTGTCTCAAACTTTTATTCTGAAGCTAAAAACTGGGCAAAATTGATGCAGTATGAATACAGCAGTGTAGCAGACTTTATGAAGAAGAACCCTTTTTACTTTGGCAAGGTACAAGATGTGTTTACAGGGTATTCTGCTATAAAACATCCAAATTTCTTTAGTAGTAAGTTTGCTCACAAAATGATCCATTACTCCCTACACAACTACACTTAAAGCAAAGCTTCTGGAGCTTTGTTTTTCTCTTTAAAGTGCAAGGAAGCAGCTGAGCCATCCTGAGCCCATCTGCATGTTAACAAAACATTTTTTAAGGTACGGATTTACAATCTGTGTAAAGAGATGAAGATCTGCACTTTTGGTCGAAGGGACTATCCCTGCACTCCTCTGGCAGCTGGAGCTGATGAAAGTGCTTGTGGGTTGTGTTATCAGCCTGATAGGTGTGCTCCCTGGAAACCAACCCCCACACCACAGAACTTCAGCCAGATTGGGAACTTCAGCTTCATGCTTTTCATATTACTTCAGTTCAAGATTATATACAAGAGGCAACTCTAATCTCCTGCCATGTCATTGCATTTTTTGGTGTATTTTTTTTTTTTTTAAGTTATTTCTGATCATGAAAACACAATTAGAGAACCACTCTTCCAGAATTGTGGTAATTCTTAGGTAAAAACTTAAGTTGGGCATGAAATAATAACATTCTCAATAAACTCTAACACTTATTCCACTGGACTAATTTCCTATAAATTGCATGTCCATACTGATATTCTAAGAAAATTAAGTTTATTGCTACGTGCCCTCCCTTAACAACTGCCAGCCAAATAAAAGGAGCGTTAGAACATCTGTGTCTTAAAATCTGCAAATTTTGGGGGGGAAAGTACCATCTAGTAAACAAAGACTGCTAAGGAAGGCTTGACAGTTCAAATTCTGTCCCTGGCAGTGGTGACAAGAGGCACTGAGAAATGCACTGGGTGTGACAAGGGGATGGTGGTGATGGAGCAGACTAGGACAGGAAAATGAGGAACCACAGGTAAGAAGTGGGAACTCAGCTGTCTCCTCTGCTCAGAGATGGTTAAAAAAACCCCACAAAGCCCCAGTTTTCCAAGAACTCAGTTTTCCCCAAACTGAGAGGAGTAAAAATATATATTTTTAAGGAAATTAGATATATTCCACAGCTTTTTTTTTTTTTTTTCCAGTGTTGTGCTTACACAAAGTGATACCACCACACAAAACAATCCAAAGTTAACAGGTTCAACAACATGTATTTCTCCTTTGGAGAAAAAAGGGAAAAACGGTGTAAAACGGCTCAGGACAATTAATGCACTTCTGTGAGTTGTTTTGGTCATAAAATTGACACTTTTCACTTAAAAGACGTTTATCCACCTTTTCCAAACATGAACAGATTTGTATTTCCACCATAAATCTAATCTTTCCACCCTGACACTGAAAATTTTCCACTGGCCTGAAGTGCTTCCATTTTCCTCTAAGTCCCAAAAGGATAATCAGCAGCATAAAAGCTCCAGCTGAGCAGAAACCAGATCCATTACTGCAGAATGGATTGGATAACTGATCCATAACTATAAAATATTTATCTACATTTGGCATGTGACTATCAAACGCCATCAAGTTCATTAGGCGGTTTGGTCCAAGGACACATTTCTCGCAAGAATTATTCCAAGATTTCACAAGAAGTTGGGGTATGTTTTCAACCACCACGGCTTATTTAGAATATAATCAATCTGTAGAAGAATAATTGGTTAATTGGCAGATCACATCATCAAAAAATTCTGACAGAATGACCCCATTAATTCCTCTCTCCTCCCCACACAGAGTAAAAATCACAGGAAAAAATGCTCACACTGTTTTAAACTGGTCACTTCAGCTTTGTTTTGGGTTTTCATTCTGACTAGAAAAATGGAAATAATTTTCTTAGACTTGCAACAGCTTGTCTCTTGAATCACATTAATAGTTGGCTTTCACTTTTGAAGAGCCTATTTGATTAGCCTGCTGAACAAAATCCAAAAACCAGCAGCTAGTCCCTAAAGAAACTTCCCTCTTTTGTCCCTTTTCCCCCAAGCCTCTCACAAAAAGGATGCAGTCACTACCAGACACAGGATTCCAGATTGGTATTTTTTATGTGGCTCTGAGTTTGGACTGAGTTATTAGAGTAAGAGATTCATTAAGTCCATCTCCCATATTAGCTAAGCTGAACTTGTTGGAAAAGGACAATTTAGCACCTGGAGGCAGGGGGAAACTGAATTTCTCAATATAGGGATAAAGGAGAACCCATTTCCATTTATGTCCAAGAACCAATGAAGGGAAGAAAAAGAATAGCAAGTTACTAAAATACACAACTGCTGCAATACATTATATAAACAAATATTTGCAATCCTAGCCAAATTTATTTGTCAATATGTGAATGTATTTGACACATCAGAATGAAATCACTAAATAATCCTGCCAAAATGTTTTGGAGACAAAACTCCATCTATGAGAACCTGATGGTAAAGCAGACGGGCTTTTTATTCTGCTTTTCATTAATAATGCAAGCCAGATACTGCAACAAGTTACAGCCTCACTTGTTACAATCAACCATTACCAAGACTACAAAGACCATCAAAATCATCTGATGGACAATGCAACCTGGGAGAAATAGTGGTTTTCAAGACAGATTACAGCTTGACATGTTTCACTTTTTTTTGTAGACAGTAGAGGAGAAGGCACCCCAAGAAGCAGTTTTCTAAAATTCTAAAATTAAACAAATATTTTCTATTGTAGTCCTAACTCCAGGAAGACAAAACTCCTAAAATTTCAAATTATTTTAAACTCCCAAAAACCTGAACAAAAATGATTTTTCCAGAACTGCAGAGCCACTTGCAATATACTCAGAAGACAAATTCTGCTCATTCTCCAGCATTAAAAAGCAGATGTTCTTCCGTGCATTAACAACACTTGATTATAAAATAAATTTATCCTCTGTGCAAAGAGGAGTCAACATAATGGCTCCCTGAAGGCACAGCTTTGAGGTATGAGGGCTATTAGTTCAATTTCTTTTTCAAATGCTGCAGAGAAGGATGACAGAAAGAAAGCTTCCAGTTGTGATTCTCCTAATCCGTCTGGTCTGTGGATGCCTTCACTCCAGCTTTCCCTAATAAATTCTGTTACAGCACAACCCTGCCCCGTCCTCACAACACACAAACTGCAATCTGTGTGGTCTAGTGAGAGAATACTTCAGGGAAAGCAGTCTGGGTTTCCAGCAATTATTTTTTTTAAAACCTGGGATAACAAGAGAAGGTCATTGCATTTAAAGAACCCACAGGAATCTCATAACATTTCAAATATTTTTATTTGTGTGTGAAGATAGACATTTGTGTGGGATGTGGAGAGGAAACTTTGGGCTTATGTATTAGTTTATTTGGGCAGAGGACAATTGCTGGTTTCCTACCAGTGTTTTTGCTAAATTGCTTCACTGAACTCTCTATAGTATTGATTACCAGTTAAAATATTTAACTTGTGCAAGGTAATCAGTCAACAGCAAGAATTATCAAAAGGGGAAGCAAATCTGTGTTGTTTGGAAGCAGGAGAACAACAAATACCACTGGTACATCAAAATAGCAGAGGTGCATTGAGGGAAATATAAATGCAATCAAGCTGTAAGAGGGAGGAAGAAAACCAGGCAGAAGCATAAAGGGCAGAAAAATGAAGAGAGTGAAGGGTGATTGAGCAACAACCTATGCAAAGAAGACCATTGTGAAGAGATCTGATCTAGCTGCTACAGATTCTTCTAGAGAGCACAGATAGCCTTTACAACAGTCCTCAGGACTTAAAAAGTTCAAAGCATGCTGTGTCACAAAGCCCAAGCCCTACAAATAACTTGATTTTAACCACATCCTATAGGCTATGTTTATCTCATAAATGTTTCATTGCATTTCTCAACAATCACTTACTGGCTATACCTCCAACTTTTTCAAATAAGAGCATCAGAAATGTACATAATGTGACAGTATGGGTAATGAATATTTTCTTTTGTGACAAACTCAGCTCTGAGCATTGTCACCTGCCCAGCCAGCTTTCCCAAATCTAGCTGCTGCTGTTCTGCAGATCTGCTGCTCCACAGGCACCTCCCCACTCCAGGTGCCAAGCCAACAAGGTTTCCAGTAGAGCCCTATGAACCTGTTTTCTGCACAAATGAGAGAGCAACACATTTGTGACAAAGAGATGGAATACAACATGGCCAAGGGGCTGTAAAAAAAAAGTCTGACATAACTCATTCCTGGCGATGCTGACATCCTTCTGCATGGCCACAGGTTGGACTCATCTGGGTAAACAAACTCAGCTAAATAAGCACTTGCTCCATGCCCATTTTTTCTGGGGCCCATTTCTGGACACAGGTACAGGAGCACATGTGCTAAAAGACAGGACAGGAGGTGCAAGCAGCTCTTCAAAATGGCCTGTGCAAGACATCTGCCAAAACACTGCTCTGGTGTGAGGGCTTGGGTAACAATTAAGGACGACACAGGGAGGGATCCCAGAGCCATTCCCTTCTCTTCTGGGCCCAGAGCATGCTCTGTTTCCTTCTCACATGCCTCAGGAAAAGCCCTTCCTGGGACAAAAAGCAACATAAATCTTTAACAGAAGTTAAGGCTAAGCAGAGTGAAGAATTTAATTAATTTCATTGTATTCAATACAGAGATATTGCACAGTCCCTCTCCCTTACCATGCTCCTGGTGCCAGTGTGGCTCCCTCCTGTTGTTCATGAGCCTCATCACTGAGCCAATTTGAATTGCAAACCTAGTGCAAAAACGATCTTTTCTCCACTGGAGTAACTCTCTGCTGCTTTAACAAGTTGACTCAAGTTCAGTGGAGGGCCCACAGGTGGTGGTGGAAGGGGAAGAGGCAGAGGCATCTGGTGAGAGGAGGGAAGAGGTGAGGAAGAACAAAGCCACTATTTTTGGATTAATTTAGGTGCTGTTTCATGCTACAGTTGAGAGGGAAAGGAAACAAGACCTATAAAGAGAAAAGTCCTGCTGCAGGGTAATTAAGACCTAGGAGTAAACATGCCAAACCGTGTTTGCCATACTGCAACAAACAAAAGTGAATCAGAGAGTCAGCACTGGAGCAGAGGAGATGTTTTCTCTGCTACTCAGGAAGCACTTCAGTTGTTTGGGAAAGGTGTGAGTCATAAACTCTCGCATGCAGAACTGAGACATCCAAAGCTACAAATACTTGACATATTTCAAAGGCTCTTTGGGATGGAAAAATAGAAATCTATATGTACTTTTTCAAAATTACAGAAGCATGAAGCCATGCATCATTTCACAGATTTTGATTTGTTGTGTTTAGGCTCTTGGGAATTGCACTATCCAAGCATGAGGAGCTCTAACCTTGAGGCTCTGCTTTCTTGCTTCTGAGCTCTTTGGGATAAAAGCTGAGAGGTGCACAGGAACTCACGGAATGCTATTTTAATGCAGCACTTTTCTGTGTCTCAACTGGTTGCTGATCACAGCCATTAAGCAAAATTACCTTTCTGATGGCAACCAAGAATCTCATGGCAACAGTCACATGCCATAAAAATAATCCTCCTCCTCTGATTTTGCATCTGCTTGCAGGAGCTCAGCATGAAGACAGTAAGGAAGTTTTACTGCCATCTTGCAACACTGACTTTTATGGATTCTTCAGACTATAATGCACTGAAGCTCTTCTTAATCTATTTCTAACTCCTAACATAATTTATTACTTCTTTATTACAGGTAAAAAATCTAGCTGGACTTCAGCAAGGTTTTCATTCCCAGGTGAAGCCCACCACAGCAGGATTATCAAACTGTGGTGAAGGGCTGGGCTCCTGAGCTAGATTTAGCCAGTCTGGCAGCCTAATGGCAAATATTAGTATAATAATCCAAATATGGATCCCATTCTTTCAGATATGTGCTTTAACATTTTTCCCTATGAACATCATCAAGATGGTATTAAACACCTACACAATCCTTCTAGAGAAAAATATGGTTTCTTCCCCATGATGTGTTCTTCAAAATGATTCCTGCACTGCCTTTTACCTTGATATCAGGGAATTCCAAGGAGTACTGATGGACTTATGTGATCACACTACAAGCACCTTCCAGAAGGGAGTCATGAAATAGTCCAAGAGTCCTGCCTAATCCAAGTTCAGGGAGTAAATGCATTACTCCACTGTGACTGACAAACTCCTGGGAAAACAGATTGCATAGCAGGAAGAGGGTAAAACAGCTTAAGAGCTTGGACACACGAGTCATTCATTTACCCCTGACCCCAAATCTCAGAACAGAAACATAAGGAACACAAAAAGAATGCTTGGCTTTATGTAGGCACATGGCAAATATCATAAAGTATCGTAAATGTTTAACTACACTTTTATGCAACAAGTGATCTCCTTTCTTAATTCAAATTCCTTCGAACATGTCCATTTAGAAAACCTCTTTAGAACTATACTTCTATTTTCCTTATTTTAATAAAAGGTTATGAAAAAAATATTTTTATTAAGAACTTATTTTCTTCCAAACACATCTACATTATTTTGTCCTCAAGAGAGATTAATCAGGTACAATTGATCTGTAAAACCTTTGATGAAGAGCCTTCAGAATGTACAAGTCTGACTGCCCAGCCTATGGCTGCATTTGAAATGCTGCAGTCTGCATTTAACTGATGCTACATCATACTCAACTTCCTTCAGGTTGGGAAACCAGTGTAGTATGAGGTGATGCTCCTTCCTTTGCCAGCAAGTTCCAAGTTTTATTAAATTCTCTCACTCAGTGCAGGCTTTCAGTTGTTGAACACTTGATATTACAGTCTTTTCACAAAGTGAGCAACTTTCAGTAAAAAGCCTCTCATGTTTTAAAAACCTAAGTCTGAAACAAATATTGCCACTTACTGCTTCAGAGCAAGTAAATCAAGAAGCAAGAGCTCATCATGGGAGGTTCTGCATGCCAGAGCTGCCCAGACTGCAATGTGATAACACAGACCCTCACAAGTGCAGCTGCATTATTCTGTAGATGTATTTGTGCAGTCACCAGGGCAATGCTGACAATTTATGTAATAAAAGACATCCAAAGAAAAATTAATTACCTTGTACCGTGGCATTGGTGTATCTTCCCTCCTCTGTCACCTCAGGCATCAGAAGCACTGCTCCTGCACTGACACTTGCCACAGTTCCCTGTGTCTGAAGGACACTGAGGCTGAAAGAGCTGCTGCTGGGAAATCACGAGCTGCATTTGCAGCACAATTCATACACTGATTCTCTAACATGGCAGCAAGAACATTAGTTTGTCTCACTTTCAAGAAGTCTAAAGTAGCAGTAGGGCTTTTCAGCCTGGAATCACAAATCACTTAGCACTGTGCAATTTAAGAAGGATCTGGGGGATGCAGGTTTTCCACAGCAGGCTGCAGAGCCAGCCAGCAATCTGCCCTGATCTCCCTGAACACGCATCCTTGGACTGAAATGCACAGAATGGAAAAAGCTAAATTGGCAAGGAGACAGACACACATGTATAAACACATCCCAGTGCTTCAGAGAAATCTCTCATGAAAGTATCATTCAAATGAAGGCATGATACTGAAGTGATTCCTCCCAAAGGAGGGCAGGAAGGTGGCCCCAAGGTCCCTTCTGGGGTCACTCAGCACAGGTTCTGTCCCTCAGGGGGGCACAGCCAGCAGCTGCTCCCTCAGCCCCAACAACTTCTGTCTTAACAAGGGGGGGTTGACAGATTTTACCACTGCATCCACATCTTTTCTCACAAAACCAGAGATCTGAAAAATGGAAAAAACCCACCTCATTTTGTGAGTGGGCTGAAGGTACCAGTCAAGAAGTAAAAACTTGCTCTTGTCAGATGGAGTGATTTATCAAGCTGCTGTCTCTCAGCAAGGATATGGAGAATGCCTGTGCAATCTCACTGCAGTGCACAGGAAAACAACTTCAACTGAAGATGTTTAAATCCCTATGTACAAATCCCCTCACTCTGCACTGAAATCAAGGAAGAGGTCTCAGCTCTGTCCTGCATTGTGGAGGCAGGGGCAGTAACCTGTAGCTGAGGGACGACTGACAGGTGAGGGACAACATCCCCTTCATGGATTCCAACCTGACCTAGAAAGAATTTATCAGTCTGAGTGGTGAACAGAACTGCAGGAACATGGCTGGCAGGTCTAGGGACTTCATCAGTTTCTGAATAAAAAAAAAAAAATTATCAATGTACAAAATATTCTGGAAAAAAAAATCATTGTTAAACAAAAATTTTTTTTTGGTAAGTACATAGCCTCATTTTCAGAAATAGTAGTGGCAATCAGACACGCACAGTGGTCAGCAGAACTCATCCACAGGAAGTATTTTGGGAACACATCAGTGTTCCAGGCTCTCAGCTCTGCCCCATTCCATTTTCTCTTTGATGTCAGTAAGTTATTCATCTTATTAGTTCAAGCTTTACCTTTTGATCAAACTTTTGTAACATATTATTTGGAAATTTCTTAGAGGGACAAGAGCTGTCAAATCAGATGGACCCCAACAAAGCAGTAACAGTTTAGGACACGTCAGAGCCAAAGTTGGAATTTCAGACCATATGTGCAAGTTATTATTTTCTAAAAACCACAGTGTTGACATTACAAGGGAAGAAAAGAGAGGAAAGATCCTATCTCCTGAGCCCTTGATCAAATTACTTCATAATTCACCCACTAACGCTATCCCCTGGTTCCCATAACAGACAGCAATCTGAGACAGAACAAGCCTGTGGATTTTAGAGCATTAAGGGAGAAAAGGGAACAAACTACAGTGCTGCAACTAAATCTCTAGAGGATATAGAAGCACACAGAATGTTTTACGTAGCAGAATAATTTTACAGAACCTTGCAGATATAAAATATGGCGACAACTTGAAATTAGCCACAGTCCATGTGCAAGACATAAAAACTAGGAGCCCAGAACTAAACAGCATCTGCAGTTTCCTATGGTTTCTTTCAGCAAACTTCTTTCAAAGTAATTGTCAAAGATATTAGACTGCAGTATTTCAAAGATGGTATCTACTAGTTCTTAATTTATCCTAGCCTCTTATCTTTGAAGCAATTCTGTTTCTGTCTCAGTGCCTAATTTCCATTTTACACATCCTATAATTGTGTTTGTCCTTTTGTCCTCTAAAGTTGTCTTCTAAAGAGTCCCATCATTAACACATCTACAAGGAACAAACAACTTGCTGTGTTCTTTGGTTGAGATCTAATTATTAAAGTTATAATTATTTCTCCTTACAGATTTTATTAAGTTGGAACTTGCTTTAAATTGCTCTTTTACTGAAAGCTGTGGGCTTAGACATTTCTTTCTTTAGGAAGGGATGTGTGCTCTGCAGAGGTTTCAGATCCTTAACCTGTAAACAAACTTGTTGCATGAGTTACTGTTCACTTTGCCTTCTATCAAGTCCTGGTTATTTTCAATCATATTTAGTTACCCTTTGCTTATTTAGGAACTACTCCTCTCAGCCCAGAAATTTTATGCAGTGTTTCTATAATTCCTTACTAAGATTTTTCAATGTTTTGCCTTCTCTCTCCTTTCTTCAATATCTATTTTCTTAATGGGTAATGGATGAACTTTATCTTCCTAGGATATGGACATGCTAACACTTTTTAACATGTAAACCCAAGAGCTGACAAGCCCTCTCCAAGATTAAAAAAACATGAAAAATAACTCACAACATTGAGCTATGCTTATTTCATGATACAGACTCTTTTCTATACAGAAAGTATAAATAGTGTCCACAGCTGTGCAATTTATCCTCAGCCATTAAATGTCTCCACAGTCTTACAATTCCTAAAAGTGTCTGCACTGCCTACAAATGAGCTGCATTAATATAAACAGCATGTGAATGTCCAGAGAGCCTGTAAAACAAAAGCCCCTGAAACAGACCTTAACCAAAAAGTGACAGTCTCTGATTTAAAAAATAAGAGCTTGTAACTATTTCACAGTTGATCAATTTGCCAAGAACCCTTCCCAGTGTTTTGATCCCACAGTCTGGAATCCCTGGTTTAGATACCTGGGGGGAAAACAGGAGTTTGTTTGAAAAGTCTGGAGCCAGCCTGCACTGTGCCCAAGTGCTGGGGTACCAGGCATCCTGCTCCAAGTCCCAGAACTGCCTGGTTCCACCAAAATCCAGCACCCTCCAGACAGAGAGGATAAAATAACCTGCAGAGACTGACAGATTCAAACAAGGGATCACTAACAGGTATTCATAGCAAACACAGCTAAACGTGGGTTCATTGGCTTAGGTCCTAAATAAACACGTTCATGCTATAGATATGTACTGTTATAAATCCAACACTGTTCACTTACAGCACTTTGCAGAGGAATAAGTGAGACTAAAATAAGCTGTACACTGCATCTTATCTCCATTTTAAGAATGAGCAAGTTTCTTAACCTCTTTGTCTCAGTTTCCAAGGCTACAAGTGAGGCATGACAAAGGCAGGAAGAAAACCTAGATATTTTTTGGCTGTTTTTTCTTTTTTATTGCTGTTCAGTCATCTTATCTTCCTAAACTCTGGGACAAAGTTATTTGAGCATAGCTATTATCCTACGTTTAGCCTGTTTTCTTGGTGATCCTAATCAGTTTTTGTCTATGCAAATCTGGCCAATTGTTTGGTGATTAAATTTGATCACTTCTTGCTTATATGCACATAGAAAGAATCAAGGAAACCACACTCTGACCAGCACTAGCAGAGGAAAGGACACATTCCTGTAAAATAAAGTCAAACCAAGCTATTTTTAAAGGTATGCAAATAACGTGAGAGAAGACAGGAAACCACATTAAAAGTGTAAATCAAACCCATTGTTTTGTAAAATTTCTGAAAAAACTTTGAAAAATGGCTTTTTCTTCTTCTCTCTTGCAGAATGTGCAGAATTTGTTTGCTACAAAAGGAAAAACAAAGCAACAAGGAAATGAAGTGATGTTCCTCCTCTGGCAGAGAAGTAATGAAATCTCCTCCCCCTTCCAAAGGGGATCACAGTTTGCCAGCTTTGGCAGTCACTGTAGTATTTAAAATAGAAACGAATCCCAAAATGTGATTTGGCAAAGACCCGCTGAAATACTCAGTAAGTGTTTTCCCTCTTTTCCACTTCCTTTCTACCATTTAACACCGGGAGATGCTTGCAGACACCTCGGGGATGAAAGGCACCGGCGGCACACAGGCAGACAAAGAGCCCCATGAACTTTAGCACACATGGAGAACGTGGATCAGACAGAGCAGCTTTGTACCCAGAGGGCTCCTTGTATGGCCACGGCCCGAGCGCTGGGACACTTCCAACAGCTGCTCTGGTTCTTACACAGCCCCAGCTCCATGGGAGGCACCCCTGGGCCTCCCCAGACCTGGAAGCTTCAGCTCCTCTGCCAAAAGCCAACAATACCCAATTTTGCCATAGGTTCCAGCAACTTCTCAGCACACGTAGACAGAGCTGTGATTTTTGTAACACTTTTGTTTTCACCTAAACTGAGGTGAATCCTACAAGCCAGAAGACACAGTATTTTCTAGATATGCTGTGTTGAAAGAAAGAATAAAGAAAATACAAGTGCAAAAGATGAGAGATGAATCAAAGGTGCAAACCCTTCTGAGGGATATCTGAACCCACTGCCAGAGTGAAGCATGGTAGCTGGAGTCAGTATGCAAGGACCTTCATTCGAAACAACTGCTTTGGAAAAAAAATGCCTTAATATGAAACACCATTTGGCACTGGGTGGGACAGTTGTCACAGATGCTTGAAGCAACAACATGTTTGATTAACAGGGGTACTGAGCTCCACGTGAAGGAACCACAACAGTTCAGCTTTAAAGACCTCTTTTCAACCAGAAGAGCAGATTGTGTGGCATCTACAACCTCTGCTTTGCTGGGCTTTAAAACTACTGACTTCTCTCTGACTAGGAAGTGTTGTATATTAATTAATCCATCTAATTCATTCACAGAATAAAAGCCATTAAGTATCTGAACCCACAAAATGTTAGCTTTAACACGCAAGCAGCCTGCAGCTGACTCATTCATACCACAGTTTCAATTTGAAAGGTGAGCAAAATGTCTCAAACATATTTATGCAACAGGAACACATTACCAAAGTAATTCTGTTCAGGATCTTGTGACATACTTCCAGAAAATGTCAGGACCAAAATTCTCTCATTCCAAGGGTAAAGAAACTTTCAAAGCATCAACATTTTGTCTTCTGTATGTTCTAAGCTTTAGAATTTTTATAATCACATCCCATAGCCTGAGTCATTTCTACTTTGGCATCAATGAAACCGTTCAAAGGCAGCAGCAGGAAGACTCAAAGATTGATTTCACAGATCATTGGGCCAGCAGCATTTATAAACTCCTGACCCCAACCATGGAGAATTGCTAGGGCCTTGCAGATGGAAGGGAGACTTCCAGTTTAAAACTGATTTGAAACCTGAGGTTAGCCTGACAGTTTTTCCTAAAAAAACAACTTTTAAAGGAGTTCATTCTAAATGAGTCATATTAGCCCACACAAGCATATCAGCACATTGTTCTGATTTCCCCTCCCTAAAATGCATCGTGTCCTCAGTACAATGCTACTGCACAAATAACTTGGGACCTGCTAATAGCTACCACCAAGTTGTAATTACAGCAGTCCTATTTTGTGTATTCTCGAATCAACAAGAACGAAATCAGCCTGCTAAAAACCAGCCAGTGCTTCAAAATCTCCAGTGAAGATTAAGAAATACGTCTGCAATAAAGCAATAGCCAGCTCAGAAAGAACCTCATTTTCTTGCTTCCAGATAAGACTGAGGTACGCACATGAAAACTGCTGTGCATAAGAAATGACAAAAAGCACCAATTAATTGTAACAAATTATTTTAATGCATATCATTGCTACTAAATGTTTCAGACTACTTAACAGTATTTCTACTTTGCCTTTTTGGCTGCTCTTTCCAATGGAGCACAAGTGACAATGCTTGTATTCTCAAAGTTTTTGTCACTATCAGCATTTTGTTGAGAACACTATGCCCCATTTCAGATTTCAGTATATTTTACAAAAGAGTTTAAAAAAATTGAGAGTGCATGTCATTCTGCTAATCATTTTCATTTTATTAAGCTTTTGTCATGGCCTGACAATACCAAAAGACTTGAATGCATTTTATTGTTTTGCATGCAGACTGCTTTCTCTTGTCATAAATGATGGAAAAGGTGATCCTGAGGTCAACGAGGGAAATCGTAAAAATTAGGCTTCCTTACTTACAAGTACTTATTCAGTCTCTGACTTGGAGTTTAAAGGCAAGATCTTCTATGCTCTAAAAATAGCAAAAATCTCTTTTAATCCAAAATGTCAATTTTTAGACAGGAGAGAAGCAACTAGATTAAATAATCTGAAAACTAAGCAACAAACCAAGCATCATCCCAGTTCTCAAGTTTTTCCCATTGCTGAACGATACAGAAATTAATTCCAAAGCTGACTCCCAAATCACATATTAAGTATTCAGCCATAAGCAAAGCAAATACACAGCAGCAGGTTGGACTGCAAACTTCTGATATGCAGGGCAGCTCTTGCAGCTCCCAGAGAGAAATATTTAACTGGCAAAACGCGTGCTTGCTCTGAACTGACTGTAACACATGACCTGGCATGTGCTTTGACAGCAAGTTATTCAGGAAAGATGACAATACAACAGAGTTACAAAAACAGCATACAGCAGTGCCAGGATAAGCCTTTGGAAATACAATTTGTGATGTAAAGCCATAAATCTTTAACATTCAAACTAAAGATCTGAAGCTTTTAGAAGGAGCAGCCCCACTGCTGAGGTTAGAAGACATTCCCATACTCTATTATGGCAACTAAATAAATATTTACCATGGTTCTTTTCAAAAGGCTGGGTTAGCAAAGTGAGCAAGACCATGAGAGTGTTCTGTGTCCTCTTTTAAACACCAGAATAATTGACTTCAGGCAAGCCAAGCTTTTAGTTCTCTTATTTGTAAAATCAGTAAATGATGGAGTTCTGGGTTTAGATAGGAGTCGACTCAAAAAGGCATTTCCCTCTGCTGCCTCTCTGCTTCCAACACACAGGCAGCTGGGGTGCTCATTAAAAGTCTCCTCGACCAGCACTTTAAAGGAAAAAATACTTTAGCAAACCAAAGTCCCAGCAAATTTCTGGAAAGATGAGCATTTCAGTCACACTCGCCAGAAAGTGAAATGTTTTCAAATCACCCCTACTTCTACTGTACTACACTCTGAAGAGAAAAATGGACTCTTCCCAAAACATGAATGTAGCAGAAGATTCAACACTACTTTCTAAGCCAGCATTAATACTCACTTCAAACAAATATATATATGTAAGATATACATATCCACATCCAGAAAAATCTGAGCAAAGACACACCCCATTCTCAGGATGAAAACAAAAAAATGTCCCTTCTTTGAATGAAAATTTGTACAATACATATTTTTCCCCAATAACACTAAGAAGTTGATTTTGAGATATAAATATTTTTTAAGTTGTAGATTTCAGAGCAACAGTGTAGAATGATCACACTTGTCCAAATACTCATGTCCAAAGATATTTACAGAGAGTCCTCTTGAACCATTGACAGAAATTTTAAAGCTTAACTTCCACAAATACTAAAATGGATCAGTCAATAACTGTTCCCTATGAAACTATAAACTTATTTATACGCATAAGGTATGAAATCACAGGAGATGGTGCATGGAAATGACAGATCTGATTGGTCTGCAGAGCAAAACAACAAAATAAGCCAGAAGACCTGAAATTGTTTCTTCAATTCAGGCACTTTTTTTTTCTCCACCCAAACTCTCTTTTCTAAGTGACTGCGTTTTTGTCAGATTCCAAAGCAGGCCCTTCAGCCCCAAGTCTGCTTTGTCTGCCAGCCTTTAATTATGAGGTGAAAGAAATAAAGCAGAGAAAATGAGTAATTTGAATACAAGTTCCAAAATCTAACAGCATCCACAGTTTGTGCCAACATTTCTTCAGAAAGTCATAATTTTATACACAGCAAATTCTAATGATTTTGAATTCTTTGAATATTAAAGAAAATATTTCCTACTCAAAACACTGCAGACTTAAGGTTCCCAAACAAACTGCGGGGGATTAGAGGTGTTACAGAGCTAGAATAAAGGGAAATTTATCCATTTTTATATGGCTACAAGCAGCAAATAATTTATAAATTCAAAATAAGAACTTGTGGTCATGCTCAGAACTTTAAAAAACTTAAATGTTATGTAATAAAAAGCACAAAGCTCAAGAGAGTTGCTCATCTGAAAAATATGAAAAAAACCCTTTCAAAACAACATATTTATTCCAACCCATCTTAGAGAGGCAGAAAAGACCATGTTCCCTCTATCTGCACATGGTGTACAGCTTTTCCAAAAGGAAATGTTTATCCCAGGTCCCAGCACATGCTGTGAAGCAGTGCAGACACAGTAGGGTCACACCAATTAGCAAAGCAGCATTTAGAAAGAGTGGTCCTCACCATGAGATGCCCTCACTTTCCTCTCTCACAGGAAAAATAAAGAAGGCAGACATTTTTTCAATACTTTTTCCTTACCTAAAGGCCAGATGGCTGATTGTTCAGGTGCACCCCTTCTGTTCTCTGCACTTTCTGTTCCTAAACGCTGCTGTCATGTGCACCCAAAGACATGACACCATGGAAGTGAGGAGTTCACCTGGTTTATAGAGTGTGGTCCTTACCAGCCCGAGGAAGGCACCTCAGGAAGATAGGACTGTCCATTCTCCTATTTTCTAAGTTCTCAGAATAGAACTTGAATCTAGTTCGTCTCTCAAATTAATGAGCAGAGTGTCTTTTGTGTGGTGTGACATCTCTCCTTTCTAAGCTCCATCACAAACCCATTGCCAAGAAAACAACAGGAAAGTTCAAAAACACTTTTAGCTGCAGGCTGATGACTGCAAGTGCACCTCTGAAACAGAAAATCCCCTCCCACTGGTCCCAGGAAGGATCCAGGAGCTGCCCAGGCTTTGAGCTGTGCTCTGGCTATCATTTTTCAGAACTTTGTGGCAGATCATGCAGCTGGGGCAGATATTGTACCCTGCATCATCCAATGAACATTTGTATGTCTGATAAACATTTACCTTGCTTGCAGAACAATTACTCCAAGAAGTCATGGAAAAAGAGTGATGGACAAGAAACCCTGACCCATGGAGAAAAGTCAATTTAATATAAGTAGCTGAAATCTATGGATTTTAAAATACCCAAGTCACAGACATTTGTAAACTGGCAGGTGAAAGCAAAAAAAAAAAAATTACAAAAAAACCCCAACTCTTGCCTCACATTCACAGTAGGAAAGAAACAGTTTTTAAATGATAACTGTTCCCATTTCATTTGAAACACCAGCCTGAATGGACAAGCATCTCACTCCTTATCAGCAAGAGAAACCCAAGCCACATCCATCTGCTGTAGAGGGACTGAGGATGGGACTGTGTTCCTCTACAGTGTCTACACTGATGACAGTGCTATCAGTTTTGGAAAAACAGAGCTTACCTCGGTTTAGAAACTGATACTGATTTTCAATTATTTCACTTGTTCAGTAATTTTTTATCCACAGTTCAGGTATTTGCATCCAGCACGGCCACTGCAGCTATGAACTGAGTACTGGCTGCTTGTTTTTCCAATATATTTTCAAACTTCTGTTGTGATGACTTGATTGAAAATATACACCAACTCTTTTAGTCAGCAGAACACAATAAAATTCAATGTGTTATCCATGCAATACAATTTACTGACTATTGACTGAACTTATAACCCCCTCAGTCAGCTGGGCTTGCTGCTGAAGACAACAATATTCATTATATGGGTTCATATTTCCTCCTGTGTTCTACAGACCTCATTCCGTTTGGGTGTTTAAATACTTTCTAATGAAAGCACCCCAAGTTAGTTTTCTATGTAGACAGACCAATATTTAATATGCAAAGAAGTGCAGAAACTGAACTCCAGGGGGAAAACCCAATTATGTAACATTTGATAAATCTAATTCCCACTTTTTCAAATGCTGCTGCTTTGGTATATCACCTGCTTACTGTTATTTCTAAGAATTATTAGTGTATGCATGAACCCTCCAGCTGCCCCAGCAGTTGTGCAGGAATATTTCAGAAAATACCATTATTCCACAGCATTTCCATTATCCCCTCTGGGGGGACTGAGCAGAACTCCCCGATAACCTGTGCTGGTTATCTTTTCCACCATGCTTCTGTAGAACACTGTTTCTCACTCTGCAAATTCAGCTTCAAAAGGTCTTTCTGTTGCTATCTCCATCGTTCAGGAATAGCACTGTTGATTTACACTGATAAAGAAAGATAATGTACAACCATAAGCAATGAAGTCAATTTGCAAAGGACACAGTAGGAAAAAAGCCTGCAATGTTATCACTGTTATGTACTACAGAGAAAAATTACAGCCTTGTGGAAAAAAAAGGTGAGGGGTGAGAACCAGGCACCTTTTTTTATGCACCACTTGCTGTTTACAACATTATGCAATCCAGTATGATTTGCAATTGTATATGTAAAGAATGTATTTACTGAATCCCCTTGAGATGCTGATGGCAACACCCATCAGAAAGGAACCTGATTCAGCTTCTCTCTTTGAAAGCAACAAACAATCAAACACTTCCCACACTCCAACAAGCACAACAACACAGAATTATGCAGAACAAGGGAGAACTCACCATGACTAAAGCTCCAGTGAGGTTGAGGAATCTCCATCTAAACCAATCTGCAATCTCACCTCAATGCTGTCAGGAGGTTTTTCATGGCAACTGTTACTAACAGGGTCTCTCTATCAGCTGCTAAAAGCAGGTGCTTTATGTACCAGAGTGCAACACTCCTCCTGATGCACCAGTTACTGAACAACTCGACTGAAATAAGCCACCACCTTGGAAGAGATCTGCTGCTGCTCTCAGAGAGTAAGTGGGTTAACTTGTGAGGAACCAGGGCCCAGCATCGTGCTGCCAACAGGTTCATGGAGCAAGATACCAACCAGGATATGGCAGCTGAACCGCCACAGCTCCCGGGTAAATAAAACACAGGGCCAGCTCGGAGCTCTGCTGCTGCTGACATTTTCTCTCACAAGGATGCTGCCTTTGCTGCACAACAAACACTTACCAGGCAAAATTCAGAGGCACAGGAGCCTCAGCGAGCTTTGCCCTAACACGCCTTCATTTTCTGGGCTTCTCAAGCAATCTTCTCTAGCCAAAAATACTGTCCTTTAAATCAGAATCTGTCTCACTTCAAGGCCTGCAGTAACACTTTCAAATTTTTGTTGTTACAATTGAAAGGTATGTTATTGACAGCTTCATTAGCAGCAGAGCAGGTTTAAGACCTGTTGGTAATAATCTAATATTCCAAATTTAAAAAATAAAAAAATCACAGTATGAAAATACAATTTTACATATATGAAGCTCTAAAATAGTCATCATTTTTGTGTTGGATATGTGTTTAACACCAAGTTCAGTGAATTCTTCCACTGACTACAACATACCACAAGCTGTTGCACAATCACAGCATGTGTAAATGATTGCACTGGCAGCTTTCATGTGCCCCCCACTCTCTACATCTTTACTAGGAGCTGTCTCCCTGCTTCTAGAAACTGAGAATGCCTACAGTTTACAGAACAAAAGTCATTAAATAAACTATCTCCTCCAAAGATCATTCCAAATGGCAGGAGTCACAGTCCTTAACCATATAGTTTACAGACTTAAAAGTCTCAGACTGGGGAATATTGTGCAACCTGTTTTTAAGGGAAACTACCCAATCTAGATGAGGAAGGCCCAGAAGGACAATTAGCAAGGTTTAAAGCAAATGGAAAAACAATTACACAACATGACTTACTCCCCCGTGGAAAACTCCTGGACGAATATTTATTCTCTCTGAGCTTGTATATATTTGCATTAAACTTCAAACTTTTTTAAAGTAATATTTATGTAACTCTGAGCCTTTACAGAGGGAATCAGGGATTTGAACAGGATGCCAAACAGGCTACAAGGGCATTCTGCAGAAAACTGTTCAGGGCTAAAACAAGGTAGAGAGAAAGACATTACTGAGGGGAAAAAAATGGTGCTAAAAGACTTAACAGTTACCCAAGGACAACTTCAGCTCCAGAGGCACTGAAATTTGAAGTGTCTCTATTACCTTCAGACACACATGCTTCTGAATTTCCTGGCCAATTTGGGGGAAGATTACATATTTTTAAAACTATTCTTCCTCCTCCTTGCTGCATCACAAAAGCCCCCAGAAAGGACACCAACAAGTATAAAAGCAGAACAATGATAGTCACTAAGAGGAAATTTGGCAGCTGAGACAACAATAAGAGCATCTGTGATATGTACAGAGACTTATGCTAAGAGAGAATATACATGAAGTCAGTGTGGAAGGATGTCTATATTTGTTCATGTTTATAGTATAAGATTTAAATGTCTTTTAAACGTGTTTTAAGGCTTTTCTGACAGTAAGACCCTCAGAGCTGGAAGAGTGGATATAAATATATACATGCAGAATTTACATCTTCTGTATTACAGACTGTCTTCTTCCTCTGGGGAGCTTTGTAGAGAGCCCTGTGTAAATACAGGCACATATCCAAGAGGGAACATCTTAGGATTGAGATCAGTTTTACAAAAACATGGAAGGTCAAACTGTGAACACTAAACAGCTTCCTACAGAACCTCTAGCCAACAATACAATAACCCAAATCTGCTTGAACACCAAAAATGTTGCTTTGGCAAATTCGGTGCTAGTAGCAGTATTTTCTGAAATAGCACCAACTTTATCAAGTCAGTGATCTTACTTTTTAGCACCACACAGAACTGGCATCTCAGACAAGATGTTACTAAAACAAGCATTGCTAGAAGCCTACAATGTTTAGCCTGGCATGATTTTTATCCATTTGTTTACTGTGATTTCAAAAACTTTGCTAAAAATGTCTCCTGCAGTCAACAGTGACTGCATTAAGACAGTTGAGCATTTTTCAGCATTTATGTTTAAGTACATATAAGGCTTTTTAACTGAAATATTACTCTTAAGGAAAATGTGGGATAAAGTCGACAAATGGAAAGATTTTAAAATGCCTTTCCCAGATAATATTTATATTTTTTTGCACTTTATGTGGATAAAGTACTTTTTACCCCCATTTCCCCAGAATCAACGACTTAAAAAATAAAATCCATTACAGATTGATTACAAAACACTTCTCTAAGTAGTGTGGTTTAAAACTGAGTCTGTCCTCATCCTGCACAGCAATATGTGATTACTAGGAGGAGATAAATGATGAATGAGGATGCCAGGGGTTCTGAATCCTGTTGTTCTTGTCATCTGAACAGACAAGCCCCAAAACATTTGTGGTAAAACCATTTTGTAACTTGGTGAGTTAACATGGTAACTTTTGTAATAGCTGATGGGGTCCCAAAAGAAATTCAATTCAAAGGAGGTGACCTCAGAGTTACACCCACTGTTTTCCTCTATCCACATTTTGCACTATCAGGCAATCTCAAATCAACTCAGTCCACTTAAAGAGATATGGGGAAAGAAATTGCTTGAGTCACGCAGCTACTTATCTATCTCAGGCAAAAGGAAAACTGAGAATGTCTTACACAGATGATAATTTCTGCTTATGATTTGGAAAACACAGAGCCCATAGCGCTAAACCTAATATTGGACGACCGGTTAGAATTGTTACCAAGTAAAAACAAGTCATTTATCCTGACATCGTAGAAATTCTAAAGCTGTCACATTCCCCTCACTGCTGACTTGCTCCACTTTACCCTGCTTTAAAAGAGTGAAAGTCAACCAGCAACTCTTACTCCAGTTTGCAGCCTGTATTTTTCCACTCTAGATTTAAAACTGTATGGTAATGGAAATTCTGCATTATTGTGCTGATCCATATGAAACAATGGAAGTATTTCAGCCTTAGGCCAATGTAAATCCCAGTGCAACTCCTGGTCCTTACACAGCAGCTGTGTGTGGGAGCACAGGAAGGTGGGAAGACTGGTAATGCCAAGAAAGGCTCTGCAGACAAGGTCCCTGCACCAGCTTGTCACAAGCAATACACTCACAGAACATGCTCCATCCATCCCTCCAGGTATCAGCATGGAGAATCCAAAGCCTTTTCCCGTGGGTCTGGGGCTACACATCTCTTTCTCCAAAATCCATGGTACTTTACATACATTGAGAGTGGAATTTCCCTCACTGGTGATTTTTGGCTTCCACGTTCTACAGATTATTATTTTTGTACTCAAAGTAGGTTAAAAACATCTGGAGGTGTTAATAGCAGAAAAGATAAAGTTACATTTTCAGTTTCCCTGTCAGATGTTTTCTTTACAACCTCCTTTCACACCGCAGGTATCCCACAACCTTCTCAGTGCGTTCCACCAGCGCAGCAGCAGCACCGTCTCCTCCTCAAGACCGAGGCATTTGCATTTCAATGCCCTGCCCGTACCCAAATGTCAGCTCTGACACACCGACTGCACGAGAGGGAGCAGCTCGGCAGGATTCCTCGGCTGGATTCCTCGGGAGCTGCAGCAGCTCAGGAAGTGGGAGCAGTGTGGAGCTGGCAGCAGACAGCCTCACCTCGGAGCCCTGCCTGGCAATCCCAGGGGGGACCTTTGGGGCTCTCCGTTCAGGGCTGGGCAAGAGAGGCCCCAACAACCTCACATACAAAAAAAAAGAAAAAAAAAAAGAAAGGAAAAAAAAAAAGAAGAAAGGACTATTAACACTGGCTGAAACCCAATCTCATCAGAAAGCAATCAGAACAAGAGAAGCAGTGACAAGGAGGAAAGCTGCAGATCCCTTCAGAGAAAAAGGCAAAGAAAACACGGGCCACCAGCAGGGATGGGAGAGGGTGATCCTAAAACGGGATGAGGGGCAGCTGGAGGGAAAAGGGAGCCTAAGAGCAAAGGTTAAACAGGAAAAGGGAAGAGGAAAGGAGACGCACAGGAGTGTAAATTCAGAAACAAGATAGAGAAAACATGTTACAACTTGTTAACTTAGTAAGCTTTTCACATACATATTTTTCCTAGCACAACATAGAACACTGACAGTAATTGTCAATGTTGGTGACCCTAACCAATAGATTACAATAGTTATCCCAATATTTTTTGTTTAGGAAAAAAAAAATCAACATTTAGGAGTCATTTAGTCAAATAGCATCCCCCCGTTATATATTCTTTAAATGACTGATTCCAACCAATTCCTTTACTTGGAAAGTAAACAGGAAAGAATAAACGTTAGTAAACATGCCTGAAAATGGATTTTCTAAAGAGCTGACAAGTTAAAAACACAAATTACCCAAGAAGTTGAAATAGTATTTTGTCTCTGCTCTCTCTTTCAATGAAATCACCATAAGACTTGGAGATACGTAGGAAATGCTGTTCCTTCAAACTAACTATGCTCTAAAGTAGCAGGAAATGCAAACATTGCATCCATTATGAACTGGGTGAAAGTGCCTACCTGCAGCCAGGCCAGGCAGCAAAGTCTGCTGGCTCCTTGCTCTGCAGCTGGTACCTCCTATCCAGGCTCGGGAATCACACCCTACCTGCCAGTGCTCATCTTCAGGTGAGGGAGGTGTAATTGAGCCAAAGAGATCTGTCCAGAAAGGGAGTTTAGGAAGTCTGTGAATTAAGTTATCTACGTGGGATATCCTAGCAATAAGGTAAAGTCATCAAGAAATGAATACATAAGATTAATCATGGAAAGTTACTCATGGAAAATTTGGTAATTCCTTCTTGCACAGTTCTGTATTTTAGAGAACAAAACAAAGTTTTCCTGAAAACACACTGAGCAGTAACTCCTCCAGGAAGATGCTTCATCTGGATAAAGCATCTTAACTACTTTATAGACACAACCTTTTAAAGCCCGTATGGAACTACATTAAGAGCTCTAACAAGTCCAAACAACCAAATAAGATTTCCACAAATATTTGCTGCTCTTGCTACACCCCTGGATTCAGACTGTCTGGAGGAGGTTGTAAGTCAAAAGTCACACAGAAGGAAGTACATCCAGTTTGTCACAAAGGTGGTTCTTCAGCTGGCAATTTCAAACAAGTTAAGGTAAGCTTCTAACTACAGAACCTAATTTTCGGAATTCCATAAAGTCTTGGTTCCTAAAACAATTGCGTGTTCTTTCCTTCCTGCCCATATATCTCCGTATATTATTTTTTCTGTAAATATCCGGGAATAAAGTGTTTTAGCAGACGTTAGACAGCCTTTAAGCCACAGCGAGTAAGGGGGAAAACTTTGGAGGTACTTACAAAGTGATTAAAGAAGAATGAGCTCTACAAAAGCAAACGGCAAAGACCTAAAGTAGACAGAAATTATGCTCTCTGAGAAGGAACCCCTATTAAATTCGAGGCCAGAGATCCACCAGACTACGTTCCCCCTTGCCCCTGGGCTCACCTCGGAGCAGCCTGTCTGCGTCAGGTATCAGCTGCTCCACAAGTAACACACCACTGCAAAGTATTCACATCGTTTCACCCGCTGTCCCAGCGGAAATCCAGCTGTCCCAGCCCAGCCTCAACTTCACCCGCAATAAAAACTGCCAAACAGACCGACCCACCTAGAAGTCCAAAATAACCTTCGAGAGAAAGGACCGAGAGGATGCAATGCAGCTACACACGTACACGCCAACACGCAACGCCTTTCAAGCCAATAATTCGGAATAATAACAGAGCAGGGACAGAGCCCCGGCAGGAATAGCATCCACCTGGCACCGAGCGGCTTTATCCCGGGAAATTCCTCGAAGGTGTCAGCGCGGCGGCAGGCGCTCCCCAGCAGGGCGCGGGATCGCGCCGCACGCTCCCAGCCGCGCTGCGGGCTCG
>VYXD01005987.1:1135996-1304263 GCA_013397195.1 Hylia prasina
GGGACGGGGCTGCGACCGCCGCACCCGCGCGCAACAACCAACTCCGGGCGCCGCCCCCCGCGCGCGCACCGCGGCGGAAAGCCCCGCCCCTCGCTCGCCCATTGGCTGCGGGCCGAGAGGGGGCGTGGAGGTACCGCAGGGCGGTGCGAAGCCCTTGGGCGGCCGGGGGAACCGTCGTGAGAAGACTACAATTCCCGGCGTGCATCGCGCGCGGACCTTTAAAACCGTTCATACCGTGCGCGCTCGCCATGGAAAGTGTGTACTTCCGCCTGCGGTGGTGAAATAGTCCCGCTGCATGTTTTGAGCTCCGGCCCCGCGTCGGGCCGCTGAGGGGAGCGGAACGGCGGGCGCCGAGCCGGGAGTGCTCCCGCGTCGGCTGGGCCTTCTCTCGAGGGGCTGTTCTGGGGGAAGCGAGAGGGCCGCGCTGAGGCGGGAGCGGAGAGATCCAAGCAGGCGGGGTTTTAGCGTGCACTGCGCGTGCGGGAGGCGCGGCGATTGCGCGGGCTGAGGGGACCCGGCTGAGGGGACGCGGCCACCCCCGGCGACCCCGGCCCTGCGCGGGAGCCGCCGCCGGCAGGTCAGTAGGGACGGCCGTGGGCCCTCCGCTCCTCCTCGGCTGCGGCGGGCAAGGAGTCGGCGGGCGGCTGTGGGTGCTGTGGCCCGCCCGTGAGGGAGGCTGGGGGAGCCGCCGGAGCCAATGGGGGGTGAGGGGGAAGAACTGGATGAGGGTCTAAGTGCTTGGCTTTCGGTGTTCTCCATTATATATCTTTCCACGGTTTCCCCCAAAGCGACGTTTCATGGCTCCTTAGTTCTGTTTATTTTGTCCTTTCTGTAGGTCCACTTAATGTTCCCTTGCAAGCAGGTAATTTATCATAGCGTGGTTTTCTGATACCTCTGTCCAGCTTTCCACATTCAGTTCCCCGTTTCTGGGGAGCTAAGTCTCTTATTTCGTGGTGGCAAAAAGAAGCCCCGAGCCTGGGGTTGAAGACACCGGGGCCACGTGCGTTGCGAGGCGCCATTCATTCCGATCCTCTGGAAAACCAGCGCTAGAGTGAAAAGGAGGAAGGGCAGGGCAAATATAAATAAAAGAGCTCCTGCTCTCTAGGGTAGTGGCCTCCAACTTCTTTGGCTGCCCGTTCCTGTCAATAAAGAACACTTTTTGTCGTGCATCTCTCATGTATGTAAATTTATTGATTTATCAGTTATATACAGCTCATACTGTACCAATATATACATTATGAAACATGCTCAGGCATAGAAATTGAGAAAGGATAAGACAAAAATGAAATAGTAGTTTAAAACATTTCTTAAAGCTGCAAAAAAATGTAGCTTTTTGATTTGCCTTGTGTGTGACCCCCTTGACCACTTTTGTAGCGCATGTATGTTATTCTGAAGTGATCATTCTTAACTTCTTAAGAATGCAAACATAAACTGCTGATGAAAACAAAGAATTTGTCTTAGGTTTTCTTTTTTAATCCTGGCCACGTGTGTTGTGGCACAACCTATTTGAAGATAGTGAAATGATAGTGAAATGCTGTTTTACCTTCTCTTGGCTTTTCTCACACCTGTATCAAATGCCTGTTAGAAGGGATGAGATATTCAGTATTTCTAGCACTGTATCATTTGGTGGTAAATACTGTAAATTCAGAGTTCAGGAAATTGAGGGAAAGTGATTTTTTTTTTCCCCTGCCCTTAGAAATCTGTCATGTCTTGAAGTAGAAGTTGAGAAGTTTGGCTTAGAAATGATGTTTAAAACAGAGTATTTGGGTGAGTCTTTAAAATCCTTAGTTAACTTTAATATGAGATCCCAGCAGTTTTCAAAACGAAAAAAAAGAGAGATTGTGTGATCTGGCCATGCTGTCTTGGTTATAAATGGAGTTTTTCTCCTTTAGTTGCCCATGGTGGGGCACACAGAGGGTATGTGGTGATAACCTTTCATGGCTCAGAAAAGGGAGAAGAGAATCGTGTTCCTTTAGTCCCTGAGGCTTGGGCCCGGCTCCTGCGTGTACCTGACTGTGAGAAGGTGACTATAACAATTTCTGGTGCTTTGCAGTACAGCAGGCACAAGGAGAGAGATTCTCACTGTTTTCCCCCTCCTGCTCTTGCAGGGTGTGTTCCCTGGCCAAGCTCGGGCCTCCTGCGTGTTGATGGCCAGGACTGCCCTGGGGCCTGAGGAGAGGTGCTGATTTCCCTGAGCTGCTGAATGCCAGCACCCGCTGTCAGCTGTGCTTTTGCTTGTATGGCATCACAATGTTACTCTGTCAGAGCACAGGAACGGAGAAAATAGTGCTCTGGCGTGTTGGGGTTAACTTTGTAACCTTTGTTGGTGCATTTGTTCCCAAGGCAGTTCCATAAAGTCATTCTGTATCC
Organism: Hylia prasina; assembly: GCA_013397195.1. Classification (NCBI taxonomy): domain Eukaryota; kingdom Metazoa; phylum Chordata; class Aves; order Passeriformes; family Sylviidae; genus Hylia; species Hylia prasina. Next base: position 1,138,367 of record VYXD01005987.1, read on the forward strand.
AGGTGTGCCCCATTAGCCATGTGCTTCTCCTCACCTGCCACAGCTCACTCAGCCTTCCATGCTAATTGCTTCTCCTTGACTAAATAGGAAGTGTTTTAGGACCAGTTCTTCAATGAGATTTTTCTCAAGCTTACAGGCTCATACAGGTTTCTGAATTCTTGCTGTACTTCCTGCCCTCTCCAGGCCATGGGTGAAAAATTTAAATATTCCTGCTCACCATTGCTGCAGTGCATAGAGAGCTGTGCTTGTTTTTTGGGTGTTGTGGCATGTGCTGTGAGGAATTGTTGAAGCACAGGTGAAGAAGCTGCACTTAAAATAATGGAGACACTCTTGATAGTCATCTGTGGGAGAGATGAGTGACTCAAGGGAACATGCCTTTACAATTTTGTGGACAGCAGGTGAATATAGAAAGGTTGTCTTTTTTTTTCCCAGTTGTTCATGTACTTTTAATAAAATGCTGTTCCAATCTGTATGTGATTGGCTTGGGAGTCCCAAAATGAAATTGCTTTCTGCATTCCTTCTAGCTTTTTTTCGTTTTTTTTTTACTTCCATGATTTCCCTTAGAAAGAGAGGGGGAGTGTTTCTTATGTTCAGGGGAGCTATTAAACTTCTGCTGTTTTTAAGACGAGTGATCAATAAAAACACTTCAACACCAACTGTTCACAAAGTATGAATTACAGTGTTTTCAGAAACCACTGTTTTTTTCAGGGATTAGTTTATGAAAGCAGGTAAGGCTAGTTGATGGCTATTTGAAATACATAGCCAAGTGATAGTGAAATCTTTTATTAGTAGTATGTATTTGAAATACACAGTCAAGTGGTAGTTAAAGCTTTATTGATGTAGATGAAGCTCCATTGGCAGGATCTGCAATGCTGGCCATATTGTGGTGTTGTCTGACTCCAGGAGTGGCTTCTTCCTGTCCCGTGGCATCAGAAGCACAGCTGTTGGGCTCTGGTGGCAGCTGGTTTTTTTTTTACTGGGCGTTGGACTCAATGGTCCTTGTGGGTCCCCTCCAAATCAGCATATTCTGTGGTACAAACCTGTAGTCTGATACTGGACCTTGAATTCTGAGGGCAGAAAAGCCAGATCTGAGTTTGTGCATGCTCTGCCAGTGGGACAGGTCTGGTGATAAGCATTTTATTATTAAAACTAGTCTGTTTTAATCTCTTGCATAATGGGGTTGTTGGGATGTATATGATAAAGCTATTTGCATGCACATTAATCCCACAGAGGATTAATTCTTATTAAAGGAATAACTTGTTTGTAGCTGTTAAGGGCAGAGCTGAGACTGACATTTGATTTCTGAAGGTCTGCTTGATACCAGTTTGACAAGGACAGCTGGTGATGAATTGCAGTTACAGCTATTTGAGTGAGTGTTTATTGGGGAGAAATCTTCATTCTGTGTTAACAGGAAAACAAAACCACTTTACTGGGGAACACCTGAATTTCTTCCAAGCTCTGAATTTATTAGGAAATCTTCCTTGTTCCTTGACCTTACTTTTGCAAGTTCCGATGTACTTGGAAAAAAACCTCTTTCAGAAACATTACGAACATTATTGGCTAGAGTGTTTCAAGAGTTAATATGTTAAAAAGAGGCTGTGCTGTGTTGTCTTCCAAGAAGGCTTATTAACGATTTTAATCCTAGAAACAAATAATCCTGCACTGTTCTGCAGGAGACTGTGGCAAGAGCTGGCTTTGACCAACTGATTTCAGTCTTTTGGACCATACATCTTACCTGCCATACAGTGAATTGCAAAATAAACCTTATATTTCACTCTTTCTGAAATTCTTATGACTTAGATTGTTTATACTGTTTCTTCATGTAAAAGGGAACGTAAATCTAAGACATTGGAGAGTGCCTTTTGTGCATCATGGCTGGGATAAGTAATGAGGTGAGCAGTGGACAACCTTAACCTGCAGTTCAGGATACTGTGATAGCATGAAAATGGCAAAGGATGGTTTAGTCACAAGATTGAGTGGCAGAAGGCTTTGTTGCTGACAACAGAAATGTGTGAAGTGCATGAGAGAATGAGGGTATTTAAAGTGTTGGTTATTAGTTGACTTTGAGAGGCTTAAGACTGACAGGATTTATTTCTGGATCCCTTTTTCCATTTTTTTTCTTCCCCTAACAAGTGCAAAACACAGATGATTTCTTGGCAATTTAGTGAATTAACAGGGGAAAAGTCTACTTTTGTTTTATTATTGTGTTCAAATACAAAAAGATGATAAATTCCTAGCTTTAATTATATGGTGGTGTCTGAGGAATTGTTTGTAGCCAAAAGAAATTCAACAATTTTCAACTGCCCTTCCAAATGTCATCTGTAGAACTTGCCAGGCTTTGTTTGAAGGGGTTCTCAGACAGTCTTAACCAAATGGTGGTTAAAGCAGGTCTGACTTAGCTGTGTCTGTTCTGTAGTTCCTTTTATTTCAGGTAAGTGGTGTGGCATGAGTTAGTGGGGTTTTTGTGATTTTTTTTTGTTTGTTACTTAAGAAATAAATGATTTATTCCTCTGGAATTCCCTTGGCTGCTGTTTTGAAGCTTTGGACGTAAGGTAGTGTGTTTCTTCTTAACTTTGGAGTATTGTTTGCTGAAATCTAGTAATTGACAAACCATTTAGTAATGGAAATGAAAGAGATTTTTGGAGAATGGACTTTGTGTAAGAATAGGCTAAGTAATCTCAGGCTGATGTTCAGGCCACAGTTATGTGTTCATCAAAGGCTGAATTTCTGATGTAACAAAATTAGTGTCTCATACCAGTATTGAGAATGTGCTGTGCCTAACAATGTATGGAAAGTGTCAGTCTCCATGTTGGAAAAGCAGTGGAGAGAGCTGTGGCAAAGCAAGCTCTGGTAATAGGAGACTGCACAGGAGAGAAAACAGATCAACACTGAGCAAAGTACTGGAAACAGTAAACTGTGAACCTTCTCTCACACTCTGAAATCTGGAGTTTGCTAATGTTGCATTTCTGACAGGAAAACTGCAGAGTGAGGGGGGTGTTCCCAGTGCACGATAATGGCACATGGAGGTAAGAGAAGAAAGCTTGGAGTACAGTGTAGTCTTGGGGGTATTGTTTCCTTGCTTGTATTCTAAACATTTTCCCTGGGTATAATGCTGCTCTTATGCCCCAGTTTCCCTCATCTTTAAGAATAGTCTACCTTGTTTGAATTTTCACTTATCCAGGACATTGCCAAAGACAGCTTCTGACACCTAAACGATGAAAAAGCAAGACTTACTGAAGCAGGATATTCCATTTAAAGCTACCATCTCTTCAAATATACAAGCATCTTGTTGGAATATCTCAATAATCTCAAATTCTGTGGAATTTCTAGAGCACAGGAGCAAACCTCCAAAAGTCCTGAAATATAGGCATATTGGAATGCACTTTTTCCAGCCTGGACATCTAGTCAGTAACTATCATAGGTAAGCTACTGAAATCTTTTGGAGCAGAGTGCTGGCTTGGGGTGCATTATGTTTTAATGCAGTGTGTTTTAGCTGCTATTGCATATGACTCATGCTGCTGCTGAAATGAAATTGAGATAACCAATATTTGCCTAAATCCTCACTGTTTCAATATGTAGGAAACGTGACAGAATGGACTCCAGCTTCTCTTTGCTGAGCTTAAGATAAGAAATTGCTGTAATTCGTGTAAGATATGACAAGCCAGTATAATAAATAATAAGAAATTAATCAGAATTGTAGAATTGAAGTTCTTTTTTCAGACTTATGGGGAAGAATCTCATCTTTCATCAGGAGAACAAATGTTTTGCTTTAGATTGGAAAGGGGGGGGAAAAGTCAAGTCTCTTTATGACATGATCCTAACTTTTTCTGATAATCATATTTTGTCCCACTTAAGACTATTTTGGGGCCTTCTATTACTGGAATAGCTTCCAGGTCCAATGTTCTTTGTTTCTGGCAGCAGTAGAATTTTAGGGAGAGTTGAATCACAGCCCATGGAGTTATAGCAATGTACATCACTAACTCCTGGCTGTGTTACATCCCTTTTTCTTCTGCAAGCTGCTTGTTGGATCCTTTGCTGAGCAATTTCACCCTTTCCTTTGGCATAAACCACTTTGGTAAATGAACTGAATGGTTTCTGTTTCTTCAGCATGCTGAACCACCCTGTGATTTGTCCAGGGAACAGGTGCCAGGCTGAAAGATGATGCTCTAGGAGTAGTTGGTAGCTCAACAGGCTTAGGCTGCACTGAAACTGTCGCCTTAGGCAGTGGACAGCTGGTGTCTGCACCTTCCAGCACCTGGCTTCTCCTCGTGCAGGCAGAGGACCTCTTTGGATGCTTCTCTGGATATCTTATGAAAACTACAGCCCAGTGCTGGCAGAATGAATCCAAAAAGTTATCTGAGGTGATTGGAGGTGGCTCTTAAAGCTTAGTATGACTTTACCACGCGTGGCAGCGGGTGTTCCCATACACATTCTTTTTTAATAAGCTCTGGTGTTTCTTTGAGCCCTTCCTTTCAGCTGTGTCTAGTTGAAGATACTGAGCCTTCCCTGCTTTCCTGGGATTCTCCCAAAGGGAAGAGTTGGAGAGTTAAGTACCTCTATTAAATGTACAATAAGCTGTGCAGATTGCTATAATCAGCTGAGAAAGGGGGACAGGGCAAGACCTTCCTCTCTTTGCAGCAGCAAGTTACTGCTTTGAAAGCTGTTCTTAAATCTAGGTTGTATCAAAATATGCAAAGCTTGAGCATTAGAGAAATACAATTTTCAGGCCTCTTCCAACTTATGCCACCAGTATTTTGCCAGTTTCCCCTTCTGTGACAGTTGATAGCAGTGTATAAATCGTGTGACATCATCAGGATTCTGTAAATTGTTCACTAACACCAAACATGCACTTGAAATGTAGAAGCACGAGTATTTTTTTTCTTTAAGCTCCAAATATAGGAAAAAGAAAGTGAGAGAAAAGCTTCTGAATCATATCAGTTTGATCCCTGCTTTTTAAATGTCAATTTCAAGTAACAAATAGTGCATGATTCATGCTGCTTGCTGATATTTGATGGTTTTGAACAAAATGCCATCAGTTTAAAACTTCTTGGTTATTTGTAGAGAGGTAATGTGACAAGTGCTTTTTCAGTAGTTGTGGTTGACTAACCTGGTTCAGCTTTCTGTTTTTAAGGAATGTACTCCAGCAAACCAGACCTGATATTTGGTCACATTAAAGCAAGTAGAGCTCTGGATGGGTGTAGGCTGGGAAAGCCTCCTTGGAAGCATTGACATGAAGAGGTGTTGGAGGTGACTGGATAATCCAGCTTGGGAACATTTGCATTTAGTGAAGCTTGAGCAGCTGAGCCTTAGGTGTAAATAAGAGGACAGAAGAATCCTAACAGGCAAGGTATAACGTGTCTCCTGCAGCTGGCACTGGCACTGCTACAGCTGCCTTGGAATTCAGAAAGAGCTGCTAGTACACTCGACAAAGATTGGTTTGAACATGAGTTTAAGGCATATTTTAACTCCTAAAAATATATGCAGGTGCAGCTTTGTTTAACTTCTTGAAATGACACATTTATCAAATAACACCTTAATCAGAGTTTATTGATACAGGCTCTTAGCTTATGGGGTCTAACCTGTGAAATCATAACAAAATCTACGTGACTGCTGCAGTAAGAAGTTGTGCAAATTTACTGTGTGTGTAAGTGCCATGTGGGACAGCTGCTGTAGGGATGCTTCTTAATTCAAAACAGGACTGGGTAAGCATGATGAAGGTATGAATTCCTCTGTGTTTCTGATTTTTAGCAGAGGGTAGTTAAATGGGTGTTAAATGGGTCACAGTGATCACAGTCATCCCCTCTGGCCTGTGCCTGTGCCTGTACTGCAGCTTTTTTTATAAGGAAATAAGCTTTTTTACTTGTAGCCCAGGAAATTTTTGGAAAGTACAAAAACTTTGCAGGTATTTCTGTTAAACTAACTAAAGTTGTCTTTGTCTTGACATAAGATTTGGTTGCTCTTCTGTTTATATTTGGATATAAAAAGCTATAGAATTATTAACTGCATATTAAACTTAGACTGTGAGACTTTATGTGAATTGTTTTGAATGTGTAGTGATGTGAAAATTTTCAAAATATCAGAGATACTTTTCTTACTTGAGAAATCTTTTCTGTTAATATTATTTTAACCTTAAAAAGCTTAAAGTTCATTGCAAATATGAAAAACTGTGAACTCTGTTACAGATGGCTTACTTGCTTTTTCTCTGTAGAAATACACTTTACATGTTTGGATTTTTTATGCAAGTTATTTATATCATTTTATTGCCACTTGTAAGAACATACATCTGTCCCAAAGTCATTTCAACGGAGTATTTCTCAAGGGAATTACAGAACAGACATTTATCAGGAGGGGTTTGCAAGGCATGCAGAAAATAACTGATCACAAGGAGCTTCTCAGCACGTTCCTCGAGTTTTTGTTCTCACATTGTTGCTATGTGGAAAAGTACTGATATTCAAATAACCACATACAAAGGAAGAGTGGGAAGACAGATTTCAAATGCATACTAAAGGCTGGATAGTTTAAAAAAAAGATAACCTTCAGCTTTTATCTTAGTGTCTTTATATGATAGATTTCTAGGAGTTACGTTAAAGAAGTGTTTTTTCTTTATTGATGCACAGTTCCTTATTCTCAAGTCTGAAATCAGTATGTTTGTCAGCTCAGTGTCCATAATTGACTTTTAATGGAGACATTTGAGTAATGCTTTATAAATGTAGGGACCTACTGGTCTCTAACTCTGATGCATGGGTGTTTTCCTTCCAGCATGTGCCAATGTAGATCAGTGACTGGTCAGCAGAAGACTCTGGGCAAGTGATGAGTCAGGATTGTGGTAATGCAGCAATATATTCCATGAAAGTTAACCGAGAAGAGTCTGTCCTGTAGATAAATTTTACTCAAATCACTTGTCAGTCTGTAATAGGAAATTTATCTGTCATATTTGTAGTTTTGAGACTTGAATGTTTCTGCTTCTGAACTGCCTGCTAGCATCTCAGTTCTGTGGATGTATTTGTATACCATTGTAATTAAAAATACACAAATTTGAGCAATTGGAGGTTTTGCAGATCAGATTTTTCCTGGCAGTTGCTGTGACTTGTGACTGCCGAATAGTTTAGGATTTAAAACATAAATGAAATGCAAAGAAGCATGACAGCATTGACAAAATCAGACAAGAATTAGAATGGCAATTTATTGAAAGAGTAGAGAAGTGTCAAATCAGTGAAACAGTTGACAAATCAGTTGCTTTTTGGGTGTTGAACATGGAGGAGGATTGCAAGTGTGTTAACCACTGCAGTGGTTAATCAGGTAGGGCTTGAGTATTGCTGCAAAGATGGTTTCATGCTGCTGGTGGCAGGAGTGTTAGTTGGTGATTCATAATCCAGCTTTGGCACAGAATGTCTCTTCAATTTTTCATATAGTGCTGACTATTTCTTTTAAGATTTAAAGCCCTTTTGTCATGCAGATAACAATATATCCTCTGTCAGGCTAGAAATGAGAACTTCCTTTGCTCATATTCGATGAAAGGCTTGATGTTACAGTATCTTCTTGGTCTCTCAGTCATCTGTCCCCCTAATCTTGTGAAAGTGTGTGCAGTTCATTTTGCTGTGCCCTCCACTTGAAGGACTGATTGAACATGTGGACCAGTTAGAGGAGGGGCAGACCCAGCAGCCCTGAGCTAAGCTCTCCATTTGAAGATAAGAAAAAGAACCTGCTTGAAGCTGCTCCTGAATTAAACCTACTTGAAATCGCTGGAAGTTGGGTTCTGTGAAGTGAGCCTGACGCAGAACTCCTCTTGGAAATGACACCTCATCATTGTTTTTTATAGTTTGTTGAAATGGTTTGAGTTGGGGTAAGTACTGCTTATTGTGCCCAGAGTTGAGAGTAAATCTCAGCTTAATTCACAGGGAGTCTTTGATTAGGGGCAGTACTGGAAGTCCAGCTCTAGCTTCACTAATAGGAGAGAGGATCCTGGATTCCTTGCTAAGGTTGTTCTTGATGGATTTTTTGGTTAATAGATAAATAAAGTGAAAACTTTCTCTCTGTTCTGGTGTCCTTTTATTCTCCTGTTCCTCCAGCTTTGTCAGCACTGGAGGAGGTGGTGTCTGATACACCTGTGTTCCCATGGCCACTGTAAGGGCTTTTTCAACTGCTTTTGCCCTGGCTTCCGTCCATCACTCTCTATGTCCTGAGAATAAGCAATGCTTATTTCTTCAGCTCTTGGTAACCTTCCTAGCAAAAAACCAAAGCAGTTGAGGGCATTTGATGATTTAAATCAGTGTTGATCAGGATTTGAGCCAGACAGTGTAACGTGGTGTCTGCCATAAAGATCACCTTCACCTTGGTTTTGAGTAGGTGTTGGGATCAAACAACCTCTAGAAGCCACTTCTAGTCTAAACTTGGAATCGTTAAATGTGAATGATGCAAGCGATGTATTCCTTGGTCTCTGGGAGTAGGTTTAACTCAGTGAAGCAGAAAATGAGGACCTTTCTCACATTGTTTCCTTTTTGCCCTGCTACAGCCAGGCAGGGGCAGCCCACAAAGAAACTGGTGACTAGACATGTGCTTGGCTGGGGGGATCTTAATCAGCAAAACTAGTTGGAATATTCATATTTTTGTGTGTGTGTGCTTAGGAGATATTTATGTATAAAATGTGTAAGAGGAGATATGTAATAAAATGTGGGTGATGTCAGCAAGTGTTATTCAGAGAGGCATTTTGAATAGGAATACAAATGAGTTCATGCTGATTGAGACATGGATACTTGAGTAGAAGAAAATTTCATTGTGAAGAGAATGAATGTTTTTACTTCTTGTTAATTGAACTGTTAGCTGTAAATGAAATACACTTCAATTGTCAAAAGCCATAATTTTTACCAACTGAAATTTCAAACAGCTTGGTTGCTTGGCACAGTTTCAAATAATAAGCTGCTTGTTTCTTACATGCTAAATTCCAAGACCTGGGCTTGCTGTGCTGTGGATGGAAGGTGTTAAGTAGAGATTGGTGCAGTATCTTCTCCCAGGATTCTTTATTTACACAGTGCAAGCTGCTCTGAGGTTTAATCACTGCTGTTCCTGGTCAGGCAGCAATGGGACTGGTGACTTGTGTTTTGGGGATGTCCTCATTGCTGAAAGATCAGTGTGTGCTGCTCACAGCAGATGGGTAAAGCTTCACTCAACACTTAACGCTTTCTCCTGAGTGTCTGTTCTATCATGAAAGACAAAGCTCAGTTGAGATGTGAACTGAACCTCCTGAATCCTTTTTGCTGATCTTACCAGGGAGCTTTGGAATGCTATGGCCATATTTTGTCTGGAGTTATACACAGATGACCCTTTCTAGAGATCAGGAAACTGTTCCAGGGTGGGAATTAGCTGTTTTGGGAGACTGTTAAAAACCAGGAAAAACAAACTTCCATTGCTGTAATAAGTGTTTTATTTTGGGACATCTATAGTCTCAATTATGATTGAAGTTTTCCTAAAATCTGAAGACTTTTTACTTTTAAAAATATAATGCTTAAAAAGCAATATCATGCTTTTTTGCCTTTGTTTTGAGTGATGTAGAGAGGAGCAAAATATAAATGAGTGCTTTTTCAGAGGAGTCTTTTTGAATGAAAATGGAGTGCTGGTGACTGAGAAGGCAGTTGTCTAACTCAGAAAGCTCTTGAGCTAACTTTGGGGATTAAATGTGGTATTTGATCCTCAGCTAATCTGTTTGCTTACTTCTAACAGAGTGCAAAAGGTAATCAAAGAAAGTAACTTTTCTGTGCTTGCACTTGTTGTAAAATATTTAGGCTCCACAAATCAGAAAAAGAGGTCCCTGAACTCTTGTTTTCCACCAGTTGGCTTTGTCTGTTTCTGCTCAAGGCAATGAACCTCAGGTTATGATATTATAGGGAGGTGAAATCTATGTTGTAGGCCTTTTGAAAATAGAAATGTTTTTCCACTTTCCCACTGTTTAATGCTGTGTAAACCACAATGTTGCTGACCTTTTGCAAGGATCACAAAGACTTTAGTTCTTATTTCTCTTTGCAGTAAGAGTTGTGTGATGTGTATTCAGTTCAGAGTCTCAGAGCGACTTGAGATCTCAGAAACCAAGCAAAGACTAACAATTAGTTGAGATGTCCAAAATAAAGGTTAAGATTGGTAGTGCTTCAAAGTTTGTTTCTGAAGTTTGGTTGTATTCTTAGCTTTAAGATATTTCCTTTATGACCTTTAAACCAGCTGTGCAACTCTACCCATATATAGGGGTATTGGGATAATATTTCTGCTTTAGCTCAGAGGAACCATATTTACTTAAATATATATAGAAATGAAATCATGCAAAAGAAATGTAAAAGCAGTATAAATCTGCTGTTTGCTAAATATGGTAAATACTCAAACCTGAATGCCAGATATCTTTCAGGACACTTGTAACTAAACATAAATTAGGAATCTTTCCAAGTACAAGTGCTTGAAGACATTGCGTTGTGTGAGACTTCCATCCTCATGTCTGTTCAATCATAAACCTGTTTGAAAAGATTTATATTCTCTTTTAGGGCTAATTTTATTGAGTGTATAGATCAACTCTGTTTTTCAAAGCTTGTGCATGTTTCCCACCTGCAGTTTGTTTCCAGCATGTGAGGAGCAGCTGTGGAAGAGGGAAGTTGGAAGAGCAGATTGAGTCTTGGATGTGCTTTTCCCAGGTTCTTCTTTGCTCTTTGGCTCCAAGCTCCAGGCAGTGAAACTCTGCTCTTAGGGTTTTTCCCTCACCACCTTTGCCTTCTTGTAAACGATCTTGCAAGGATATGCCTTCTGTGATACAACAGGAGATGCACAAAGAAGAGGTTTCAGGAGGAAGTTCACCACTGCCCTCAGAGCAGTTTCTTTGGGCTGCTGGATATGGTTTGAGGATCAGATGCAGTACTGCAAATGTTCAGCTGTTGTTCGGAGCACTCAGCCTAGGATATTTAGGCACACTGCTGGCATGGATGCTTTTTTCTCAATCCTACTTTAGCTCCATGAGCTATTTTCATTACATGTGCTAGAGGTGTTCCAAAAATGTGCTCTCTGCCTGCGTATTCCCATCTCTCACATGCATCTCTGGACCTCTTATGTACGGCTTAACACTGCAGAGCACTCAGACCACTCCAGTGGGTTCATGCTTTTGGGTTTTTTTCCTCTTGTTTTCCATTCATGATACTAGATATTGTAATTTTCTCTTGCTTTTGGATGAAGGTGAATATAGGGAAAGCATTATTCTAACTTGTCTACGTTCTGCTGTTGATTTAAGTTAATTCTGTTATGGAGCCATGGACGTACTTGGGTTTTGTGTGATTTTAAAATTTCTGTGAGCTGTCCCTTTGGTTCTGAGAGGGATATCCTGGTGTGTGCCTAGTTGAGAGCATAAAGTTCATATTCTTAAATTTTTCTGATTTTTTAAAATTGGTGTAGTGTTTTCCTCTCATATCCATTTTAACACATTTTGCCTGTGAACTCAACACACCTTTCCAGTCTTGTTAACAGTGGTCAAAGGAACTGTCTGCTATTCCTGGAGAGGATGCTTTGGCAGGACTGGGCTGTCTTTTCTGTTCCTTTTCTTTTCAGGAATCCAGACAAGGTTTTGTAAGCAGTGTCCACTGATGTATTGATGTTTACATGAACCTCTTGGCTGTTCTTTTGTGCTCACTTTCCTTGTTCGTTTTTCCATCAGTATGTTTCCAAGGCCTTTACAGTTTTTATCCTGTGATGCCAATGGTACCATGTGGCACAGCAAGGAGAACCTTGACTGAAAAGGGATTTTGGTACACTTAATGCAATATAACTCCAAACTTTAATTTCTGATAGATATGAAACTGTTACCAGAGAGTTTTAAGGCCAGATTAGAAACAAACAGCCCAACCCAGTTCTTGACTATTCTTGCTATTAGAAAGGATTTGATAATAGCAGTTCTGTTGTTCAGGTTTATATGCCTGTTATTTTGCACAATTATCTAAAAATTGTGATTTCTTCTACATGATGGGTTTGAGTGTTCAAACTCACTTGTTCTGTTGGAATAATGCACAGCAACAGCAAGAAAATAAGAATAAAAATGTATGAAAGCTGACATGTCTCATGTTTTCCTAAGATGGATCTTCTCTGAAAACAGGCAGAATGAGTTGCTTGTTTTGTGTGAGAATCACTGACTCTTCCCACACTTAATTTCCTCTAACCTTTGTCCCTGTACCCATATCAGTGCATTTAAAATATCCAGTTCCATGCTGTCTTTGTGGCTTTTGAGGTCAGAGGAGATGCTTTTGTGTTGGGTCATGATGCCTGTGGTGAGTCATTCTTTTAAGTATATACTCAATCTCTTCCTCAGTGTATTCTCACATCCAAAGTATTCGACCCCATATTCTGTAAAATGGCCGTAATGACTTGTTTTGGTGGGTGTGTGCATGAAAAATTCCAGTCTGTATTCTTCTGTGGCAGCAGCCAGAGCTTCCTCTCAGAATATAAGTGAGCTTGGAGTATATGCTCTACTCCTTTACAACTTCTGTGATGAAAAAAGCTCTGAGGAAGAGCAAAAGTGCTAAAATAGCTTTAAAACAACTTTCCAATACCATCAGGTGTATGCAGTCTTCAATTATTTTATTTTCAAATATGTGACTTTGCATTTCACTGGCCAGTCACAATCAGGATTCCTTGGCATTCAGTTATCTCTAGTTCGGAATACTTGTTTGGCATTTTAAATCAAAGTGCTCCTCAAGCATTAATTAATACTGTTTCTTGTTTCACTTGTGTGATGCTGGTAAATGTTTGAACTGGGTAAACAGCATGAAAAACTTCAGTCTGTTCATTTACATTTTTTAATAAACTGCTTTGCTCGTGGCACTTTATGTTTGCATTGCACAAACAGTGACTGATTGAGTCTTACAGACATAAATGATCAGAGGAATGGAACTTCAGTTTTGAAGGGAAGTAACCATCTGCTCACTGCTGGGGAAGTTACTGGGCTCTGCTGAGCTCTTGGTGATTTATGGGGGCCGTGGTTTGTGCTCCAGGCGCCCTTTGTGACACTCTGTAGCTGCTGGTTGTGGGGTATTATGGGGTACCCCTTTTACCTCCTTAATGGGAAAGGAGCTATTGGAAAAATTTGTCATGTGGAATACAAGGCCCTCAGATCCCAGAGAAATTTTCAAAAGGCAGAGCAGGTGAAGAAGCAGACTAAATTGCCTATACTAACTGGAAATTCAGAAGACATTTTTATGGGCAGATTACAAAACCTGGTCCCTTCCCTGGAAGTCATCTATTGGACTTACCTGAGGTAGAGTGATTAATGAAAACCAAAAAATTCTCAAGATTTGACACTTATTTTTTGTGATCTGAATTTTTTTTTTATTTTCTCATGTGAGATCTGTAACACAAGAATTAAATAAATTTTGCAGAATTGTATTTGCTAATGGTATTAGTTTAAATGGCAATTGATGCTATCATGAGCAAAGTTAATTCAGAATAAAATGAACTATCCTAATCCATAGGTGTGTAATACCTGTAATGAGGGGCTAGATAGCAAAGCCTTCCCTCTGGATACCAGAGGTAACCACAGTTACTGGTTTTAGCTATCCAGGGATCTACAGCACAATTATTTTTCATCTCAGTGTGGGCTTTTGTTTTCCCTGAAGTGATCTAAAAAGCTGGTTTATTGGTAATGCAAAATTTCACTCATGTATTTGAAGGGAGAGCATTGATGTGGGGCTGTTCTTGCCTTTGTCTGGAGAGTTGAGTATATACCTTTCCTGTGGCTTTCATTCCAGAGAACAGCAAGGTTTTTATATATGTAAGAGATGTGTTGTATGTGCCTCATCCTAAAACTTTTATCTAAATAAGAGTAGAATGCAGGATTGAACACTTGTGTTTTTAAAATACGTTTGCAGATGTTTGACAGCTGTTTCTAAGGGCAGAGTAATGAATAGCTTTGTTAGTGTTTGCTGCAAAGACCCAATTAAACTAAGCATAAACCTAAGCTTTATATCTTTCCCTTCTTTCTTAAGCTGCTTGGAGATGCAGTGGAACTCTGGAATTTTTTCTACAAATCTCTATTTTGGTCTGTAGTGTTTCTTTGTTTTTACTGGCAAGAAGTAAAAATAAAAGCAGTTGGCTATTCTCTGGTATATAATTTCTGGTTTGACAGAAAAACCTTTGTTCCATTAGGTTAAGCTTGCAATTTTCCTAGTCACAAAAACCTTTGTCTAATGAGTTGCCTGTTGGGAAAAAGTCAAATCTGATTTTTTGCAGAGAAAAATGTTGGATAACATGCTTCTGCTCCAGCTTGATGAAGAAAAGGCTCTGTCAGAGGGAATCTGAGCTTCCTCTGACAGCTCCAAAAGCATTGTGGTTTTAATAGGAGATGGACTTCAGTTTTGTTTCTGATGTTCTGGCTACATGTGGGAAGGCAGAGGAAGTGATGATCCTGTGGGTTTTTCTCTCAGTAAATTATCTGAATTTAGATTGTTTGCATTCTGAAGTGCTTGGATTCTGATGCTGAGATAAAAAATACTGTGACTCTTCTGTGATGTAGCAGATGATTATTTTTTTATAATCTGTTAGCCTCTGAATGGTAAAATTGGGAATTATTTACTCTGGCAAAGGGAGATGAGAGACTTGAGGAGAAAATTTCTCCACTCAGCAGTAACGTTTCTAAAACTAGATCTGGTGATGAGGTAATTGGAACTCCTGCAGTGTTTTAGAATCAGCCTGTAAGTTGGATTTCTGATGCTGACTTCATATTTAAATATGCTTAACCGTAATAAATAATATGTGTTTATAATCTTACCTTGTAATTGGATGGCTAAAGAGTTTAGTAATTAATTTTTTTATTATTCATAAGATTATCTATTGTAGTGTAGCCATTGAAAAGGCAGCATTGTGAAGGGCTGTTTACCCTTTTCTTAGTGTTCAGGGGCATCTTAAGACTCAGCCTGGCCTTGGGATGAGGAAGAAGTCAGTCTGCATGTGTCAGTAACTTGTGAGTGACCAGAGCTGTGCAGACCCTGCAGAGCCCAGCCTCGTGTCACTCCCGTAGTGCACGACTGTGCACAGGCACAGCAGTTAGGTTTTGGGAAGCACATTTTGGGTGTTCCCAGCAGTGATTGCTGTGCTCAGGCTGGAGAAGGTTTTGGGAAGCACTGGACATTTTGGATGTTCCCAGCAGTGATTGCTGTGCTCAGGCTCTGGAGGAGGTTTTGGGAAGGACTGGACATTTTGGATGTTCCCAGCAGTGATTGCTGTGCTCAGGCTCTGGAGAAGGTTTTGGGAAGCACTGGACATTTTGGATGTTCCCAGCAGTGATTGCTGTGCTCAGGCTCTGGAGAAGGTTTTGGGAAGCACTGGACATTTTGGATGTTCCCAGCAGTAAAGCAGGGCTGCCACTGGCTTGTGTGGGGACAGCGTGGCCCTGCTGCTCTGGCTCCAGCTGCCTCCTCACACATAAGAATGGAGGGGTGCTGTGCTGAGGTGGTTTGTTAGATAAAATTATCTGCACGTTTTAAATGGAATTTTTGCTCTTTCTGATGCTTTGACTAAAAGGTTGAATGTGGCAAATTTTACCCTTCGTTTATAGCACGTATAAAAGGCCCTTGAACTTTGTCATGTCCTTACATGTGCTGCCATGTAGTAATGCTGGGAACAGTGCAGCCACAGTAATGTTGCAGAAAAGTGAGTCATTCTGTCTAGCTCCAGCCATGGATTTGTTCTCACCCTGCTTTTGAGTTTTCCTCTCTGCTGTAAAAATGTGATTAGAAATTCGATCATTTGCAAAATGTAACTCAGCTACTTTATCTTTACTACTAGAATAATAATTACGTATCATGGCCCACAAAAGGTAATGTGAGAAGAAATTAAGAAAGTTTATTTAAACCATATTCTGGTTTTGAATGGTGTTTAATTACCTTCTGTTTGATCCTTCATGTGTGTAGTGGCGCTTAGATCATTATGCTGTAAATGTTTTGCTTTCATTTCCTGAGTAATTCTGTCAGAGCATGTTGGTACATTCTGTACAATTTCATTCAAGTATGTTCTCTGTGGCATGCAACCAAAGTGTCCACCTGAAAAATTTAAACTGAAAATTACAAAATACTGTCGTCCACTTTCTGTGTCTTGAAGTCATGATTGATCAGGGAAGAGAGGGAAAAGAAAAGCTAAATTAAGCCACATTTTTGATAATGTAGGATTTTTTTCTAGGCTCATATAGAGGTTTAACTGATACTAGTGTATGTGTTAGTTGAACCTTTGAAATCTTGTCAAATACTGCTGTTAATGAATAGATCAGTTTCTCTATTCCTGCTTAGCTGGTTGCTTGCTTGAGCCAACACAGCCAGTAGCGTAGCAGTACAGTGAACTCAGAGCAGCTCCAGTTTGAATTAGTTTTATTTGGAGGAGATACTGCCCTGCATTGAACTGTAGGGCTGGTAGAGTTTTGAATTTAACAGCAGTTTCAGTTTTGTTTTTGAATTTGGGTAAACATAGTTAAAAAATGAAAATAGGGTGTATGTGTCAGCCCTTAGAAAACTAAGTGTACGTTATTTCTGTTGCCTTGAATTTAGTTAAATGTGTTTCAGTAAAGGTGGAGCTCTGCAGTAGGGTTGCAACTAAGTGGATAGTGATTTTGGAGCAGGGTTATCCCTGAGAAATGGGACTGGAAGACTTGTGTAGGTTCCCATCTGCTCTCTGTGAGTTTTGAGGGGAATTGTTTTGTTTTCTAGCACTCTGGAACTGATTAGAAGCCATTGTAAATTCACTGATGTTACTTTTTCTTTAGGATGTGGGTCAGCATCATCTGAAAGTGTTACTATCTGAAACATACGGGTTAAATTAAGGAAGTGTATGTTCTCTGGCTTCCTGTGTTTGTGTTGTTGATATGTTGTTAAGGTTGGTGTCCAGCTGCCGCCCTGCAGTTTGAAAGTGAACTTGGGCCAGATGTGAGCAGACAGATCAGGACCTGGTGAGAACATCACAGTGGGCATAATTGCTTAGGCTTCCTTCTTTGAAAATCATAATTTAGGATTTTTAACTGATAAATATTGTGTAACATGAAGCAGAACTTAATTTCCCTCTTAGACAACTGCATGAAGCAATTTATGTTGTATGTTTGGAAGCTGTGCTTAAACAGCTTCCAGGGCAGTGAAGAGCATAATTCTCAAATCAGTTGAATTTTCAGATTTTTGTGATATGTAAAGTCCCAGCTCTTGTGTAGTTTCTTTTGTGTGTGTGTAGATTCTTAACCGTGTGTGAGGACATATTGTTTGTGCTGCCTTCTTTGAGGATTACAATCCTATTTGTTTCACCAGACTATCCCACTACTTTTCCTAACAGCATTATATTATTTGAGTTGTCTTCCCATCAGAGATGCTGGTATTTGAAAAAGCCCCATGACGTGGAGTTGTGATTCACAGAACCGCAGATGTTGCTTGGAAGGGACATCTGGAGGGAGGTCATCCAGCCTCCCACTCAGAGCAAGACTATTGCCAACACTAGTTTAGGTCAGTTAGAGCTTTTAGCATTTAAAATCTGCCAGGATAGACTCCACCTCTCTGGGAACACTTCTGGTGTCCAGCCTGAACCTGCAAAGCCAGTAGAACTGGGGAGAATTTGGTTCTGTCAACTCTGCTACTTCCATCCAGTAGCTTTAGGCTCTGTGAGATTAGCCCTTGGCCCCCACTGCCAGGCTGAGCAAGCCCGTTGCCCTCATCATCCCCCATCAGGCCAGGTGCTTTGGAAGCCCTTTGCTGTTCAGTTTCCAGCTGTGCCACAGCTCTAAGGCTGAGCCCCCAAAACTGTCTTCAGTCCCTAGTTTGTGATAGCAGAGCAGGAATTCACGTTCTTCACTCCTGATGGACCTTTCCTATGCACAAGTAAAGGTGTTCCTCTGCTAGAGATCAATGTCTGAACTACCTAGGAGTAGTGTGCTTAGCTTTAATTATTTTCTAGATAAGGAGTCAAGATGATGGGATCCTTAAGGGTGCTCTAAGGATCTCTGCAGTTGGAAAAGCAGAAGAGAAAAGGGTGAAATGTCGTCCACGTTGTACTTGTGATAGAGATCTGCAAAATGTTTAGAATGCAAGAAGCAGTGACCATTTGTTCATAGAAAACATCTCCCTTTGCAACTGGGGTGGGATGTGGGAAAACACATCTAATATTCAAAACACAGAGCGGGATTTTATTCTCAGTTCATTTGGATTTCAGTGCTGAGTGGAAAGCACACTAACCCAGGAGAAAGCAGTACAGGGTGATAGCTCTCCTCAGTCCCTCAAGGCCCAAAGCCCATGTGTACTGGATGAAAGGGGTGGCAGTGGCTGAGCTGAGTGTCTGCTGCCCATCAAAGGTGACTCTGAAACTGAAGGAACAGGAATTGAAGTAGTATGGCCCTTCAAAATGGCCTGAACTGGCAACTCATTATTGTGGAGTGAGTTTGTTGAGGCTTTTTGGTTTTGTTTGGGTTTTTTTCACTAAAATACAACAGTTTTGTATTTTACTAATTAAGCTTTGGATTTCGTCTCTCACATTGAGTTCCCATGGCATGCCACAAGGTTACAAATGGAACTACTTCTAATTTGGGGGTAGTTTGTATTCAATGAGATATACACAGTCCTTAAACCACTTGCTTCAGCAAGTGCTCTATGGGATTGAAGGTAAAATACTCTAAATAGCTGTGTTCTCTTACTTAGTGCTCAACTTAGATTAATTGTGAAAATCTGGACGAGGAGTTATTATTACAGTCTTAATTTGAAACTTCGGGGGGACTTGGTTCCGATTTTCTTCTGGGGTCAGCACAAACCTTTGGTGAGGGGTGCACTGTGAAGAATGATCAGGCAGGTGGACTGGAAGAGCAGGATCTACCTACCTGTGTGCTGAGTATGGTGGATGAAGGTTTGTCTTGAGGGATAAAATAGAACTGCAGGGATTTCCAGCAGCACTGTGGCACTGGCACAGGGCTCAGTTAAAATGGAAGCTCAGAATTGAAGTGTCATTTATGGTCTTTGTTCTCCGTCCCTAAGCACATCTGCCCACAGGATCTGTCCTGATGCCAATCAGCTGTGACTGGCCAATTGGTTCATGGGGTACAAAATTCCTGGTGTGTTATGGTGTTTGAATTGAAGTGCTGCTGAAGGGAAACAATGACATAGTTAACCTTTTTTACCCTTATTTTTTTTTCCCCAGAGGTATGGAGAACTTGGTAGCTGGCTCCAATCTTCCTCCACTTTTTACAGATGAGGATGGATCTAAGGAAGGTAGTGAAATTAATGTAACTGGGTAAGCACCTCCTTTTTCACCTTCAGCTGGTAGATGTTATCTCTGCACTTGTCAGGGAAATTGTTTTGGTGGGAGGAGGGCGTTCTAAGTAATTTTTAAAAAGAGAAAGAAACCCAACAGGATTCAATCCTGCAACATTCCCTTGGCCTTTATAGAAGATCACAGGACTCTGTTTAGGAGAAACCAGAACTCTTCTGAACTGATGGAAGTGGTCACTAACTGTTCTTTAGTATCTCTTAGCTTTAAAAGGTAAATCCCTAGGATTTCAGTCTTAAGACAAGTATCATTATGGGGACAGAGAGGGAGGAAGTATCTGTTTGCCATAGTGGTCCCTGCTAAGTAAGTGATTTCAATTAAAGATACAGTTTGTCAGTGATCTCTGATGTCTGAAACTGATCACTGGGACTGGTATCTCATTTTTGTGAGCCAGACTCTGCTTTTACAAACTGTGACAATGGCCTCTTAAAATCACAATGCCAAGACAAGTTTTCTTTTAAGAATATATGGAATTTTTGCTATGTTTTGATAATTGAAGCTTCTTTTCTGTTTTGCAAAGCACCAAGCAGTAAAATTCAGACTTTGCAGTCAGGGGAAGCCCTGTAAAAATGAATGTGAGCACTTTCACTTCAAATGGGTCTGAATTTGGTTTTACTTATCTGGGACTTCAAACTTGTTGGTGCCAAATTAGTTCCATGTTCAAATTAGCCTTGTGTTTAAGAGGAATTAATGTTTTGGCTGAGCTTCCATCAGTGTTTGCTGCAAATGGCTGCATCACGTGAAGTTTTTCCTGTAGGTGTAGTTTCAGGAGGTTCTCTGCTAAGGGGGAATGGAGAGGAAAACTGAAATACCCTTCAAACCCTAACCGTGAATCCAGAGCTGTGTTGTTTCTATTCTTTTTGATACATACCAAATATAATGAACTTATGGGAGGGTGTCTGCTTTGTTCCCTTGCTCCCTCTCTAATTGTCAGTAATATGAGCTCAATCTGGTGTCTCAAAGTCAGCCGTGGATCTCTCCAGCCCTTGTGTCTTTACCAGTAATTACCTCACAATTGCTGATTGTAATGAGGAATGAAAATGTGCTGTTCTCTCTGAAGACAGATATTCCCATGGGCATTCAAATAACAATTCTGTTAAAGTGTATCAAATTGTATAGCTGTATTCTACATCAATAGGAACAGTTATTTCAAATATTTTAAATTTGCCATAGACATGAGCAGCTTTAGACTGGAATAAATGAGCAAGGGAGACTTGAAGCATACCCTGCTGTTAAAGGAATTTTCATGAATGTAACTGGGTAAGGCCAAGTATTCTTTAGCCTCAAGAAGGGTTTAGAATCTGAGACGAGTCCAAAAATCTTATATTAATTTGCCTACTGAGCACAGTGCTGAGAATGTCCAGGGGCTTGTTGCCCCAAAATGTGTTTTCATCACTGTCAGTGTACCTTCAGAAGTATTTCTGCACACTTGCTCTTCTCTTTTGCCTGCAGACATCTTGCTCTTTTTTGGAGGAAGGTACATTGATACAATTCTTAGAGTAAAATTAAATAGTGGAGCCTGTTGGGAGCTAGTCCTGTTTGTGTTCAAATACCCATCCTATGTATGAACAGGAGATAGTGTGGAGTGAAGTTCAATCAAAGATCATACCCAATCACAAACCTCTAAATGTATTTGTGGAGAAATATATTAAACACATCCAGAAAAGTGTATCTTGGTTGCTGATGAAACTTAATTTTAAATTCCTTATTGTACTTTTGAAGAAGGGTGGATTCATGCTGTCTGGTTTCTGATCCAAACGTACACTTGCCTGCATGTTGTTTTTATAATCAAATGCTTCACTGAAAATGAAACAAAACACCACTTTAAAAATCAAACTGGGTCTGAAAGTCCATAGGAACTGTGGTGGTTATAGTGGTTGCTTGGATGGAACAGCCAGTTCTTCAAAAATCACTTTTAAATCCCCTTTTTTTTCTTGCTAATGTGAGAGTGAATATATTTGCAATATTTTTGCATGTTTTAGAAGATTAGGGGTGAAGTGATTTAGGAATGATGATTAAATTTTTTGTTCTCCACTTCTGTGCTTTTTCAGATTAGCTAATTCGGAGAGTTCATTCAGTGGTGGAACTTCACAGCCTGTGAATAACCCAGATTTGGTGGAGGACTTGTCACAGGCTCAGCAGCAGCAAAGTGAGTCTTCTAATGCTGCTGAAACCACTGAGCAGAAGCCTGAGGAGGAGGTGAGGTGAAATAATAATAACTTTTCAAAGAAGCAAAGGCATGGAATTTTGTCATTATATTGTCTTACCTACTCAGATTTTTTTTTTTTAATAGGATCACAAACTTTTACCCGTTTGCCATTTTCATCTTCTGATTCCCCAATTTTCTCCTGTGTTGCACAGCTGCACTCAGATAGCTGGCAGTTGGAATGTGCAGAGAACAGCACATGGGTCTCAGCTTAGCCAGAGGGGCCCACAAGCTGGTGCTGCATTCAGGACTGAATGTTCAACTGCCACAACTTATTTTCTCTCTTGTGAGCCAGCAAAGTGAGAGCATTGTACTGTTCTGGTAGTAACTGATGTCTTTAAAAGCATTGCTTTTACTACTTCAGACTATACCTTGTGTGCCATCCAACGCTGATTTTTGGTGACTAAATCATCAAGACCTGAAGTTGGACTAGGAAGTGGTTTTGGGGTTTTCTGGGTTTGGTGGGATTTTTGATAGATGTATTTGATATTCCTCCTTGTAATTTTTTTTTTCAGCTGTAAGGACCTTTTTTAATTAAGTAATAAAATTCCAGGAGGGAAACATAAAGTAACACAATGGCAGGAACATGTTGATCTGGGGAAAAATTAGAAGTACTGAAAATAGTCGTATGTACATAGCATTAGAAAATAGTGTTGTCCAGAGATTGCTGTAGAAATAGTTTGAAGCCAAGAGGATGAGTGATAATGATGTTATTCCTGTGAAGTCACAGTGTGCCCCACACATATCTTACAATATTCCCTCCTTTGGAGTTTCTTTGTTGCGCCATTGGAGGTGACTAGTTGGAAAGACAATCTACTGAACAGCAGGGAGTAGAAAAGCCTGGATATTGCCTCCACACTCACATTTTGGGAACATTGTGCATGAAGGACAAAGATCTGGAAGGTGTAAAATAACTAGTTATCAATTTTTAACTACCACACAAAATCTCTCAGAAAAACCTATTGAATAAGTGACTTGCAGGGGAAGGTATGTGAGGGTGAGAATAACTAAAAGCACACAAACAAGTAATAAAAAAATACTTGCAGTTGCATTAGTTGAGATGATCATGTTGTGGATTATCAGTCCCTGTGATTTTACAATCAGAAGTTGATGCCAATGTTACTTTGTTGTCCCTGTGGACTAGGAGAAACTGTAAGCTCCTTTTCACAATGAGACGATTTCCTTTTTGTTTAGACAAAAGTCAGGATAGCCCTAAAGTAGGGTTTGAAACCTGCATCCGTGGAGAGGACTGCAGCCACATACTCCTGATTAAGTTGTTTATTCCTTCCGGAGGTGGTTATTTTCATTCAGTCTGACTTGTCTTCTGTTTTCATTCTGCAGCAGCAAAGAACCAAACGAGGAGGCTGGGCCAAAGGGAGAAAGAGGAAGAAGCCCCTCAGGGACAGCAATGCCCCCAAATCCCCCCTCACCGGGTACGTGCGGTTCATGAACGAGCGCAGGGAGCAGCTGCGAGCGAAGAGGCCGGAGGTGCCTTTCCCAGAGATCACCAGGATGCTGGGCAATGAGTGGAGCAAGCTGCCTCCTGAGGAGAAACGGGTACCACTGCACTGCCTTGTCCTTGCTGGACATCATTGCTGTCACTGGGAATGTTGTTTAGGGAGGAAGGTGACACGGGCTTTTGGTTGGAATCGTGTTTTAGGAGGATATTTCAAAATGAGGGGCACAGGTTCTCATGATGAGCCCTGGCAGGGCCGTAGCATCTCCTGCAGGTGACCTGTATCCTCTAGGTAATGCAAGAGTACTTCCAGAATGGGGGGATTGCCCTAATGGGACATACCACAGTTGGTGTGATCCATCCGGATGTAACTGCTGTACCAGCTCTGATACATCTGAGACTCGTAAAGCCAAAGTCTTGGGATGTGATGTCTCCTAACTGGAAGTCCTGTGGCCTTCTGCACTATCTGATAAGTGAATGAAGCTCAAGGCCATGTTTGGGCTGCTTTTTAGGGCTTTCTGGAGTGGACCTTGTTAATGGGTTAATTGCTAATAGGTGTTTTACTGTCCACACCTGATTGACAGTTGGAGATTACTGCAGAGTAGTTTTTAAATCCCAGTGCAACTGAATGCTCTCATATGAGTTTAGTCTTTGTATTTGAACTTTGCAAAATGCTTTAAGGGTGTAATGAAAAATGAGATGAGACAAAAAAAAAAAGATTTCCTTTTGTTGCTTTTTACTAAGCTTGTAGAATACAACTTCCAGAGATGATGTAACATGGTGCATAGGCACTGTAATTTAACCATATGGAAAACATGTGGCAAGGCAAAGCAGTTGATTTGGTAGCAGGGATAATGAGAATGATGTTGCTTAGAGAAAAGTCAGGATTGGTGCTAGTTAAGGTTGGAAATTTACATCCACGTAGAGGATGTCTTGCAGTGATGAAAATGTCTAGTGGGAGAGAAGGGAAGACGACATCTGCCCCCCTGCACTTTAACATATTCTTATCATGTCTCAGGCAGATTTTTAACCTAGGAAAAAGGAAATTGAGTTCAAATCTCTGTTCTGTATGCTGCTTTTTAAATCCCTGGGGAATCTGTCCTTGAGTAAAGCTGTAAGTTTCTTACTCAGAGCAGGTCGAGGGAAGACTACTGAGCCCTTTCAGCAACACATTGCTGGAGATGGAAAACAAGAATTAATATCTTACAGACAAATAACATGTCCAAAAGCAATGCCAACCCAGCATCACCAAATTTGCACCCCAATCCAGAATGCATCATGGAAATCATAACTTACATGTATTGTCATGATGACTTAAAGAAAATACTTGGTGATTAAGGTTCACTGGTTTAATTCTTACATTCGTTGAATTTTAAAGTCATTTGAAGAAAAACATTGGGAAGGCAACTTTTTTTCTTGAAAGAATCCCATTAGTAAGTATTGTGACCTTTCATTAAATGTTTTTCAGTTCATCAGTTCCCCTAAAGAACTCTCCAGCTAAGCTCATTCTGTCATGCAGATTGTGAGATACCTTCAGGCTAATAAAAAAAGGTTTCTGTTAACCAAAATACAGATAGGTGATATTAATTAAAAAAAGGTTTCTATTAACCAAAATGCAGATAGATTCTATCAATTTAAACCAGGCTCTTTTATCTTAACGCTGCTCTTTGCAATAGCCATGATGTTTTGTTCACCTCTCAGATGTGCCAAGTGTGTGGTGGTGCTTTTTGTCTGTGGGGCATGAAAACAAGAGCGTGTTTGGAGTTCCACTGTTAAGGGTCTGAACCATAAAGTATTATCTGATAAGATGCTGTTGTTTGGCAGCACTTCATCCTGGCCACAGAACAGGAATTCTGAAGTGTTTGATCTGTAACGTGTAGGTAACATTCAGCTGAGTGGAGTAGCTTAGTAGCAAGTTACTCCAAGGCCTAGCAAGAAAAATTAACAGAATAGTTATTATAAAGAAAACAGAGAGAAAATGGGATGCCAGAGTACAGTAATTTTATCCAGAGATCTTATGTCTTTGCACCTTATTGTTTCTTCACTCCTCTCCTGTTTGCATAGGTGAAATGGATCAGCACTTCATCTGACAAGTTGTTTTTCTTCCCTTCCTCCTGAAGGGGAGGAAACTCCCTGAAACTCTTGGACTTTTTTGTTTCAGCGATACCTTGATGAAGCAGACAGAGATAAGGAGCGTTACATGCGAGAGCTGGAGCAGTATCAGAAGACTGAAGCCTACAAAGTCTTCAGCAGGAAAGCACAGGACAGGCAAAAAGGCAAATCACACAGACAAGGTATTAAATGGGACAGTGGTATGTGCCTAGCTAGAATAATAGAAGATTCCCAACCAGTCATGTAGCCTGACACTCCTTTAAAGCCTTGGATTTAAAGGCTGGTTAAAAAGTGAATGTGTTCTTTCTATGGCATTTACCTCAGCTGTGTGTAAAGGGAATTAGATTTATGTGAATTTAACTGTGTCTAGATTGTATTGGAGGATATGCTTTAAGAGCATGTTAGACATAGCTTCTGTGTGACTTTGTGGGAGAGGTGCAGAAGTCTGTCTAGAATTGTTGTGTAATTAGGGTTGTGTAACTGCCTTAATTCTTTAGTTCTTGTTTTCTTAAATTTTGTTTCTTTTGAGAGGCTTCTTGTCTTGTTTGTTTTCTTTTTCAGATGGAGCAAGACAGCCAGCTCATGATCATGAGGTAAACCTCTTAATTTTACATTTACATCAGTGGATAGACTTTCAGGTGAAAAAAACTTTCAGTGAAGTCAAAACCCAGTTTATTAGAAGTTGGGTGTGAATTCTTCCTCTTCCTAATGCAGGTTTTGAAGAGGTAGAAACAACTGAATATTCTCACACTCATTTGTATGACAAAACTAAATTTGATAAGTCTTGGGCAGGTACAAATGATAGATGAAATGGAGCATAAGGTACACTTAAAACATAGGTCTGTTTTGTAATGCAACATTGAGAGCTTAAAAATAGTGTGAGACCTCAATAAATCTGCCAGGTTAGCACCTTTAGGTGGCTGTTTTCAGGTACTGATTTTTTGCAGTAACACAAATGCTGGTGGCTTCCTTGAGAAGAAAATGGGTAAAGCAAGACAATAATTGGAAAATCTCTGGCTTAAACCTCCTCCTGCTCTCCCTTCCCCTCTGCACATGTAAATATTGGAAAAGAGTGATAATGTCTGGAGATAAAGCTCATCAACTGCAGCACAGGCATCTTACCACAAATCTTGTGTGTCCTGGCTGACTGTGGTTTCTCTCTGCTTGAAAATGCTGCAGCTTTCTCCAGTTGTATTACCTAGGGCCACAGAGCTTCTTTCATGGTTACCAATAAATTGCAAACAAAGAGCAATGAAAAAATCTTGCTTATACACAGCCTCTTCACTTGTAAGCAATAGGGCTTTCTGAAAGATCTGTTTTTCTTTGTGAGGATTTTTGCCGTGGGAAAGCAATCCAGTTGGCTTCTAATGTGTTCATTACAATGGTGACAAGGCTGAGCACTGCTGAGAGGCAACTACTGGTCTTGAAGGAAAATAAGTTTTACTTTCAGGAAAACGTTTTGGTAGCAGGTTTCTTATATGCCTTTTATTAATTCCTAAAGGAAGTGCTTGCAGTGAGATTATCCTTTAGAAGTACATGGTCCCCAAGTTTTCCAATTCTACAGTCACTGAATCCAAGCTTGTCTTCATTGTACAAAAACTGAAGGCTTCAAGTTCTAGGTTGACTGTGACTGTTACATAACGTTTAAGTTATACAGGTGGCAAACTACAAATTTGGAGTCTTCCCTCTTACCCTTCTAATTCAAGCTATCATTGCTGATCTTTCACATCATAAAGGCAGTTAAAAACGAGTTCTCCTCACCCTGTGGGACGTTTAAGCTTCATCAGATACAGCTGAATATTAACCTGTCAGTCAGACATCCTACTCTGAACTCTCTTTGACTACTTGGTGTTTTTCACCTTTATATTTATAAAAGCCCACATGCTTATCACCTGATGTGCTTTCACATCTTTTGCACAGGGAAGTCAAGTATTATAATCCTGTATAGGTGGGGAATAAGCACAAAAAGCTTGGATTGCTTTTAGAAGTGTCTGCTCAAGTTGTTACTAGAAGTGAGGCTAAAGCTTTTCGTCATCTTGCTGCTTTCTCCTGTCCACACTGACCTTTGTTGCTGTGTTTGTGATTAGCAGGTACAAGCTGATGAAATTATTTTTTGAGAGAATATAAGAAAATAAGGTCAAAGAAAGCTTTTTTTCTTTCCCTTGCTCCACTTAAGTGTTTATGATGTAGTTTCTGTAGTTTCGGTGTTGAAGTTATTTTAAACATTGTACCTAGAGTTGACCTCTACCGAGTTTTGTGATGGGCAGTTCAAATACTAATTATAATAAAATACAACTAAAGGATGAGAGAGAACTTTTAATAGATACTGCCTTGGAAAACATGCACATGCTGTCTCCTGAGCTCATCTATGGGCATGAAATAGAACATTTTTCTTCCTTCAAATTTCAGTTTCATAAATATGACATAGAGCAATATACACTGGAACTATGGTCATCAGCAGTGACTAAACCCCTGGATAATTGTTCTCTGTTTTTCTGTTATTTATTTCCTCAAGCTGCTTGATTCCAAGTAGATCTGACATCATGCACTCAGTTACACTTGTTACTGGAAAGCTTTCAAAGGTTTGTGCACACAAGTTGAGGAGAGCAGGGGTTGCCTCGTGGCACATACTCTGAGAACATTTAATGGAGCAGTACATTTATTATTTATTATATCTATTTCTCCCACGGTCTGCAGCCTGACCATGGCAGGAAAGGTGAGCTTAAACCCCCAAAAACTCAACTATCTTGTTACCATACTTCCCCAAGTCTGTAGGAACTTCAAGTCTGGTTTGTTTCAAAATCTTCAAAGTTCAACCTCAGTTTTAATAACCAGATGAGATTGTTGACTCTTGAAGCATCTCAGAAACAATTTTGTTTCTCTTTTGGTTTGAGGGATGACTAAATGATACTGGAACTGAACAGACTGGGTCCTTTTCAATAGGAGATAATCAAAGCCTTAGGATTTTAGTCTTCAGTGAACCTCAGAGTGGCTTAAGTACTTCAGGGCTCTCAAGAGGATTTTTTATGTGCTGGATAATGTGTTTTGTAATGGGAGAGTGCTGATGGTTTTAATGATCACTCTTCTGCTTAGTAGCATTTCTTGCCTTTTGGAAGCTGGGCAGTTACATCTAAAGCCTTAATATTTTTTGGGGTTTTTTACCTGAAGAACCTGTATCCTAGCGGTGCAAAGAGAATATCTTCTTCTCTTTGCAGTACTCTCTCCTCCACCATCTACTCTGTAGGAGCCAGTGATGATCCAAGCCAGTGGCTCTTTGCATACAGGTAGTAATAGTGAGCATGAATGAGAATGTTTAAGATTGATATTCTGTAAGTGTTCTAACCAAGCTTCATAACTGCCAACATTTCTTAATGCACATTAATGTTGAGACCCTAGATTTTGGGATGAAATTAATTCTTAGCCATCTAGGCAGTGTTTGGACAAAATGAATGCATTATTCACACTTCGGTGTATGACTTCTCTTTCTAAATATATTCTTGAGACATTTACCCTGTAGCAGCACATACAAAAACTTCAGTGAAAAGCACGTGTAATCATGAATCCCAGATAAACCCTCCTGTGCCTCACAGAGCTGGGAGGAGTTGCCCTTCCCTCCAGTCTTGTGTGTTTCTTGTGTGTCTCCAGTTGATTCAGGCCAAGTGAGATTTGAGTTCTCACTCAGTAAATACAGATCTCCTTGACTGTAATTGTGCCAGACAATAAAAGCCAGCTTATCTTTAAAAGCAATCAAGGGACAGTCTGTCTCCTTAGGCAAAGACAGAGTAGCTGTAGTTCCATCTAGCCTTGTCTGTCGTGGTTGACTGTCAGGCATTCAGGGGTGGCAGCCACCACTAGGGCCAGAATTCCCTGATCAGCTCTCAAACATTGAGGTTGTCTGCTGGAGGACACCAGTCATGTGGGACACTGCAGTTCTGGATGATGAGTTTGTGGCACATTATCAGCCATGATGTTTGGGAGTTGTGCAAAGCTTTTGTTCTCCACAGACACTCTTTCTTGCTTAACTTTGTTTCTGTGTTAAGTTACAGGTTGATTGTAGTTGCTGCAGTTTATCAAACCAAATTTGCGTTGGCTTTGTCCATAAGGATTCAGGTGCTAAAACAAGCATTAATTCCTGTTGATTTAGAAGTGATGACTGAAGTATATTATAGTACGGAGTTTTTGCCTTGGGTGAAATTACGTTTTGTATGGTTTTTTACTAAGCTGTAGACCATTTCCTGATTTAAAAGTGTTTTTCGCTTTTTTGCTTTGGTGGTGAAAGGCCAAGAACATGAAACTTACTGGGCATTTTGCTCGCTCTGTCTCCTGTTTGTTGATACTCCTGTAAAGACTATTTCAAAATGTGTCAGTTGGTTAATGGTGGAAAATATAAATGCATTCAGATAGTTCTAAAAACTGTTTAGTTCTCATGTATAATGCCATTAGGGTGAAAGAGTGTATTTTAGTATGTTGTATGTTATTTCTTAATGATGAAATTTGATTAAACCTTACCTTGAAAATCTAAGACACATCCTTTGGCCTTTCTTGGTAGGAGCTGGAAGTGTCTTTAATCCATACAGCTTTTAGCTGCCTCAGGTTTTGGTCTCCTTGGCCTTTTATTCTCATGATCAAAACTTTTAAATGAATTCCTGAAAACAAACTGTTTATCTATGTTATTACTCTTTCTGTTGTAGAAAGAAACAGATACAAAGGAGAGATCTGTCTTTGATATTCCAATCTTCACAGAAGAGTTCCTGAATCACAGTAAAGGTAAGTTTAACTTTTGCAGGACCCTTTCCTCCTTGCTTTTCCAAAATTCTTGGTAAACGCTGTCCAGCTGAAGAGTCCTTGCAGTGTCTCCCATCTCAGGTCAAGTAAAGATTTGGGTATAGTTTCTCTATTACCTGTATCTACACAACGGCTGAAAAGCAGTTTCTCCTGGCATTGTCTTCCCAAATTAGCTTTTCTTGAGAATGTTTCTGATGTTTATTCCAGCCAGTCCAAGCTGTGTCTACTGTTCTTTAGGACTAAGAAGTATCTAAGATGTATCCTGATGATGATTCAGGCTGGTTAGCAGTATTTTATTTCTACCCATATGTGGAAGATTACATTGATATATTTTCTGTTACTCTGGATTTCAGATATGTATGTCTCAAGAGTTAAGTATTTTTTGGCAGATTTCTTGAAGACTTTCTTGACTGAACCGGATTTAGATCCACATACATTTCATGGTCAATAGAAAATTATTTTTGTAACTGGTGTCTTGTTTGCAGGATTCTTAGCACTGCTGCTAAACTTCATCATTCTGATTGGACTTGAAGTCAGTCTTGCAATTTTCCTCCCTAATCAATTCCCCCATTCACTTCCATTCTGATGCTTTGAATGTTTTCTGATTTCTCTCTCTCTCTCGGAATTATTTATAATGTACTAGGTGCTATTGTCACTCCATGACGTGATGCTTTTTATCTATAAAGCACAACCACACCATTTGTCACTGTCAGCTGAGCATTCCAGAACATTCTGCCTCATGGCCTACGGGCCCTAGAGATGTTTGTAGCAGTTTTTTGACTCTCTGGAACGGGTTGATGTTCACAGCCCGCGAGGCGGAGCTGCGGCAGCTGCGCAAATCCAACATGGAGTTTGAGGAGAGGAACGCTGCGCTGCAGAAACACGTGGAGAGCATGCGCACGGCTGTGGAGAAGCTGGAGGTGGACGTGATCCAGGAGCGCAGCCGCAACACCGTGCTGCAGCAGCACCTGGAGACCCTGCGCCAGGCACTCACCAGCAGCTTCTCTGGAGTCCCACTGCCAGGTGACACTGGGAAGTGTAACTGCTGGTGGTTGTGTCGTGTTGTGAGCTCAGAACACGGGCTCTGCTGTTGCACTTCTGTGCTCTTGGCTGTTTCTGAGCTTTTGTTGCATGGGATAGTGAAATGCTAAAATGCACGCAGGGAAAAGTGTAGAGTCGGTGCTTTATTTCAACATGACATTTATTTTCTTAGTGCTCTTACTCTTCCTAATAAAGTGAGACACATATTCAGTCCTGGCTTTCCTTCACTTGTTTTATGAAAATGTTAATAAATAGAATAGACAGGACTTGCAAGTTCCTTGATTAAAATAAAGGCTGTGTCTGTATTGTCAGCTGCCAGGGAACCCACTTAGATTCTGTGAATGCCCAGCTGAAAGAGTTTGTTATAATCAACTATGAGACCCAAATCAAAGAGAACCATGCTTCATTAGTCCTGATATCCTTGGAACTGCTCACTTTGTGGAGTTAGGAGGACATTGTTTAACAGAATCTGTTACAAGAGGTGGTGCATAGCAAAATCACCTCCTATAGCAGTTAGTGTGTTGGCACAAATTGCCCTTAGCATAGTGTGAACTTTTTTGAATTGCTGTGGTCATCAGAATACCTTGTGGCTGATTTCACTCTGTTCACCATAGGTAGCGGGGAAACCCCCACAATGGAAACTATTGATTCCTACATGAACAGACTGCACAGTATTATCCTGGCCAACCCACAGGAGAACGAGAACCTCATCGCCACGGTGCGGGACGTGGTGAACAGGCTGGAGCGTTAGTGACAGGGTGAGTGTTCTGGGTGTCTGCTCTGTGCCTCTGGCACCTGTGCTGGTGCTGATCCCCATATTGTACAATCAAAAAGGTTTCTTCCTCAAAGCTGCAGGAGCAGGTTGTCTTAATGAAAGTCAAATCGGGTTGAAAGTATGCCGCGGCATTAAAGGGTTCTGAAATTCCCTTTAGTTCCAAGATCTTTATGTATTTGGATCAGGTAAGAGTTCTGACAGAATGGTAACAAGGTGACTAATTTAGAAGAACGTTCCTTTCTTGAGTGAAGTAAATCTAAAGATTTCAGCAGTAATTGTAGAAACTGATGGCCACAGTGAAATTCCTTTTGTCTCAAGAGGTTACAGGTGAACTCAATTCTGTTATAAGCTGAAAATACCCCATCTGGCTCTGTAGCACCTGTAGTCAAGCTGTTCTAATTAGGAAGGTTTAGATGTAATTGGAACACTGAGGCATGGTTTAAGCTGTATATAGCATTTGCTGAGTCTAATGTTTATATGGCTTGTGCATAGATTATTATTGAGCTCATGATTCTGTATTTTTGCTGCTCTTTAACAGCTTAGAAAACTGTAATAGAAAACAGGGTAGAAAAACAAACTTAAAAAGAAGTAAATACCAGTCTTTCTGCATTGCTGTGCTGCTTTGCATGTCCCACACCTCTCACTCCCCCACTTCCCCATGATGCACAGCGCCAGGCAGCCATGAGGAGTTTGCCTATTACTATTTTAACAAAGTACATACCCTCATTCTTTAGGCATTTATTATGTACAGATCTACTGTACATGTCTTGAATAGTGTTTAGAAATGCAAATAAAGCTGCCTTGTGCCATCTGCAAATATGAAGACAGGGCTTTTCATCCTTTCTGATTGTGACCTTTTGTGGTGCTGTGTAGAACAGTTAATTACACAGTTCCCATTATAGTGTGGCTTTAGCTGGGAGATCATTGTCCTTCCGGAGGGTAGCCAGATGGAACGGACTGTAGTTCTGAGAGATGACTGAGCTCCCAGCAGAATAAAGAAGTGCCTTTACTGCTGCTATTTGTGAAGGGAACAGCTTGTCGATCCAGGTCTGGGATTTTTCAGCAGCTCATCAACCTCCTCCTTTTTGTATACTGTTTTCAATTAGTTCTCAGGCTCAGAGAATTGGGAGGGGAGGTTTTACAGAACGGCTAAGAGGGAAAGCAGTTTCTCATCCATCCATTATTAGAAGGGTATGCCAGGCCCAGAAAAGGATATTTGTCCTTTAAGCACCTTGCTAGAAAAATCATATCTCAAAGCTACTAAAATCTAGACTTACAGTCTCTTGGCAGGTGGCTTCATCTTTCCTAAAGGATCAACAATATCCGTGTTCCTAAACATACAGATACAGTTTTCTTGGATAAGTTTGATTTGGCTGTAATTGACTCAGAAAAAGTAACTCTTGCTTCATAATTCTTCCTTCTAACCTCTATTTGAAAAATAGTACTCCTTTCCCTTCTTTCCGTTTCCTACCAATGCCTTTCCTCTTTTCAGCGCAAAACAGTGTGAGGCAATTAAAAATGTGATTAATAATCACATAGTTTCACTGGATAATGACATGCATGTAACTGAATATAATGATCAAGTAATTAATGCGACTGTTAATTGCACTGATTTTCACTTGGCAACGATTATGTTTTGGGACAAAAGTTTGGAAGGAAGAAGGTTGGATTTTGTTGGATGCAAACCTAGAAAATGGTAGCGATTCCTTAGAAAACAAGGAAATTTTGGATAAAAGATTCAGCTGGGACATGATAAACTGTGTCAACAAACTGTCATCTTCAATGTCCCTTTATTAATGTGCATGTGAAGTGTATTAATTCTGAATGTAAACTCTGTCAACCAAGTGGTCTGTTTGAGGTTGAGACACATCACAGATCAATACCACAGAAAACTCTGCCATGATGCTCCTGAAAACAACTCTTTCACAGATCTGAGGTGGGTTTTGGTGGCTTTACTACATTGTGTTTAGGGACTATTTGACTCTACTGGTGAATATTTTGGTTTTTCTGTAGTGCATGGTAAAAAACATCTTTGTGCAAACAGTATATGGAAAGAAGAGGAAAGGTTTTGTTATTTATCACTGGATGGAAACAGCAACTCAGTTTGGTTGTGTCTCTAGAGGCTGCTTTACTACACTGAATGTTGTGTTTTCAGATCAAACATCCAAAAACCCACGTCCCAGTGCCTCTACAGTCCTGGCAGATTGTAGTCTTCTAACCTTTATTTTTCTGTTTCGTCTGCAGGTCTCGTGACCCAGGGAAGCTTTACAAAGGTTTTTTTGGCCAGTGTGGAATAAGAAGCCATGAGGCAAAGCCTAGGGTGGGAGGCAGGATGGCAGGTTTGTCCTGGGCCCTGCCTGTGTGTTTTGTCAGGGAGACAAACAGATCAATGCATTAAGAGATCTTGAGAAGCCACGGACACCGCCCACTAAACATTTGGAACTGTCCTCTGTGTGAACATTTAAGAGCATGCAACTTTTGTGCAATCTACATTTTTTTAATGGATTTTGCTGGGTGTGAGGGTGCCTGCGTTCTGTGGACTGGCTGACTGTGGAGATGAAATCTCAGCTTGTGAAATGGAGTCAGCATATATGTTGTAGTAATAACTTTGATGTGTTATATTGCCTAATGTCTTCTAGTGTCTTTTATTTTGTTTTCATGTTTATCCTGTGGGGTTACCTTCCTTCACTTTAGTTCTCTTCTTTTGATCTTGTTCCCTGATTCTTGCAGTACTGGATAGCAGCACTTGTGTTCTCTGCTCTAACAGGGAGTTTTCCTTGGTGCACTGTCTTGTCCTACACCTCCTGCTGTGTTTATAGGAGCTTTTCTTAAGCAGAATCCTGGGGGGTTTCGTGTTAGCCTGCAATTCCTACAATGTGAGTTTGCTCCCTGCTAGAGACTGTGGCTGATGCTTTGTGACTTGATTCTACTATGAGACAGACTTCCTCTCTCCTCTCTCTTCAAGCACCTCTCTTGCACATTGCATCCTGCTCTTCTGTGAAGGTCTCCTGTTACCTCTTGAAAATGTTTGCTGGAGCATTTTACTATCACAAAGATCAGTGGAAATCAAGATAGAAAGTGAAACATTAGTTCTTCTCAGCAGGGAAAATGAGATTTTTTTGGTTTAGACTAGATCAAGCTTGAGACTAAAGCTTGCCCTTCCTCTGATACATTGTTCAGTCTAATTTAATGTTATTGCCTTGTTTTTGAGAGAATAATCTCATGGGGAAAGCAGTTTTCTATAAAAAAGAGAAATGGGCACAGGGATTGCATTTTTTTCCCTCCCCGCCCTCCTGAAATTGCTGTGCTGGGAAGCAGTGTGTCTGGAACCAGAACATATATTTTTGCATGAATTATTAGAGCAGAGAAGGTTATTAGCAACTTGGTCCACGTAGCAGCCCACAGAACTCAGCATTACAGCTTGTTTTTGCTCTCACCTTTTGTACAGTTCAAGTACTGCCCATGGAGCCCATAGCATTCAGCATTTTATGTTCCAGCTGACCTAAATGGCCTTTCCCTTGCATTGAATAGAGCTCTGCATGTTTGAGTCTGATCTTGCTGAGCTGCACCACTCCTGGCAGAGCTGAGGCACCCACTGTCAGCACTGGCTTATGCAAAACTTTCACTGCCCTTTGGTTCCTGTCAAATTGTTGATTCTGTCTTTGGCTCAGCACTTGTTGGACATCTCTGGGCTTTTTGGGGGTGGTTGAAATGCTCTTGCTCCCACATGACAATCTCTTTGCTCCTGCTTAAGACATCTGTTAAGATTCCCTGTTATGAATTGGAGGTTGCTTTCATTACAGGAGTGTGTTATTGTCAGCATCACTTTAATGTACCTGTGACACAAATATTTTGAAAAAGCGCTGTACACATGGACTTCATGCTGGCCTGGAGCCATCTTCAGGTCAGCACCTTGTGTGCCAGGTCTCAGCTTACTCCTGGGGTTATTGCTGTAGCCAAGTAGCAAGGTTTTCCATGTAAATCAAGTCTTCCATCTGGGAGGAAACTCCTTTCTCTTGTTTTCTGTTTTGCTTTTTCAAGACTTCACAAAAAGGAACCTCAGTTTGCTGCATTGACTTCCACTCTCCTTAACATGGATGAGACCAGCTGATGCTGTCATGAACTTTTTTAGTGGGTCCTGTAATGAATGTTGTAAATCCTAGAGGTTGTTAATGCCAGAAGAAACACCTACACCTTCATCTCCTGTATGTATCTTGGTTTTTTAGAACTGGTGATGTTTAACTCTTTGTTGAAGTGGCCAAAATGCACTGTATAGCCAAAACTGATGTACAAAATCCTGAAGTTCTGTCTGTAGCATCCTACCTGCTACCTGGAGTTGTGTCCCATAAAGACTCCAGAAATTCCATGCGATGTAGGATGCACTTCCAGGCTGTAATATATCCAGTCCCTCAGTGAGGTCAGATGGCTTCAGGCTGCCCTGCTTACAGAAACCTGCCCGTGGATACTGCTCGTCCATCTCTGT
This sequence comes from Hylia prasina, assembly GCA_013397195.1. Classification (NCBI taxonomy): domain Eukaryota; kingdom Metazoa; phylum Chordata; class Aves; order Passeriformes; family Sylviidae; genus Hylia; species Hylia prasina. The sequence continues at coordinate 1,174,515 of VYXD01005987.1, forward strand.
TGAGAAGCATGCAAGTGTTGTGGGATAGGAAATTTAAGGTGATATTATTAGCTGGGGGCTGATGAATCTGTTACATTTTCCCACAAGGAAGGAGGCAGGGTGGATTATCCATTTTGAAGCATCTGGGGGAAGACTGAGTTCTTGCTCACTGATGATGTGACAGATTATGTTTTGTCTCATTAAGAAGCTTCTTATTTATGTTTATTAACCCTATAAAAAATGGATTTTGTCTTTCCAGTGTTTTCGGAGTGTCACTTCGGTTTACAGTTTTCAGTGTTGATTGATTAAAAAAAAAAATGAAGTGGGTGTCAAGGAGAAGAGTGGAATAAAATGCTTTTGTCACTTAAAGATGTGTTAAAAGAAATATATGAAAGCAGAATCCATTTGCTGGATTAATGTGTTTGGAATTGTTTAAATGCCAAATTTTCTGTACAATGTTTTTGTAATTAAACTTTGGAGGTCCTTGGTTTTTAAGAAGCTGATATGCTTGTTTGACACTGCTTCATTAAAATTGTTCAACATTGAATCCATTCTGATTCAATTTTAACTGCATTTTCGTGAAAGAACTATTACATTGATCTCTCATCAGAGATTTTGGCAACTCCACATTAACCTTTGAATGGAGATGTGCCTCTTCCATCTCTCCATCCTAAGTGTCTTCCTCTGAAAAAGCTAAAAGAATTTATGTTATTATAATGGTGAAAGCTTCAGAGTCTGTGGTTGTCAGGGCCATTCCTCAATTTGACTGACTTTAAAAATGTCGTCTCTCACTCAATCCGTTTTTTGCATCCTTGTCTTCCTTTACCCTCCCTAATTTCCCACCATCATAGTGATTTTCTTGAGGAACCTATCATAACTATTGCTCCCCACTTGATTTTCTTTTCCCCTACTAGATTTTTATCCTCTCTTTATGCACCTGCTGGCTGAGAATGGAGAAAACTCTAGCCTCATGACATTTGTACTTGGTTTAGGTGCTCTGTGGAGGAGTTTAAATGGCTTCTGCCTCTTCTGATGCTTTTTCTGAGGTTACAGTGCTGTGAGCAGCCATATCTTTATGTTACTTTTGTGGTCACACCTCATTATTTTGGTTGCCAAATTAATGCCTGGTCTGTCTATACCAACAGGCTTGGTACTGTCTTCTTCCTGGGACAGACTGTATTGAGATTTAGAATGCTTTGGAGATTTTTTTAAAACACTAATTGTGTAATGTTAAAGATACCAAAAGTAGAAGGAATGTAGGGAAAACCAGCACAGGAGAATTAGCTGCCATGTGACACTGGCTGGTTTGGAGCTGGAGACAGGAACAGCAAGACAGGTGCACACCCAGAGGAAAGAGTAAGAGCAAAACATCAGTGAGGTCATAACAAGAGAAAAACCTAATTCCTTTCTAACCTGTGCTCCTGTTTGTGGCACCAGGAGCAGATGGTGGTAAATCATGCTCAATTTGAGACAACGTGTAGTGTAATACTTCCGCTGTTTGTTCCTCCTGTTTATTCCTCAGCTGGGCAATTGGACTGGTGATTAATTATCATCTAAGAGAAGCTGGGGGGATCTGAGGCCTTCGGGCTCTTAAGAGGAAGAGATAACTTCCTCTTTGCTCAGGCAGGTTCCTGTTGATAATGTAGAATGTGGATTCATTTTGAATCTGAAATTGGGTCTTCTTAAGCCTCTGCTTCATTTCAGTTGAATCCTTCAGAGTCAGGAGTACATTGATGCCTCTCCTTTACTTTTACCATAGAATCTTTCTGCTTGTAAACCATGAGGAGTTTTGATGCTTCTTTCTCCTTCCCTGCTGATATTATTGAGGTTTTTTTAAACCTTAGCTTTTTTCTTCATATATTCATGATGTGCTGTCTTAATTGCAAAAATCTCCGGATTTTGTATGAACTGTACCATTTTGGTGTGTGGTGAAGTATCCACATCCATTATGTAATACAAGGCATAGTATTTATACAAACTGATTTATGGGTTTTATTAATTAACCTATAATTCCTATGCTGTGGAGGTTTGGGGTTTTTTGCTATTTACTGTGCAAACACTAATGGTTTGTGTGCCTGAAGATGTAAAAATGCAAGTTATTCTGAGATGTACGGTAGTTGTAAGGGTCTCTGCTGTCTCTTCCTGTTGATGAAATGTCTCCTCTCCTAAAGTTGTTAAATATTCTGTTTACTGAATGGTCATGCATGCTCTGGAAGGCAAAAGGCATTCTCACTTTTCCCTAGAAATATGTCTGCGTTGAAGTCCATGTGATCTTTCTGTTTATAAATTTGGATTCTAAAAACTTAATGAAAAAGAGTTCTGCCTGTCCAAATCCTTGGCTGCTAGATACCATCTGGTTTCCTTGAACTGAGGGGAACAATGTTACATCCACTGAATACCTGACTGGGCTGGAAAGCAGAGAGAGAGTTCTAGTTTTTGTTTTGAAGCAATAGCCCTGTGGTATTTCTCTTTCTATCTCATATCGGCAGTTCTAGTTTTATTAAATCTGTTCCAGTGTTAATCAAGAGAGAATTCCCTCATCTAATTTATTTGAAATACTGCTTAAGCCCAAGACACTTGCAAAGAAATCCCCAGCTGAAATTCAAGGCCTATAAATGCGTTGTTTCAACCCCTCACCCTTCAAAATGGGTGTTAACAACTGTATCAGTATTTTAATTCTTCTCAGAGGAAGTTTCTTTTCCTCAATAATGCTTCAAATTCCTGCCTATGCTGGTTTTGTGTCTTGATTATTGGAGGAAGAGAAGTAAACTGTTTGGGCTGGGGGCAGATTAGCAGTAAGTTTATCAAAAGTGCAGGCCAGCAGGATGGCTATGTCCAGGAGAGTGAAAAGCTCTGGAAAATCAATCTAACGCCTTTCCCAGAAGGGACCGTGGTGCTTTTAGGATGAATGTTGTACATGCAGCAGAACACAGGCTGCATTCCTTGTGTTTAACAACTGCTTGTGGAGAGCGTTGGCATTGTCATCCAAAGATTTCAGTTCTCTTAAGTTGCCTTTACCCAAGCAAAGCATCTGCTCCTGTAAAAGGAGGAATTGCTGTATAGTGGTATGTGGCTCTCAGGCACATGTATGAACTCCATGTGCAGGAGGAAGGGTTTAAATTTCCTTTTGCTGGCATTAATGATGAGTGGCTCAGGCATATGTAAATGCACAGAGACAAATTCTGTTTACAGTGGGTTTTTTTTTTCTTTTGTGATGAAGGTGGGAAGAATTGCCTTCTGTCTTCACCCCATTAAAAATCTGTGAAGGGACTTTTAGGATAAGGACAGAAGAAGAGGATACAAGAATAGAATTTGCCTTTATTCCTGAGGTTAATATTCACTTACTGCCAGTACAGAAGTGGTTGAGTTGTCAGCCTCAGTCAGTTTGAATTCAGACCTGCAAATTTCATACATTCTTGAAGTGCTTTTGAGGAGGAAAAGTAGCAAATGTGAAAATGAAATTCCAGCTGCACCCTAGTTTCAGAACTTCAGTTATGCAGTAAATGTGCATTTCCAGATATCTGAAATCTCCATCCACTTAACCAATTTCCTGCTGGGGGGAGCAGTGGCCTCCGATGAGCCATCTTGGTATCTCGGAGTGAGAATGAGAAAGCCTGGCAGTGAAGGCCAGGGCCAGAGCTTCTGCATGTGAAAGTTTAAGTCAATTCCCTGGTTTGGTTCGAGGCAGATGGCAGTTTCTGAGGATTTTGATATCTGTTTTTTTTTATAGATTCATATCTTTGTTTCATGCAGCTACATTATTCTTTTCCTATCACTCTTTGAGAGCTGATCAGGGTGGAAGTGGTTCAGCAAGTATTCCTGTGTTCCAAGGAGAGCAGCATAGAAAGCATGATCTGAGTTAGCTTGTCTTTGAGGTCATTGCTCTGACAGCCAGGAGTGGCTGTGATAAAGATTTCTGGTTGGCTAAAGCTGTCTCTGTGTGTTGGCAAAATCAGCACGGCTGACTTGGAGCTAGAAGGAGCTGTGAATACATAAATCCATGGAATGGAAGCTTTGCAGCTGTTGGTATTTACACAGTACCATGTCTTTGCAGAGCTGGTTTTTGTTCTGGAAGCCTGCAGCAGCTTCACACTTCATCAGCCCCACCAGCTCTCAGGTGTACAGCAAGGTGGGAGCTGCTTCTCTATGGTCTTACTCCAGCCAGGAGCACCCCTGCCCAACCCTGAGCTTCACTAATGCATCAGAATACTTAAAAACTACACAGCTTTTGGTTGTTGTAGAAAGTTTTTGTGAACTGGCAGAGCTCCTGTAGAATCTGGCAAGCACTAGGGCTTTTGTGAAGCAAGCAAGAGGATCAGAGAGGAGAGGAAGAGAAGCAGGAGCTCCTTTCAGGAGGTATCCTGCTTGCATTTTGGCTCCCAGTTTTGTGAAACTGCACACTGAATTGATGTGGGAGCACAGACTGTAAAGAATTACCTCCTTTTCAGCACCTAGGGCTGTCAGTAAGTACATGACAATCAAAATACAACTCCTGGCTTCGTGCTGTTGCCCTTATCTGTATGTTTGCCTGTCCTGCTTTTCCCTCTCTTGCCCTCTTCATTTGTGCTGAGCTGTTTCAGCTTAAAACCAGCTAAAATTGACTTAGGTGGCTCTACCAAGAAAGATTTTTCTTAGAAAGTCTTTTTTATGAATGTCACTGGAATGTCACTATCCAGCGGATTTAGAAGGGGCTCACAACTACAACTGAGGGCAATTGAAGTATTTAGAAAAGGCAAAATTATGGAAATAAGTATTTTAAATTATCTTGTCTTTTGAGAAACGGGGGCAACAAATCAACCCAGCAACAGTGCTCTTCTCTCTGGTACCAGTTTCCAAGCCAGATACTGACAAAACAAACTGAGGGGAAAATAAAAAGCCTTGATTATCTGGGGGAGGGGCATGAGGGGCAAGATCATGTTACTGATAAAAGAAAATATGTAAAATAACAAATTCCAGGCTTTCTCCCTTGGGGTGTGTGTTCAACTGTAGAAAGAATGTTTATGGAAGAATACATTGTGCTGTTTAAGCATGCCTCAAAGAACAAATCCTTTCTAACCTTGTAGAAATTCATCTCAGCTTTTTCTTTTCTTTTCTTTCTTTCAGACCATAAGTCAGTAGAAGTGATGTATGTTACCCATGGGCCAGTTTGTACAGGGGTAGCTTAATCTGGGCACGTCCTTACCTTGGATTGGAGGTCTGTTGTATTTAATGGGGTGTTAACTCAGTTTATTCCCTGGGATTTCTGCAGTAATTTTATTGCCTGCAAAAGGAGCAGTTTGAAGCCAGATGAAGTGAAGGTATGCTCTGTACCATACCTGCTGAGCTTGGCAATGATGCCTGCACACACTTAGCTTATTCTGGTGTTTCTGTTTTCTTCATCACATCTCTTGCATGTATTTTCCTGGTAGTCCTGCTTTAGCTGGAGGGTTATTTCCTCCCTTCTTTGAGGAAATAGATCCATAGGCACTGCATTTGGTCTGTACCCAAGTCTGTGTCAAATGTTCTTGGCAGTACAGGCAAGCATAAGAGTAATGGATTCTGAAGTCAGATTTTACGAATGAGGCTGTTTGGTAGTTGAGTTCAGTGATACTGCAGAACCTGAAGGGAATTACAGTCCAAGACATTTATAATATTAAAGAAATAGGTTCCTCTAATACTGAAGTACTAACAGAACAAAGAGGAAAAATCAAAGACAAAGATAAAAAATCATCTTAAAGTGGACAAACTGTGCAGGATGACAGACTTTTATAAAGACTTCTGTCAGATGTGGCTGTTTTGTGAGGGAGGATGGTGCAGATCAGCACTGATGCCTTAGGACACAAAGCTCAATTGTTCAGTCCTCTTACACAGGTGGTCTTCCAACTCCTATGTGATAAAAGCACAGACAACAGTTTCATGAACATTAAAAAGCACTGGGCTGTTAAATTACTGGGCAGTGTGTGTTTAGTGTGAATGAGAAACACGATGTCACTTGTGCCTGGTGTTTTGGAGAACAGCCTGCAGTGACTTCATCAGAGTCTTCTGAAGTACAGCTTTGGCCTGAACCAATATGAAATATCAGGTTGATTTGTCTCAGTTCTGTTTGTTGTCATGTGGTTTTGGCGTATTTATCTAGTAGGAAACTTCACAAATAGATCAACTGTTTTCTAAAGCCAAAGCTTCAGTGAAGAGTTTTTGGCCCAATGAAATTAATGAAAATTTAATTTTGACTTTGCTGGAGCCAGAATTTTAACTGCAGTCTCCAGCAGTTATATATGTGCTATGGATTGTCAGTCCATATGGAAGCTGAAACTGTGTCTTCAGCTTTTCCTAGACTCATCCAGTGTCTGTAATCTTGCAGCTTCACAGAGGAATCTGCATGGGGGTTCTTCCTAAGGAAAATCCAAGAGGAACTCCTGCAATGTATTACCACGCTGACAAAGCATATATTTCTTCAGCTAAAATAGCAGTGCTCTTTCACATATAATGGGGTCACTGTTTCTCTGCTGAGTTTCTCATGTTATTGATACTTACGAGCTGGGTTCCAATTTGATGATAAAATATCAGCACTTCAAAATCCTAGCAGTGAGAGGGCTTCACATCACCCAAATGTCAGTCCTGTCACTTAAAGAAACACTTCTGTTACTTTCTGCCACTGCTGCTACTTTTTCTTTATGATAGGAAATTTCAGTTGGATTCCCACGTTCTCCACTAGCAATTTCTCTGAATCCAGTATTTCACCATCATGGGCAAATGCAGTGAAGGTGTTCTCAGGGTGGGGTGGGAGGACTGAGGCTGGATCCAGAGGATCTGGGTTTGTTTTTCCAGGCTCTCTCTGTGTGACAGATTCTGTTTCTGCTTCATGGTCCAGTCAACAAATTAGTGAAAGATACTCAGTTCAGCGATGACAATGTTCAAAGAACTGATGGAGACAGAGTTCTTGGGCAGTGGGCTGGTTTTGGTCTGCTTCAGTTCTTCATTGTGCAAGTGAAAAGAATAAACATCATCCATTTAGACAGAGCAGCCTGAAAAAAGGGGCTGTGCCAGCCTATGTGTTCAGGAACTGTGACCTGAATAGGAATCTATAGGCTTTGTTCTGTTAATTCATCTACCTCCACTGATAGTTTTGGATATGATTAAGAGGGTTTGGGGTTGGAAATAGTAATTTCTTGTTGGCTTTTTAATTATTATTTAAAGTAGACTTGTACCTTTTTTCTGCTTGAGCTGTACTGCCTGAAATAGTGCAAATCTTGCAGTTGAATCTTATTTTCATTATTCTCCTCGAGCTCTGACCTTTAAGAAAACAAGTAGAACTGGTATCTATACAAGGAGGTGGCAAAGGTCTTGTGTAGCCTTCTGAAAACAGTCCTGTTTTGTTTGCCTGACAGAATAGTCAGAAAATGTATCAAGAAAGAATAGTGGATAAGAGAAAATTAATGACATGACTGAGTGCAGTAGCCAGAAATAACCTCCTGCCTGGGCTTGTTCACCTCACCAGAAATCATCAATATAATGGAAGTGTGATTTTAAACCATCTTTAACCATAAGGGTGCAGTTTGCCTAGACATATATTTATGACAAAATTCTTCATTTTGGTGTGAATACATTAATAAAATGATCCAGTATAAAAATCAGTGGCCATATAGTCTTACATAATTTAACTGTATCAGTTTAAAAGCTGTTTATTTGGCATACTAGTGAGCCCTGTCTGGGTTTGATGTCTACCCACAAGACTGTGCATAGTAAATAATAACCATTGCAAAAAATTTGTTTCCCAGGGTCCTAAATTCACCATCTCCACAATCCATTTTTTCTCTTCATGCGCTACTTCATTTCTCCTGAATTTTAGTCTTGTTTCTTACTTGAGTCAGTGTGAAAGGTGTTTCTACTGGGTTTTTTTAAGATTTAGAACAAATGACAGGCTGACCCAAGGGGTTTGACTCTGCTTCAGCTAAAGAAATCTTGTTTTTTAACCCAGTCTGATGTTTGAAGAAGAGAACAGATCTGATTTGGGCCTCAGTGGTAGACCTAGAGCTGGCTAGGTTGCTGCCCTAGAGGGAAAGGTTCCTGTCAACTCCAGATCTCCCAAGAGACATAATTTGCTGAACTGGTGTGATGAGAAGGTTCAGAGGTAATGTCAGTCTGGATGGTTCATTAGTTTAAATGTCTGGTGTTGGGAGGTGGGTTCTCAAGCAAAGGCTTCTAAATATAAAATAGTCTTGTGAAGTTTTCATCTTATGAATATTCACTTGTTGAATTTACATTTTGTTTTTCATCTCTGAGCTCCTAGAACAGGGCCTTTCACAGAGGACAGCCTTCCCATCTGTCTGAATAAACTGACAGAAAGTTTTTGCACAAACAGTCCCTTGTTTAACATGTTCATGCCCTCCAGCTAGTTCCTTTCAGAACACTTTGAAGACACAGCCATTGTCACATGCAAGCCTGAATAATCTAAAACTCGAGCAAAAGTTTGATCTGTGCACCCTTGAATACATTGACTGTAATTGATGGAGGTGCAGGTGGAACTGAGAGTACAGTTTTGCCTCAAGAGACTAAAGCAGTGCAGGCTCTGCTCTCAGTAGAGAAAGTTCTTGGTGAAGTTGGGAGAGATCAAACACATCTGTCACATACCTGTGGGGCATTTGGAGTGGCTGCTTGGCAGCTGCAGGGATCAGCTGGGATGGAGGGCTTTCAGCAGTGCTTGCAGAGATACACCTGTGGTTCAGGACCTTCTGAGCCCATGGACTATGGCTTTCACTCCTTTGCATTGCAATCACAGGAAAAGGAGTGAAATAGATAAATAAGGGGATGCATTCCTCAACCCCGTCAATACTCTTGGGTGCTAGGTTGCTTCTAAGCTGTGGGTTTGGTTGTTCTGTTCTCATTTACTTTCTTTTTTCAACTATGTATCAAGTTATTTTCTGATCCCCCTTCATATGGTGGCTAATGGAACAAAATTGATGCAGTTGCTCCAAAAACAGGCTTTTAGCTGGTAGATTCTAATTAAAGCAACCTTTTTTTTATTTTTTCAGAGGGAAAAAAAAAATCTTTCCAAGGGCCCACTTTCTTTGTATCAGATGAATATATATGCAATAATTTCCCAGCCTGATGGAGACAGAAGTTGAAATATGCTTGGAGCAGTTATATTCAACCATATGTATGTGCTGGCGTTACCTGGAGCTTATTTCTCCCACAAGGTGATATTTCTACCATGCTAATCTTGCTGCTTCCTGCTGTAGGCAGTATTAGGGAGAATGCGTCAGAAAATTTGTCGAAATGGCTTTTTCTCAGAAGATTCCATTTTAGTTATGCCCACGGCAGGGAAAAAAAGCATAGGTTTAATTGAAAATTCATAGTTCTGAGGTTTGACCAGCACGAGTTTTAGGGGCAAGTCCATATGCCCAACTGCAGAAGCTTCTGTATTTACAAATTCTACTTACAGGTAGATGGTTTCTTTGATCTTGCCTGCTTCTTTCACGTGCTTGGTTGCTTAAACAAATGGAGGTGAGGAGATTTTCTCTGCTTCCAAGAATAAAACCCCAAACTCCACGCTTACAAACGTGATCAAAATCAACCAATTAAATTCCACGTGTGTGGTAGGTTCTCAGTGGCCAAAGCTACGTAGAACTGTGAAAGGGTGTAGTTAAGCTGCCTTGATATGACATGGGCTGCTCATTGTGCTGGCTGGATCTGATCTGGTGGTGGGGGAATTACCTTATCTCTAAACCTCATCTCCCTTCCAAATCCACCCTAATGTCAGACTGAGAAATCAGTGTTTAGGAGAACAAAGACACATCACAAATGCAGCTTCCACTTCCAAGTGCCAGGAGGAGTTTTTTTTTTTTTTTACTCCTCCTTCTGTGTTAGTGAATCTGCTTAATAAGGCTTCCCAAGGTAAGTCATTGCCTGATCCTCAATCATCCTCAGGAAGAAAGAGTGATGGAAGGAAGGAATTGCAGCTCATACACAGCAGCCTCAAGACCTGATGAAGAGCCATGGTGGGTAAGTGTGCAGAGGAGGCTCAGTGCATGAGAATCTCTGATTTTCTTCCCTCTGTAACTGTGTGCTTCAGGACCACTTTTCATAATTCCCTTCCCTTACTGTCCTAAAGACCAAACAGCCTCCTACTCTCCATTTGGAACATTCAGGCCCTCTATTCATGGAGAACCATTCCCTATCACTCCCTCCCGAGCCTGAAAATCCTTCCTGTCTAACATTAAAAAAAAAAAATTCCTTTCTCTGTCTGTCCCATTCCTGCTGGCCCCCTGCACCTGAGCTGGCTGTATCAGAGAGGCTGGAAGCCTGTAAGTGATGCTGTTTGCCTCTGAGTCAGAGAAGCTTTTAAATCTGAGTGTAAAATGAGCCTCCTCCAGCAGTAAACAGCCGATCATACACCTCCTTTGAAGTTCCCATTTAAATAACCTCCAGGGCTTTACTAATGCGGGAAGCTAGCAAGAGGAAGTAATTCCCTCCTTCTTCCCTCTCCAAAGCAGGGAAAATGAATTCCCTGGCAGAGGAGGGACACTGGTTTTCAGGGTACTGCAGAGGAGATGAACAGCTCTCGTTTGCACCTTAGTGAGTGAGTCAGCATATATTCATTCATGGGCACAATCTATTAACCCATGAACACTACAGATGATGGTGTTATCACTGTCATAAAGCAATTTTAATGTGTTATATAATTTATATGGTAGCTGCTGCATCAGAGGGAAGCCTCTGCTCATGTGTCCACGTCTTGGTGTGCTGCTAGGGCAGGAAGAGGATCAGGAAACAAAAAGGAGAGGTCCTGGCAGGACTGTGGGAGCTGACCTGGTCGCAGACGTTTTTTGGCTGATTCTCCACCCCTGTGGGTTGTTCCTCGTGCTGCTGCTTCATTGAAAGGTGGCTGTGTGTTTTCAGGCCTCCAGCTCTACATGTGAATTGATGCTTGGATTTTTCCTGAAGGTGGACAGACACATAGCAGGAGCACAAACGAGTTTATGTGACATCTGCCAGCACTGGAGGGGTGTTCAATGGTGTGCTGGAAAGGAGGGTGTCCTGTGCTAGATGGGATCCTGTGATACCAGATGTCAGCGTTTTATGTTTTTGAGATTATATTAGGGTCCTCTACATGGACTGAGGTCATGTGGCTGCCAGTGTGAGAGTACAGTAAAATCTTTTTGTCATTATGGTGTGCTGCAATGATTTAATAGGAGAGCTTTCTAGTGAGACAGCAGGTTTGCCCATTACGGGAAGGACTGGGAACTGAGGAACCTGGTGCAGTAACATTCCTACTTGCCTGGATGATACTTGTTTGCCAGGTAGGTTCACCAGGTAGTCAATACCTAAATGAGTTCACTCCTTCGTGAAGCGATTTATTAAATAGTCAAGTTTATTCAAATAATTAAGCAGACTTTCCTAGTGCACCATTTTAACTAGAGAATACCCTAAAGACATCTTAAGTAAGTCTGAAGCTAACCAGGCTGCCTGAGGTCAGTTCGTCCTGGGCTCAGAGGTGCAGTACTCACAGATCCCTGCATTTTCAGACTGCTCTTAAACAAGCGTTTGGGGCTTATCTTCCACAAGGAGAAATATGTGCTTGCCTGAACATACTGTTAGTCAGTCCTTGGCCTGACTGAAAGTGTGGGGAATTCCAAGGCAATTATACCTGTGCTAATCATAATTTGCTCCTTAATCTAGGAGTATCTGCCTCTATGTCCGTATTTATGCTAAGTTGCTGAACAATATGATTAGGTGCTTTGAATAAATCTTGTAATGATGCCACAGATACTCCTGATGCATTATGTTATTTTTATTATAAAAGTTATCACTGCCCATTGTTGTAGCACGGTAACAGAGGCTGCCATTAGAGCTGAAGCTCAATTGTGCTAAATATTGCACAGACGTACAGTCAGCTGCAGTCTCTGTCCTGGAGGACTTACAGTTTGGCTGTACTATTGTACATCAGCCCATCAGAGCACCCTGAGAGGCATTAGTGCCCCAAATAGTTCCTTAGGTTCTGTAATGGAAATGGCCTCGCAGACCTTTTAACCTGTGAAGGCAGCAGTGTTCCTGAATTCAGCTTTGTCCGTGCTCTTCCATCATTATCAGTGCTTGTTAAGACAGAATTTTGGGAAGTGATAGTTTCCAATGTGGTTGGAACTGGCCAATTCTGCTTTCTCAGTGAGTCCTCCTGAGGATGGAAGAGCAGACCCAGGCCATCTTCTTTCATGTCCCCAGCATGGGTTTCTGTTTTGACAAAAGCGTTACAACGCGAACTGAATTCTTTCCCAGCTGTTGTGTACTTCACCAGATTTCCCTGACCTTGTGCCATTCAAGGATGAATTGTACAAGTCCCCATCAAAAACACTGCAGAAGCCAGAGGAATGCCAGCCTCACTGTGTAGTGCATTAAGTCAAAATATTTTAAGCCTAAGACTGATGGGTATGATTCTTCTATTTCAATCTGCTCCTTCAGATTAAAAAACTGCTAAAAGCTTCAGCTTGTCTTGATGCATCTGCTGCTTCAAGACCAATGAATGGCATGTCCAGGACTGGAGGCTGTGGGTAGGAGGATGATATTTTGTGATAAATGTACCTGATGGTGTTTTATGTTCACAAAGTTTTTTTAAAAGCCTTCCACAGCAAATGATCAATCTGTTAGAGAGAATACTGAGAGACCATCTAGCACTCCTTGGACTGTGAGGAATAAGTAATGACTAAAAAGACCATAGACCTCTAACCTATGCAAAGTTATATCACTTTTTGCTTATGTTTACTTCCTGCCTTGCCCTCTGTGGTGCGGTTACTGTTAGATTGGCTATAACTGCAGGGTATTATTTTGTAATATTTTATGTATTGGCTCTCTTACTAATTCTCTATCTCCTTTTTATGGTTTTGTGGCTAAAAGATTAAATCTGCAAAGCATTTATATGAAAAAACCCGTAAAATAACAGATTATTGTTACTTTCCATTGCTTTGCATTAAGTTTTCAGTGTCAAAGTGTCAGTGAGCCAGGTTCTGTGGTGATGGGAATCAGTGGTGGTAGTGTTGATTGACTTAAATGTATTGGTATAAGAATATGAGGATTTCCTGAGTAAGCTGGAAGGTGGGAATCTTGCTCAGAGACATAGCTGGTAGAGCCAGTCTGGAAAACCTTTGAAATGATGAAAAGGCATAAATATCAGACTTCTTCCTGTTAGACTACTGTGATCTGTCACAGCACCAGTGGTAGAAGGAGGAGATGTGCAGAGGCTACAAAAGACAGCTAATATTTCTGGAAGTGGCTGGTGGGATTTAGACCTGGTTTTAGCTCACATGAAATTTCGGGACTGAGGCCAAGTGCTATTTCCATAATTTGAGGTTGACCCATGGCTGGGATTAAGGCCTTGAATTCTATTTGCTTTAAATCTGAGGCTGAACTTGGTTGACACCTGCTGGCTGGGATTCTAGGAAATCAAAGGAAGCTTCATTGACAGACATGAAATTCTGTTTTCAAATACTGGTGAGAAATCAAATGCTTTTCAAGCCATTTTCCAACAACAAAATGAGAACTCAAACTGGTGATGCTTAGGTCTGACCTCAGCACCCTCATTTCTCCTGTTTAAGAAGCTGGAGCTGGCAGAGAGGAGAAAAAAGACGTCTGGTGGCAAATAGACATTCAATTGGCTTAATATAGGGACTATTTTGCTGCAGTGCAACTGGAGCCTCTTATTAAGAATCTGATGGCACTTCCAAACAAGGAGAGCTGCTCCCTTGGTGGGGGCAATCTCCAATCATATGCCAACATTGCTTTTGACATATTTATGACTCCAATAAAATCTCCCATCTGGTATATTTTAAAATAAAATTGAAAATTTATCACTTTGCTTTAGTTGGTTTGTCGTTCTCCCTGAGAGAAGATAGCCAGGCTGAGATTATTGCATTGGCAGCCTGTCAGCTGAGGTTAGGCTGAGGTGTGATTTAAATTTCAATACTTTCCACATTACAGCTGTCTGGGGTGGGGAAATTACAAGGAGAAAAGCAGAGAGTCTGTTATTTTTATTCATTAGTCTCTCCTGATTTGTTTTGTTTTTCTTTTGGTTTGTTCTGCTTACTGCATAGAGCACCTGGAGAAAAAGATTCTCCCCGTTTTTCTGGGTTTCCACAACCTTTGCTTGGTCGGAGTTGTTTGGGAGGGACAAGGCAGACCCCGGGTTGTGTCTGTCCCTGTGGCTGTGCCATCAGGCTGGGCTGCGATAGCAGCATGAGATCCATCTCCATGTGGGGTACTGTGCACGTTTATAGCATTTAGAGAGACTGCAGCTTCTGGCTGAGCTAAGGGAGCAGTGCAGATTCCCATTTCCCTGACAAAGGACCAAAGGAGAGATGTGGAAGGCATTCTGTTTCACTTAACGTGGACAGCTGTATCTAAGCAAGTCTAGATTTCATCACAGCAGAGAGAAATGTGCATTTCTGGAAGCCGAAGCAAACATGCTGTGAATATGCCTTGCTGTTTCCTTTATGATGGAGTTAGCTTGGGTGCTTTTTAAACAATGTGCAATAGATGAAATGAATCACCTGCCACAGGATTTCTTTGTGTGTCCATACCTGCAGTAGGTTTGGAAGGTAGAGCAGCTGCAGCTGAGTCCGGTCTTCAAGCTGCAAGCCAGAATCCATCTCCCAGTGGGTCACTGGGATTTCCCATTTAGCCTGTAGTGGACAGAAACCGTGGAACAGGGGTGTTCTGTCTGTATGCAAACCTCTCTGAAGGGGAAGGCTGTCTGCAGGCCTCGGGCAGGCAGCAGAGTGTTCTGCCTCCTGCTTTTGATTTATGCCAGAGTCACGCCTGGCTGCCTGCTCTGGCATTGCCCACTGATGCGTTTGATTAGGTGCATTTGTTTCTGTTTAGGTACTCGATAGTCTGACTGTAAAATTAGCAGAGGTCTTATCTGGACAATAAAACGGAATAAAATGCCTTTATCCTCCAGCTCCAGCAGTTGCTTTGCTGCTCAGGTTGTGACTGGGATGGTGCAGTGGAACCAGTGGCTGCCCTCCAGTTGTTTAGAGGTAGTAAGGTAAGAGGGCACAGGGCTAATTGAGATGCCCATGTGAGGGTTGCAGTAGTTTGCCCTCCATAAAATCGAATTCTTGGGTCCCCTAGACAGGGGGAAAAATGGGAGAATTGCCAACGAATCAACAAATGGATTTTGGCTGCAACAGGGCAGTCCAGACACAGTAGTTTATATAGTTCTAAGATGGCTCTAGGGAATTACAGCAGCAGTGCAGGTGCTTACTCTGGGAGAAGATTAAATTCTGCACATGAACTGTAGGCATTGAACCTGTGTGGGGCCAGCTGTGACCTCAGCCCCACTGCTGTGTGTGCTGTGAACTGCAGGGTGAAATGCAGCCCCCACTGCATTAGGTTTATTAACTGCAGCCTGCATTTGAGACTTGGGAATTATTTTCTGTGAAGCACACATATAACACTTATATGCATGAGCTGAGTATTTGTGTAGTGTGTTCCTCATTTCTATGCATTTTTGACTCCTTATTATGTGTAATGGGCTTTTGTTCTTCTGATACATATTTGTGCAGGTGAGTGTATGGTTAAGGATCTGCCTGTGCATTTGAACACAACATAAGTTATGGAGAAGTCTTCTGGGAATACTGTGTTTGTTTATGGTGCTGTGCTTTCTCCAGTGTACATTCTGTGCACATACAGTGCCTGTGTGTGTGGCATTTCATTTGATTGTTCTGTTTTCCTGTTTTGTGGGCTGAACAATTAGAGGGTGAGTTTTTTTGAGTGCATCAGATGTATTATTTCCTTTCACAGCAATTGTGCATTTGCTAATGTCAAATTTATTCTAAATGGATACACAGGTGCAATTCTTCATTTGGTAGACATTTTTGTTACATGGAATGAATGGATGTTTTGTCTGCATGTTCAGTGTATGTGTGCTCCCTTGGTACACATGCTCCTGTTGCCTATAGAAAAAGGTGCTTTGCACTGAAAATAATCTGTGCCTGCCTTATGTGCTATAAATGTGTTTTTGTGAATGTGGGGGTTACAGTATGTGTGCAGGGTGTGTAGTAAATGTGTGGCTCTAAAAACCTGTGTGCTCAGTTTAATATTTGTGCCTGGTAAGCACATATTTCCCTGCATTTGCTGGCAGACAAGTGTTGAGTCTTCATATTGTTAAAATAACAGAATTGTCCACATATTTTCCAATTTTTTTAAAATGTCCTACAGCTTCCATGGTTTAAATTTCTAAATGTCTGTCCAAGTGATATATGCCAAAACATCAGCAAGGATATTTAAGCAGTTATGTCAGTGGAATGAAACAAAGGCATGAGTTAATGCTTTTCTGATGCTATATAAAAGGGAAAATGGTGAAGAAGGGCCACCAAAATACAGAATGAACAAGATCAACCAGAATAAAGTCAGGCAGTTTGCTCTTAAACTGGAGACATCTACAGCAATAGAACTCACATGACTGTTGCTATTTATATGTCATCCTATGATCACACCATCCTGTCCCAGATCTCCCACCCTCTAGGGTCAGTCCCCAGGAACCAGGAAGGATGGTGGAGCCCTCCTAACTTTGTTGCTTCCTCCTGTCTGTCCTGCTAGGTGCTTTGAAAGTGAGTCAAGGCATTCATTATCCCACCATTATTTTCAATGACATTTTAGAAGACCTGACCCAGTAGGAATGATTGAAGCGCCTGCTGCTTTTCTCTGTAATTATCCAGTTTCCTTGTTGGGACTGAAATTATTGCCCTGCGAGAGGGCAGTGTCTGCTGCTACCCAAACACAAACCTGCTTGGCTGCCACCAGCGCCAGTCCACGTATCCAGACACAAAAATGGTTTTCCTTGGCTGCTGGGCTGTGCTGGGGACTGTGTGCCCCAGACTCGGCTGCTGACACTCCAAGCACAGTTGGGCGAGGTGCTGATGTGCTGGTAGATGGTTATAAAAACCTACCCCTTTTTTGTCTACCTTTTCACAGCAAAACGTAGTGCACTGAAACAAGGGACAGTCAGCTGTAATTAGTCCTCAAACAACCTTTGCTGTGGATTGCCCAGCTGAAGGCCTTGCCTACAGTCTGTGGCAGGAGCAGGAGGACAAAACCTCTGGGATCATCAGCTCAGTTGTTTAGAGCATGGTGCTAATAACACCAAGGTCGTGGGTTTGCACCCTGTATGGGCCATTCACTGAAGAGTTTAACTTGAGGATCCTTGTGGGTCCCTTGCAGCTCTTAATAGTCTGTGGAGGCACAAATACAGGCAAAATGTAAGTCACAGGAATAGGATGATGGTTGAGAAAGTCTCACTCAGTTATGGAGCATCTTCTGTGACATTTGCTTTTTAGAAGGTGTTCAGGGAGTGTGTGCTGCTATTGCCAAGGGAAGTCAGATCTGGAGCTATCAGGAAACACAAAAACTGGGAACAGCTGAAGTTTCCTCAGCAAAAGGTAGGAGTGTGCCAAGGATGGTGTGAGAGACCAGAGGGAGCTGACAGGAATTCCTATAGGTATTTGTAGGACAGCTGCTATTCAAAGCCTGAAGAGTTAACAAAAAACTAGTCTTGATGCTCAAGGACTGCCCCTCTGCAGTCTGTTGAGTTCTCTGTCTTCACCTGGGCTGTAAATTCCTCTGCAGAATGGATGCTGGAGTGGATGAGCAAGGTGAGAGAAGGGGGAAAAGAAGATTACGTTGAAGGATCAATGAGGTTAATGATCCCTCAGTCCTATGCTGAGGTATTTGTAATAAGCAAGGAGGCAAAAGGATCCTGTGTAGCCTCAGGTGTGTGTGCAAATCCTGTCTCAGCCCACACTCCAGCTGCCTGGCCCTCGCTTCCCCCTTCCCTTGGCAACACATGCTGCCCCTCCCCTGCCTCCTCTCCCTTCAGTTCCTTGTGACTGCCTTGGAAATCCTGGGACCCCTGATGCTGGAATGGCATTTTGGCCTAGCTGGAATTGTTTATAAATGCAGAGCTTTGATGCTGTCTCGAAAGCCTCCAGAGAGCTGAGAAGGGCTATTTTTCATGTGATGCTTTTGGAGAATGCTATGGGAAAAGGTCAAGGGACAGAGTGGGAACGAGTAGGTCACATACTCATTGGTTTAGGGCACCACGACAACATTGGTTCTTTAAGATCTCAGAGCCTGCTTTGTAAAAATAAGCACCTCTCAGTGAGCTGCCTGGGAAAGAGCAGGGACACGCCTCCTGCAGCGGATGTTCCCGCATTCCTCCATTCCTCGCCCTGGCCTTTGCTGTGTCTCAGCATCCCTGAAAACTGGGCAGATCCCACAGAGGGTGTGCAGCATCCTAAAAGACCTCTTTGCCTTCTGCTTTGACCTTTGTAATGCAAAGAGGTGTTCTGTGAGCAGGGGCCTTCTGCACCTGGCGCGGACGGGGTCTGGTGACAATGCTGCAGGATTCCTTAGTCCATCCCTATGTCCTGGGCAAAAAGAGCTCAGGCCTGAACATCTGTTTGCCCTTTGATTTAGCTTGTTATCTTTCTCATTTAAACTGGGGTGGAGGGAAGCAGTCTAACAAGTCCTTTTTCCTCCCCGATTCACACATGCTACAACTACCAGCCGGAGTGTGGGGGCTATGTGAAGGAACAGGAAGCAGAGGGGTGAGGTGGCAAGTCATTTACATTAGAAATATAAGCTGAATGTGCATTTCCCTACTGCTGCCATCAATCACTCAGATTTCCTGTACGCTACAGAACAGAGGAATGGAGTTTGCTTGCTTCCCACTTCCCCTGGGAATGGAAACGCTCATTTGTTTCACTGCCTAGAAATGCTGATCACTCAAAACATTTGTTGTTTTGGAGATACATGCAGTTCTGAAGCTGAATTTTTAAGCTTCCTCTTGTCTGGTCTTCAGAAATGTCTTCAGATGTTCTGCAGACCTGGGGAATGACTCTGCTCTGCTAGAGATGTGAAGGTGTTGCTGCAGTAGCACAGGAAAGCCCACAGGCAGCAGAGCAGATGCTTTACTGCAGAACCCTGGCAGACACCTTCTGGTCTCCATCAAATCAGTTGCTTTAGCTTGTTCATGTGGTCTGGCACCTGATCCAGTGAGACGAGGTTTTTAGAGTCCTAAGTCCTTCTTATTGTTGGAAACTTTTCAGTGACTATTTTATGGGGCTAACAAATCTGTTAAGTGAAAATTATAGTGGGGAATTACATGGGAGCAGACAGATCAGCACATGTTCACTGTTCAGCTCTGTTGGAAAGGATGGGGACAATAGAAAAAACAGAACCCAAAATGTGGAGCTGAGAAAGGAATAGAAAAAGGAGAAAACCAGAAGGTAGCAGCAGGACAAACTAGAAAGTGAATGAAAAGTCTCTAGCAAATAGCAGAAAATAACTAAGTGTAGAAGAATTCAGGTAACCTTGCACACTGCGAAGGTAAAATAAAAATACCTGTGTATTCATTGCCCTTGTGCTAATGTGAAGGTCTGGCACACTTTCGACATCTTTGATGGGATCTGGTCTCCGATTAAGAAACATCTTCTTTCATTTAACGATCTCTCATTAGCCAAATTACTTTCCTGCAGAGGAAATGCTGACTTCATTCCCACTTGGAGCACTTGGGGTGTGGACAGTTTGGGGCTCATGGATAACCGAAGGGATGGGGCACCAAAACTCTCGTGTGATTCCTGCAGCCCTTGTTTGGTGATGGCAAGGCATGTCTGAAGCTTCTGTGGTGGCTGGGACTGAGATGTTGTTGGTATTCAGTTGTAATAAAGAGGCTGGTGAGACAGCATGTCCTTGAAGCACGGTGGTGGCCAGGAAAGCTCTCCTGGCTGTGGGGGCCTGGAGCCCTGTTCCCTGGGGCTGTGAGCTCAGCAGCTTTTATGAACTTAGCCACTGTGGGTCTGGGCAGTAACTCAGAGGGGACCTGTCAGGAAACCCAAGGGCTGGAAGGAAATGCTGCTGGTGACTCAATAGGCAGAGCTCTTCCCTCTGTTGATGTTGGAGCTGAGCCACACAGACACATCCCTCCATAATTACCCACCAGTTACTTACAGTCCACGCTTTGTAACCACTGGCATTCTCCTATGTGGATTTGTAAGGCTCAAATCCATCCCGGGAAATCCGATATCACACCCCTGCTTGCAGCCTCTGAGAAGCAAGGATGTGTTTGCCTCTATCGTGAGGCGGGTTTGGCCCATGTGAACAGTCTCAGGCATGTACAGATACTGTGACCATGCAGACAAATCATGGATTCATCACCGTGGCTTTGTCAGTTCTGCCTGCCCGGGAATGGCTGGTGTGGGATTAGGTGCACAAAACCCCAGAGATGTGTCATTAAGCGCTGGGTTTCAGCCTGGTGAGGAGCGGTGAGGTGTCCGTGGCGCTGTGGGCTGGCTGGGCAGCACGGGCGGGGGGAGGGATGGCCTGGGGTGACAAACACCGCGCCAGGGGACAACTCCCCGCGGTGGGCTGGAGCGGGGGGACCCCTGCTGGGCACCGCGGCACCGCTCAGCCCCGAGCCGGCTCTTCCATGTGTTCTTTTCGATTTGCTCATTTCAGACATGAACTCATGCGATGACTTCAGCTCTAGACATAAAGCACAGTTTCAGCTGTGTTAACTGCAGTGAATAATTGCACCTTTTTTTTTTGTTGTTGTTGTTGTTTCAGAACGATCCTCTTGGAAATAGGGAGGTGCTTTGTAAAGCTGACACATTTTTCAATCTGTATTGATTGCCGTGTGATATTAGTGTATTTTGTTGGATCTGCTGCCTTATGCTGAGAGGTTTCTGCTTCAAAAGCCTTTTAAATCTGTTTGACCTGTCCTTGTGCTTCTATCCAGCCACAGTGGCTACCTCTTCTCCCTTGCTCCCCACCAGCCCAGTGTAGTTGAATTTGGTGCATGCCATTAATTGATCTGATTCTTCCCTGTGGGGGTGGTGAGACTCTGGCACTGGGCTCTTACAGACCCTGTGAAGCTGTGGGTGCCCAGCCCCTGGCAGTGTTTGAGACCATGGACTGTCCTGCTCTAGTGGAAGGTGTCCTTTGCCCATGGCAGGGGCTTGGAATGAGCTGATGGTTGAGGTCCCTTCCAACCCAAACCCTTCTATGATTCTGCAACATCCTTATCCAGCCTGCTGGCAAATGCACGGATAATCTGCTTGCTCCTATCAGAGTGATTTCTGTGTAATTATTCTCTTTGCTGTGGCTGGCAGAGGGACCAACCCACCCATGCAATGGATACATTCTGGCTCTGCAACAACACTGCCTTCCTGTCCTTTTTGTGAGAATGGCGTTCTCTAGAATTTTCTTAGGTAACAACCAGCAGCAGGAAACCATCTCAGCTCTCATGCTCCGTATGGAATTTAGTCACTGCCACTTCAGAGGTCAGGGACTGTAGTCTTCCAGGGATCTGTTGTTGTGGCTTGATGAGTGATGGGCTGGGAATTGGAAAAGCTAGTCTGGACATCTTGAGGGGTGCTCATTTGGGGTAAGTCACTTTGGGCAAATCACAGAGATGTGCAAAACAGGGATAATGGTCTGACTCACCTTTGCAGAGCTCAAAGAATTCAGCTGACTCTGCCTCTTTCTGCCACCTCCCAGCTCCAGCAATGGTTCAAGACCTCCTTTAGGACTCGGACAACAGGAATTCTACTGGTCTATTAGGAATCACAGCAATACAGCAGGGCTCTTCCTTCTCTCCCAGTGATGCTCAGTAGCTGTACACAAGTTACCACATTATCATTGTCATCATTAGGGTGCTGTGTGAAATCACCACTTAGTGTGTCTGCTGAGTCAGCTCTTTCCTGGCTTCCACATTAGAGCTGACTGATCAAAACTAACACTATCCTGCAAAAAAGTCAAGAAAGCTGAGATTTCTTTTCTGCCCAAATTCCCTTCTCACTTGTTATTATTATCTGTCAGTGCTCTAAGCAGTAAATTTTCTGAGGTCATGAGCTGTTACAAGCTGCTAATGATGCTGTGTACAAAAAGCTAATGGAAAGATTGGCTTAGAAGAACCATGGGATCCCAGACAACTTCTGGATAAAGGATTCCAGTAGAGACTGGACCCTGAAGTTAATGTCTCAATCACCACTGCATGAAACTTCCAGCTCTCATGTCTGTAGGAGACAATGAGTAGAAAGCAAGAGCGGTTGTTTCTTTAAGGCCCCCCTGCACTGCTCCTCTCTTAATTTTCCTGCTGACACAGATTTTCTTCTCTTGCTCAGTTTCAGTGCACCTGCTCATATAAACTAGGCTGCGCTGGGTTCTCTCAAGCTGAGCTTGTGTATGGTGACAGAGGCAGCACCCAAAAGCACACTCCCAGGCTGAGAGGAGTCATTAGCATGCAAGGGGAAGCCTGGCTTCAGCAGCCCCACAGATGACCCACAGAAACCAGTCAGGAATTGAAGGAAGTGCCTTTAATTAAAGGTCAAGTCACCTGACACAGGAAAATGCAGGGATATTTTAGAGAGGTAGCAGTAGAACAGGAGGCTTCCTTATTGGAGCTAGGTATTCACTCTGCCTATCTATCATTACTATTGTCTTATATACTCAGTACAAACCTATTTACCTCTGCATGCTAACAGCTTTGAATTCAGATTCAATATCAAACCAGACAAGTTGACTTGAAATGTGAATTCCCACATGTTTTACTTGAGCCTCTAGGTTGACAGGTCAACCTGCCTTGTCTTAGTCCTGCTGTAACCTGTATTAAGTAATGTGGGTTAGT
Organism: Hylia prasina; assembly: GCA_013397195.1. Classification (NCBI taxonomy): domain Eukaryota; kingdom Metazoa; phylum Chordata; class Aves; order Passeriformes; family Sylviidae; genus Hylia; species Hylia prasina. The sequence goes on from VYXD01005987.1 coordinate 1,197,148, forward strand.
CAGCCTGTATTCAGAACACATATTTTCTTGGTTTTTAAACCCCATTTTTGTGTAACCAGAAGGACTTAGATATGCATAGGAAGGCCTCTGTGGTCAAATTTCAGGAAGGCAGAGTGTGCCAAGTGGGAACTGGTTTGAGCTGTGGAGGAAGCTGGCAAATAGCTGGAGAAGCCTGAGAGTTTGGGGGCAGCAATGTCCACTGGGCCTGTGCACATTTCCAGCTTGTTGTAGTTGTAATGAAAAACAATCTCATAAAGTGTTTCTGTGACAGCTTGTTTTGCCATTCTGAGTGCCTGGAGAAGGGAGGTACTCAGAAGGATAGGTGCAGCTGAATTTACATCCAACTTCTGGAACATAGATGTGATCCCTGGCAGGATGTTCTTCCTCTCAGCTTTCTGTGTGGCAGACCTCCCAAAATGCCCCTCCTGGCACATTGCTGATCCCATTCTGTGCTGCTGGCTGTTCCCTGTGCCTCAGGGCTGTAGCACAGTCCCTGATCTGCCCCAGTGTGAGCAGGGCTCCAGAGCTTTGGGCAAGGCCAGTGCAATCCAAGGTCAAGCTGAAGTGCTCCCCAGGCCTCACGAGTGGACAAAGCAACTGTGGTGAGGTTCCAAATTACACTTTAGGAAGGCAGGGTTCCTTGGAGTCTGGGTGGGGGCTAATCAATGTACATTCATCATTAATTTATGCATATAAGGGGCTTTTGGAGTGGAGTTGTCGTGCTGGTTTTGATAATGCTAACTCTATCCACCCTGCCAGCTGCTGCAGTGTCGTGGCAGTTTGTGTTGCTGCATGCAGAATTATGGTGCTTTTGTGGGAATATTATGTTCCCTGAATAGAGCCCCACAGAGCAATTTGCTTCATCCTTACAAACCCATCCAAATAACTGGCAGTGCCTTACAAATCCAAAACAATTGAGAAAATAAATGTATTATACTGTACATCTGTGACAAAACAATGCTTTCATGTGCAAAGAGAGAAATGTGTTTGTTTAACTTACGGTCTCCCTTTTGGAAATAAATGCATTCATTTAAATCAAAATGGGATGTTCTTCACTATTACAGTATTTTGCATGCCAGATGTAAGAAATATGCTGCTTGAGGAGCAGACAAAAAACTTGGAGTGGTTGATCTTACCAAAAGCATGTATGTAGTGCCTTATCCTAGACCCTGCCTCTCTTCCTGCAGCATATCCTCTGCTGGAGTGGGAACCTCCTGGCTTTGTGCATGAAGGATCTGTGTGCAAAAATTTGGGGAGTGTGGCAGTCTGGTGTCCTGTTTGCACACAGGAGAGCTTATTTTCCACCTGGGCTGTGCCCAGAACAGAGTGCAATCTGCAGCCACGCAGCAGAGCTTCACATTGCCATTATCATCAGGCAAATTCCCTGCAGGAGTTGCAGCAGTCCAAAAGATTTTTGATCCTTTATAGTTTTTGTGTTAAAGAAACGCTGGTTTCATTTATATGCAGCAGTAGAAGTGTTAGATGGGGAAACATAATCAATAAAATACAGGTTGAATGTTCTAATATTTGTTTTAAAAATGTGCCCCATCTTGTAATTTTCATCTTTTTAAATGGTTGAGCTCTTGTAATGAAAGTCTGCTGCATTTCAGTTTACACATAAGCTTAACATCATCAAGCAAAGTTTGTTCTGGGAGTTAACATTTGCATTTTTGAAAGCAGCAGCCTAATCCAGAGCAAAACCAGCTGAGAATGTATTATAATATAGCACATTACCAGCTGGCTGTTGGTAGGTGTAAGAATTGTCAAAAAGGTGCTGAAACTTGATTTCAGTGGTTTTCCAAGTCTGGAAAATTGGAGTTTCCTCCAATTCAGTTTGAAGATCACTGCTACCAGGAGTTAGAGCTGTAAACAGAAATTCCAGGAATGATTGTTGGAAGGAAAAATAGCAAGAAAAAGAAAGTATGCACCTGATCTTTTCCAACCTGATCTTTTAATAATAATAATAATGCTCAGACCTCCTTCTGTGCTTCTTATTCTTCCTTAATTGAAATCACTTCTCAGAATATAGATGAGAAGGAAAGAGTTAGGAGTTTCAGCCCCCTGCCAGTGCTGGCTGACACACACTGCTCTGTAATGGTATTTTTTCACATGTATCATCCGGTCTGGGCGAGCATTTCATTGTATTTGTGTTTCAGTAGCTGGAGGGCCACAAGTTGAGATTCCCAATTCAGCAAGTCTAGCATTAATAAATACTCTTTAATTCAGCTGGAAAGCATCACGGGCTGCATCCTCCTTATCTGAAGTGTTCTATCCATCTTACTGCTGTATCCAGCCAGGCAGAGGACTCCTTATACCCTGCAGGAAACATATCACCTTTCTGAAAGCCAGCACCTGTGTATTGACTGATCGACCAGCAGGGCTGTGCAGCAAGGGTAGTTTGGCCTAGCTCTCCTTTTCCTCTGGATTGATTAATCAAATACTTCAAATAATTGCTGCAGTTGTGATTAATGTCAACTGCATAGCTAATCACCCAGGAGAATAAAATGACTCTGTTTGAAAAAAAAGGGCAAAATCCTGTAAATGAGTTAATTATTTACTCTGCTCACCTCTCTAACCTTGTTATGCTTATAAATTAATAGAAATATTGATCTTGGAGCTGATCTTTGTGTTATCCATCTCGCCTCAGTTTAATTGGGGGGCTCAGTGTAATTTTGTGCCCTCCTTTTGACCAAGGACACGCTCCTTCTGCTTTGATTTGATGTGACCTGTGGGAGCAGGGCTGGCTGGACCATTGGGAGTGCAGCTGACCCCAGGATTTTTAGGGCATCCCTGAGTGAGTAGTTCCTACTCTCCATGGGCCACCGTGGCCCCTGGCAGCAGAACCTCCTTGGCCACCTCTCTCGGTAGCAGACTCTACCACCCAGTGGCTGCCGCTGTTAAAACAATCTTGTTTCCTCCCATTAGCTTCAACTCACATCCAAGTTTTCCATGTTCTCTGTCTGCCAGTACATTTCCCCCCTACACACACAGACAAAAGACACTTCAATTGCAGCCCTGGCTGCTCTAACAGATGTCTGTGGCATCACAGTGTCAGGGGCTGCAGGCTTGCTCACAGAGGTGCCTGCCCTGGGACAGAGACCCCAGAGCCTCCCCATGGAGCTGCTGCAGCCAGGGCTTGGGTGCCCCAGCACTCTCCCCCAGCTCGGGAGTGCCTGGCAAAATGTGGGACCCTCAAACTGACAAAAGAATGCCAGTTTTAGGAACCTTATCTGGGGTGTACCACCAGCAGCAACACAGAAAACTCCTCTGCTCTTATATTTGTGCAAATATAAGTAAAAGAACCTTTAAAGCCAGCTGCTGTTTGTGGTCATGTTAGCTCCCTGTGCTTTCATTTCCTTGCAGTTTGGATTCCAGAAAAAAGGTTGTGTGTGTCAGCTTTGGAAAGGCTGTTTTAGACACTGTCCAGAGACCATCAGCTTGTGTAATACAGAGTTGAGACAAGTCTGTGTCTCAGGTACTGAACAGGTACTGTTTGCTGGCCACAATGTCATATTTTCCTTGCAAAAACTCGGTTTGAGGGAAAAGCAAGTGAACAGTTACTACAATATCCCTGTATCAGATAGAACCTGAGAGGAGGCTGTAGCCAGGTGGGGGTTGGTCTCTTCTCCCAGGTGACAAGCAACAAGGCAAGAGGAAACAGCTTCAGGATGCACTGAGGGAGGTTTAGATTGGGTATTAGGGAAACTATTTCATCAAAAGGATTGTCAAACCCTGGCACAGCTGCCTGGGGCAGTGGTGGAGTCACCATCCCTGGAAGGACTTAAAAGCTGTGTGATGTGGCACTTGGGGACATGGGTTAGAGGTGACCTTGGCTGTGCTGGGCAAATGAATGGACGTGATGGTTGTGGGGGTCTTCTCCAACCTATACAATTCTATGACTGGGAAAAAATATGACTCCAGCATACAGGGAACACGATGGCTTTCTCTTCTGCATCAGGCTGTAGTGAACACAAAAGGGCAGCAGTTTCTAGTGGAGCTCTGAAGAGATGTTAATGTTTCCCAGCAGGGCAGACACAGCTCCACCAAAGCATCCTGATGGCCAGACACAGGAACAAGTATATTAGAGCCACACAAAGACTTTGTGCCAGGCTCCATCATCAGTCCCTGCCCAGACACAAATGGTCTGAGTTGGTGCTGAGAGAGCCAATTTTTTTTTTTTTTTTCTTGGCAGCAGGAGGCTGAGTTATGTATGTAGCCTCAGGGCTGTATGGACTTGGTACAGGCAGGGCTGGTGCTACAAAGATAAAATAAGTAAAACAAACAAAGAAGCATTTTTGCTGCTGGACTCAGTGGCTTGACTTTGTTCTGATGTGGTCAATGCCAGGTGCCATCATGGGAACTTGGCTGCAATTCAGTTGGTGAAACTTGATATATTTTCTTATAGCTTTTGGATGTGGCTGTATTTTCTGGCAGCTGAGGAAAACAGCTTTGAAAAATAATAGTGGCTTTTAAGTCAAATTAGTATCCACATTCACTCCACACTGCTAGAAGCCAATCAGTTTAAATTTCTACTTGGCAAATGAAATTTCTGTCTTGATGGCCGCTCTCTGTCGCCCATTTCTCATAACTGCTAGATGTTTGTCACTCCCTTTCTTTCCTTTCTGGAAAGAAATGTTTGATTGCTGGGGTGCAGGATCTGGTGTGGTTTTCAAGGTACCTGTGCTTGGGCCTCTCTCCTTTTGTATAGGACTGGTCTTGCAGGAGCAGAGGAGAAAAAATTAAAAAAGCATCACTTGGTGAAGCTTTAGCACCTGCCTTGGGCACAGTTCAGCTCATGAAATCCACCAGTGCCTGCTCTCAGCAAGGCTCCTGATTCCAGCTGTCCTGCCTGGACTGAGACAGGTGGGTAGTGAGTATCCGTGGGGGAGCCATTACAGGCTATTCCAGGTGAACAGAAAAAGGAAAGAAGCAAAGCTGCCTGTGAATAGAGAGAATCAGGAGAGCAAGAGGTAGATGGGCTTCTGAAATAATGCTGCCTTTAACTGTGAATAAGTAACAGCATCACAGGAGGCATTCAGGGCAGCAATTTTGGAGGGTTAAAAGGAAGGTTAAAGATTACATTTAGGATTAGGATTAGGAAAATTGGGACCCCTAAGGCACACTCAGTGAATGCTGAAGATAATGGCATATGCAAAACTGGCTCTGTCTGGAGTAATAACTGGTAATTAGGTGTGTATGATACACTTTATTGTTTTTTGTATTAACACCTCTAATATCTATGCCATGTGCACGTGTAATATACAATATCCATGTCATTAGCAGATTAGATGTTATGCAGACTAATTCCTTGGATTTATGAAAGTCTTAGAAGTTGCTGTGCCAAGAGAAAGGTTTCCTCTGGCAGCTCTTTATATCAGCTCCTGTCCAGGAGCAGCTCACACATGAGGCTTCCCTGTCACGCCGAGGCTTTGCTGAGGCCGTGGGTTTGGCTGGAGCTCTCCCGCCCTCCCTGAATGCTCAGGGATAGTGCAGGCTGTGTTAGCACGCAATGCAGATGCTGAGGAATGAATAAAGGGGGAAAGGAAGGAGTGAGCCTGCCTCTGTCATCCTTTTCAGAGAGCAGAGAAGGTATTAGCAGCCTCCAGAGGGAGTTTCACTGCTCAGCTGGTCCCCAGGCTCAGGCAAGTGGTGCCTCAGGGAATCTTGTGATGGATGAGCCTGTTTTACTTAGTTCTGTCACGGCCCTTCAGAAGGTACTTGTTTGCTGTTTGGTTTGAAAAGATTGGGTTCACTGTTTGCTGATTTGGTGTGAGGACATCAAAGCTTGCAGAGGAAGCGATGCACCAGAACAAACCCCCTCCCATCTGTGCCAGGAGCCTGTGTAGCACTGTGCCTGCCAGCCCTGGGCTCTGCCAAGGGGGCCTCAGGTAAGCCCAGGGGTGAGACTGATCAGCTGCACCTCAGGAGCCTTGTTTGTGGTGTGGGGATCAACTCACACTATCACTGCTTCCCTCTTCTAGAGCAGGGACAGCTCTGCTGGGTAAGGGTTGACTGAGTTGTTTTGTAAATCTTGGCAATAAAAACGTGTCCACAATCACCCAAATAATGGAAGGAAAAGATGAGAGCATAAAATGATTATGCTGCTGAAAGAAAGGAGGAACTAGTGGACTCTGAAAGAGATATAGGCAGGTGACCAATGGGCCTTGTGAAGCAGAACAAAATGCATTAGTATTTTTAATGGAAATTCAGCAAAGGCTCTGTAGATGTGCTGGGCAGAGGGTGAGTAGAGAAATTGCTAATTCTGTACTGTTGGAAGTGAAACTGGCTTTGTTGCACTGCTCAGGCAAATGGATGTGGCAGCTGGAAAAGACTTTTCTGCCAAGGGATGGGAGGAACCTCGTGTGGGGATTGCACTTCACACCTGCCAGGTTTTCTTCCCGTTTGCACCACAGGACTCCATTGTGCTGGTGTGAAGTTCTGGGTCCCCTGCAGAGGATATGTCTCAGAAATTTCAGTGTGACACTAATTCCAGGCTCCTTCCTGCCCCTCTGGCTTGCACATCAAACCTGGTCACACCACATGCTCCCTCTGGCTTACTTAGTCCCTAAGCAACCTTTCTGACCTAGGCCATCCTCCATCTAGGATCCTCACAGTGTGCTCAAGCCTTGCTGCCCTCAGAAAACTTCCTGCATGTGGGATTTGCAATGAAAATGTAAGATCCCTGGTAAACAGGTTAACTATTCCAAATTACAGGTAAAGCTATGCTTAGCTTCATGCTCATAAATTAAGGGAAGGTTCTGCTGCCACCACCAAGGAGCAGAACTGAGACTTTCACAGACTCTGAGGTCTTCTCTCTTCTTCTTTCTTCTGGGTGGGGTGCCTAAAGCTGAGTTTAAAAAATGGCAATAATGTCACTAGTGTCATTAAAGTGTCATTAGAGTGTCATACGGAACATTCCCGTTATGTTTCGTGCTCCTTATAAAATGGTTCCCAACACCTATTCCAGAAGCTAGAGAATGTGACACATTTCAAAAATAAAATATAACAAAAATCCAAATCAATCTGTGTGCATGGGGAGAGCATTCCCAAGAACTGCATTTGCTGAGAAAGAAAGAGCATTTACTATGTTTCAGGCAGAACAGAAGTAATTAAGGCACAGCACCTACCCAAGGCAGCTCCCAAGGTTGCTGATTTGGCACGTGGGTAATGCAGAGGGATTTGGGTGGTGATAGTGGCCTGTGATGATCTGTTATAGAATACAGTGGTTGGGTTATTATTTCTGGGGGGTTTAACCATCCCAGATGCATGACTTGGCAAAGCACAAGCTCTCTTGGCATGAAGTCATGCTACATATCTTGGAGATGCTGAGGACTCCTGGACTCCACTGGGTAACTGTGCCAGCCAGGGGGTACAGGTGAGGGTAGCACTGCTTTCCCCTGAGGAGAGGTAGGTAACAAATGCTGTATCTCAGGGTGCACCTGATTACTTGTGCCAAGTCCTCTTTTCAGAGAGGTACCTGTGCCAGGATGGGCTGTTGAGCTGCATGTTCTCATTCTGGCTCATGAAATTTTTCCCTCTCCATGCTTGTGTAGTCCAAATCCTGGGCATTCAGCCTGCCCTTTGTGTGGGGCACTGTGATCAGTGCCAGGGTCTTCATGGAGAAGCACTGTGCCCTAGTACAAAACCAGGAGGGTTCCCTTTTCACACACAGCTCAGGCTGGATCTTTAGGTGACAGGACCAGGCTCACTTCCCTTACAGCCCACCATCATTAAGCATTTGCTTTGTAATTGCCAGTGCCCAAAACCTGATTTCTATGCAGGGTCTGCAGGGAGAGGAAGCAAGAACAAAGAGAGAGTGAGGATTTAGGGTTTGCTTTCTCAGTGGCAGTTCCTTCTGATCCTTTGTGCATGTGCTTGGGGAGTGCAGGAGTGGAGGGGATGCCACTGCTTCCTTCAGTGCTCCAGAAGACTAATGGACCTTGACAACTGCAGCACAACATGGAAACCATTAGAAAGGGAGGACTGATTAAAGCCCCAACCATCCCAGCATTCCCCTGGGCTCTTAACCCCATGTTGGAGCTGAGCAGCCCAGCAATGCTTCCTCCCAGTCTGCACAATTAACATCTCTTGTCACTAATTGATTCCTGTGGTGCTCACAGGACAATTAGAATTTAAATTGCCTTTTACAAAGGTCATGAAAACATGATAAAAGACGAATCTATTAGGGAGGATCACTCAGGAGTCTCACTCCTTTTCTGCAGTGCTGGCTGTTCATTATCATACAGACATGAGTGAGGGGAGCTGAGAGAGAGGTTCATGCCTTGGGTTCATTTCTTGATTGTAGTTCATGGCAGAGGCTCATCTCTTTGTGACTTGTGAATATTCTTGTGCTGAAGATGGCATTTAATTTTTTTACTGCCTCTTTTAGAAGGTTTTTGTGTCTGTATGTGCTATGTCTTTTCTGGTAAACTTGAAATGCTGGTTCTGTGCTTGAATCTTGAATTTACTGCAGAGGGAAAGCTACAGTGTTTGCAATGTGTTGGCAAAAGATTTGCCTTCGCAGGGCAGAGGTGTCCTAGAACCTGTCTTGGTTCCCAGAGGGTGGAGTAATGGATTAAAATCTGCCATGACTCCCTGGAAAGCACAGGAATTGAGGGGATGCTCAAGTGTTGTCTGCACAAGGGTGCATTGAGGATCTGAGTACTTGGTTCAGCACTGCTGTCACTTCAGCTTTCTGTAAAGCAGTCCCCAGTGAAGAGGTCCTAAAAGAGAATGCTTAAAGGTATGTGAAGGCATCACTTCTGAGCCCCTACTTGCAGCTTTCCCCATCTGCAGCTGGTACTTCTAGGAATGGCATTATGATTCAGGAACGTCTAGAGCTCCTGACATCACATCTGAGCTGGTGCAAACCCTGGATCCAGGTGTCTGTAGCTTCAGGGCTCAGCAAGCTGTCTGCATTTTGCCTCCAAAGCAGAATATGGCAATTTGGGGTGAGCTTACAGGGGGGCTGGTACTTTGCTGGCACAAGGAATATTCAGAGTTGTTATACTTACAGCAATTCCTCTCTGTCACCCTCAAACCTCAACAGCGGGAAGAGATATAAAGTTTGTGTGTCGGGGTTAAGGCAATGTCTTGTGACTGCAGCAAATCGGCCTGGCATGGATCTTGGCAGGTTACCTAATTCATCTGCCCTCTCAAAGGCAGGACCAGCTCCACCTCTATCCCTAACCTGTTATCCAGGAAACCTCCCACACAACGCCTTTGCTGCAGTGAGCATTGGGATGAGGGGCAGATCACCTCCTGCAGGAATTAGCACATCTCGTTCTCACACACCTGGTCCTGCCTCAGAGCCAGCATTTTGGACAAGCTGTATTTCAGGCCTGGGTACAGTGAAAAGCAGTCTTAAATCCTGCAGTTCAGTCATTGCTCTCTTGTCTTGTATGCCCCAAGTGTGGGGTTTGACAGGAAAAACAAAGTCTGAGAGCCACTACTGTGGTCCAGAACCCGCCTCATATAACTACAGCAATATTTCATGCTGAGAGAGAAAATCTAGCCAGAAAGTCCAATTGCCCATCCCATCCTATCCCAGTGGCATTCCCATTATAAAGAAAGCTGGCTGGCTATTTGAGAAACTCATGTCCTTTCCAAGTCCTGCCTTTGACTTCTTGCTATTCTGGTTATTGAAATTGATTTTGCACTCCAGGCATGGGATTTTCCATTGCCAAGTTTAATGTCGAAGATAATAGAAATTATGTTTCCACTCGCACATAAATCTCAGGGCTGTTTGTGCTCAGATGACTGGACAGTAAGTACAGGTGAAATTGCTCCTGTGATTGTTTCAGTAAAAGTGTATTATTGTTGTAAGGTTTTATAAAGTGTGTTTAACTGGTTTACACATATTTCTAGCAGTCACCGAGTAGGTTCTTTGTTGAGTTTTTTTTTCTATTTCAATAAATATAAACCTCTAAGCAGGGCATCTAATTTCTCTTCTTGACAGGGTGGTAAATCAGCTGGCTTTGGCAGTAGGCCAGACAGTGAGCAGCAACTGCCCACCCAGTTGTGCAGGGCCCCTGTGCTGTGCTTGCCCTGCAGTTTTGGGCTTGGAGAAGCCAATCTGTGCAAAAAAAATCACAAGGATCTCTGCTTTTGCACACCTGCTCCTGTGGGACAAGCATCAGGCTTTGTTCTGACTGCAGCACAGCCTGGTCTGCTCTAAACCTTGCCATCATTAGTCAGCACACTTCGGACCTGGCTTTAACAAGCTTGGGAAAGAATAAGCAAAGGTCAATCTCCTGAGCTTTAAGGGCAAAACAGGCAGAGAAGGTTTCTTCAGCTCCCAGGAGCCAAGGGGGATAATGGTGTCAGTGTGAGGCCCCAGGGATCAGTCACAGAATCGTGGCCTGAAGGCACTCCAGCCTTTGGGGTCCCCCTGTCCCAACCCAGCAGCTTTTTCTGCTCCCAGGAGGAAGAACTTCTCTTTTTCAGAGTGCATGAGATAATCTCACACTTTACAAGGATAAAAGAGTGGAAGGAAGGACTCTAGAGTGATACAGGGACTGAAGCCTCCATCCACTTCAGCTCCAGGCTCCTCTGGTTAGATGTGAATCTGCTCAGCTCTGCAGTGCTCACCTGGGTGACATTCCTGTGATCTGGAGGCCTTGGTCAGCTGCCCGAGCAGCTCCATGTAACCCAGCCAGCTGGCTGCCACCCAGCCCTGCTGCCATCTGCTGCCCTGTGCCTCTGTTGTGTCTGGGCCCTGTGTGCCAAAGATGCTGCCGTAGCTCCTTCCTGAGGGAAGCCCAGACCCTGAAAGCCCAGGTGTTCAGAAAATATTCTTCCTGCAATAGAGTGGCAGCCCCAGGCAGCCAGGGCATGCTGTGTGTGGATTAGAGCACTGCAATGCATGCAAGACATTTCTTCGGTGGTTTCCTGTCTGTCCTGATCCCACATTCTTTTATGCTTTGCATGTCTCATGTCCCTGGCTCAAGGAATATCATCACTGAGTGTCAGGTAGTGCCCAGCACGGTGAAGCCTCAGCTTGAGCTGGTATTTTAGGTATTGCTGAACAGTTAAAAATGCTGCACTTGGCTTATTTTTGTATTTGTATGCATTTGGCAGTGCTGCTTTGGTGTATTACACTGTTCCCTCCCAGAGATCTTAACTTTGGCTGGGAGCAAAGGGACTCAATTTATCTATTCCTTGCCTTGCAGGGGTTTGGTGAAGCTCAGCTAGCAAAAACTTGTAAATTGCTTGGAGATCATTAGAGGAAAAGTGCTGTAAAAGAGCAAAGTATTACTTATTAATGTGCCTCTGTCTTACAGTGCCAGAAATATCAAGGTTCTAATTGTGCAGACTTGTAATCTGAGTAATCTGAGTAACTTCCTGGGTTTTTTTTCCTTTGTTTTCTTCTTGGATTGCCTTGGTAAATAAATTCATGGAGCAGTCACTGCAGAGTGACACATGGGAGTGGTGTTTAAAAGCCAGGTCTGTCAGATAAAAGGCAATGGGATGCCACAGTATGACTTTCAGCTTTCCTCCAGCTGCTCTAATCTCTCCTGCCTCAGTCTTATCCTCTGCATCTAAACTTGCTTTTCCTCTGTCCTTGTTTAAAACTGACCTCTGCTCCAGAGAGGAGTGTGTGACACGGTATTACAAAAGTGAACAGAGACCTTACACTGCAAGGATCACTCCCTCAGCCATATGCAGCCACTGATAAACTCTCTGGCATTGCCTGGAAATTTGCACTATTCCCACTTTTGGGCAGGAGATGAATGATGTGGCTGAAGGGCACAGAAGGGAGAAAATCCTCCCCTCATCCCACTAGGTTCAGCTGGCACGGGGAGGTGGGAGCTGGGAGCTGGCAGTGCTGCGGGCCTGCCTGGCTCTCCAGACCATGCCAACAGCTCTTGCAGCCAGTTCGAGGTGACAAGGATGGCTGTGAGCTGAGTGTAGTTACTCCAGGAGGAGTTTGACTAAACAAGATGCAGTTAAATGTCTTTTGTGAAAGTGCTGAAGTCGGGGTCTTCCTCTGCATGAGAGCTGTCTCCCGATGAATGATATTAGGGGCATAATCAGCTGCCGCCTTGCCCATCCCACCAGGATTGGACAGGGATTTATCATATACTTATCTCTGAGACTGTGAAAAGGTGGAAGGAAGCCTGGTATTGCTACACACTGCTCTACAGAGGCTGATGTCACATGCTGTGGCTGGTGGGATGATATCAAGCGATCCACAAAGAATCGGCAAACACTGTGGTGTGTGGGTTTAAAATTGAACCTTTGTGTAGTATTTCTAATGTGCAGTGAGGAAGTTCCTTCCCCCTCTCTCTCAATATCTCTCTCCCTTTGCCTGGTTTGTTTTTAGTTGCCTCAGAAACATGGCAAGGCTCAGCCTGCTCCCATTTTCCCAAGTGGATGGGCATCTAGCTGCTTGCTCCTGCATTTCTGGGGTCTGGGATTGGCTCTTTGAATACATCTTTCATAGGCCTCTGAGATCACCCCATTTCATACAGAACTCACCAGAAGCAGCAGCAATTTCTGTGTGCTCTCACTCTTTTCCAGCTCTGGCTGATCAACATCAGCTTTAAAATGTTTGTATTGGGTGTCAGTGAAATGTAGAACTGGTCTGGAGACATTTCTTTCTTCTGGGCTACAAGATACAAACAGCAAAGTGTTCTGCCCTCCATGTCTCTCACGCTTCTGTGGGATTCCTTCCCAAGCTTACTGTGGGATTCTGAAGACTGCAAGATAACAATTTCATGGCAAATTCAAGGGGATGAAATCCCATATACATCAACATTACAAGGAAACCTTCAGGTTGGGTGGTGAGCATGTCTCCAGACAGTCCATGGGGTTTCTGCCTCAGGTGTGGAGATCAGACAACTCCTCTGTGCTCATGCCCTGGGCCTGGAAAAGAGAGAATATCCACTGTTATGACCTTCCCACTGAGGCCATCGCTGAAATCCCTGTCTCCAAGGGATGGGCTTTTGGTTGGCAGCAGAATGTAGAACTGCATCTGACTTATCCCTCAGCTGTAGCCATCTGCCTTTGCTCGCTCACAGTCTCACTTCCCATTCAATTAGCAACATTCCCCAAGGGACTCAGGTATGCCACATGAGAGAGAAGGGGAACAAATGGTCTGTGCTTCAAGGGAGAAAAGGGAATGTCAGGTTCTAATTTAGGTGCTGTGGCAGCCTGGTCTTTCCTCATGAGACAGCACTTGCACTCTGTAGGAAAGGAAGTCACTAATATCTGCCATTGGCTTCCAGAGGGTCCATGAGCAAATGAGGAACATCTGCAAATGCTGAGGGCCATGAAATGTGCTCCAGGGAACCATCTCCAGTACCAATTGCCCATTGCTTGGGCATTATCACTCAGGCCTATTCCCTTTAGCTGTGCTAACAATCTTCAGTGCAGCGATTCTTACACTTTCTGTTTTGTTTCAAATATGTGGCTGATATTGAAAAGGTGACTTTAAGCATAAGGGCGTTTTAAGGAGCTGTGTTTATACTTCAGAAACGAGATCCAAGTTTCAAAGGTGTAGATGAAACAACATCAAAGTGGAAAAGGAAGAAAACAACACATTTCTTGACTCTACAAAGATTTCAGAAATATTTTGAAACCTAGAGAAACTCTGTACTGCAAAATCTGTTTCCCTCATGTATTTTGGCTGAGATTTCCAATTATTTTTGCAACATGACCACAGTCTGGAATCTGAAGAGAGAATGTGCTGGAGTGTGCTGCTGCATTCACTGGGCCAGCCTCGGGTGCTGCAGGAGAGAGATGAAGGTGAGGCTTCCAGAGGACATTGGTATTCACAAGGATGCCCTCCCTGTACATCTGGGGACAGTGGCTGGACCTGGCCTGGCTTTATTGAGGATAAAGTGTCTGGAGTTGACTGAAACAAACCCTGAAGACTCGAATGAAGACTCGAATTCTGCCTCAAGATCCTCAGCACAGAAGTGATCTCTGTGCCTGAAGCACAGGTGGGACGGCTCCCAGCCTGGCCTTTGAGCCTGTTGCTGAAGAGGTGGAGCCTGATGAGGGCCTTGCTGAGGTCTCAGTTACTGCCTGGCAGGAGAGCTCATGCAGACTGGTCAGCAGGGATCCCACCCTGTCCTGCCCAGCCCAGCTCTGAGCAGTTCTGGGCTCTCAAAAACATCTGCATATTCAACTTATAGAAACTTCCCACCCTTGCTTCCACGGCTTCTACTCCCTTCAGCTGATGGCTGGTGACTGATCCCTTTAGTGAGGGGCCTTTGAAGTTATTATGAGACTCATTGAGGTAATTAAATGAACTGCATGGTTGAAGCCTACCAGGAGTGCTCATGTGGCCACCTATGTTCACATTGGTGCACGGAAGGCAAGAGGCATCATTTTGTCTGGGTTCTTTGGAATATACTGACTGACACCTGTGAGCACATTGTTGTAACTCTTGGTGGTTGCTGTTGCTGCCAAAAGACCCCTGGGCAGGCTGAGGAGCCTGGTGGTAAAAGCTGTCTGCACTGAGGAGTACCAGCATTCAGACTGTAGCTGAAATTAATCCCAGTCCCTTGAGTAAGGCTCAGCTTGGGACTTCCAGCACAGTGAGTGCTGCAGGCACACTCATAGTTATGACTGGAATTAATTACTTTTATGTCAAAGAGCAGATGGAATAGGACAAGAGGGAGAAAGCAAAGGGGCTATGGGACAGATCTTGTTCTCTCAGCCTAAAGATCCCTGGAAGCCTGTGTGATTGTTGTGGCTCTGTTCAGCTGAATGGGTGCTGCAGAGGAAGACAGAAGAGAAAGGATTAAGGTGGTGCTTTAGAAATCCAGTGTGGGAATGACAGAGGCTCTTAAGATGGGGACTAAATTGTTACGACAAGCTTATGTGGACAAAGCCAGTGGGGAGACTTCATTTCACCAGTGCTCAGGAATGGAAAAGAAATGAAAACTGGCACATGATTCTGTTTCCACTTATGAAGCACCCATCTGCCTTTTTAAAATTCAATTTCTGGGAATGGTGAGTAAGGCTGGGCCAGTTCACAGCTATTAGATCCATGCCATTAACATCCCAGCCGCTTCAGAGTATCAGTAGCACGCACAGGGCGAGGGACATCTCTCATGCAGGATTGGCAGAAATTGATATTAATAAATGGATCTAATATTCTTAAATTTGTATTCCTTCCCCAGCCTCACAGCGACCCCAAAGGGCAGGAGAAATAATAAGTAAAGGCCTAATTCATTATTTATAACCAGGCAAACCAGGGAAGTAACTCTGGGAGATTACCTGGATAATCCAGCATTAGCATCTTGTTTCAGATATCTTTATTAGGACTCAGGAAAGGCTTCTGGGAGACTGAAGACAGCACAGTAAATTCATGTGCTAGCCTTTGGCCCTGCCTAGTACCCTGGCCTTCTAATTTACTTTGGGACACGTGTGAGTTTAAGAGAAAGATAAACATCTTTGGGTGAAGAGGGAGGAAAGGAGGCTGAAGAGGGGCAGTATCATTGCTGCTGCTTGGAGTGGATTTCAGAGTGAGGTACTCCTCAATCTTTTAGACTGTTTTACAGAATAGAAAGAATAATATCACATCCTAGAGATCAGACTGATGAGGTTAATGTTTATGTGATGCTTTGAGGTTAAAATACATTTGTTTTTCTAGTCCAGTGTCTGTTATTCTTTCTCAGGGCAGGGCCAGCCTATAGGCCTTTAGAAAAATTATTCCCTTACTGTCCTATGTTTTGTTGCTCTTGTATATGGTATGTGGATGATTTTGCAGAAGGAAGGGACCAGGTGCTGTCTGAAAGTTGAGAACTATTGTCCTGACTGGGTTTTTGTCCTTTATTTCCTGCAGGGGTTTAGGATGGTCTCAGGTTGCAGGAATGAAACCAACTAAAAGGTCAAATAAGTTTTTGTGAGAAGATGTAGATGAGAGTGCCATGGGGACAGGGAGTGAGATCATTCTTCTGAGATTCCCATCTCAGGTCTGCAGATGTGAAATGTTTGAATAAGTTATGGGAGAAGAATTTAATGTGTGTTTAGTCCTGATAATGCCTTCAGCTCTTTATGGTTTGCTGAGCAGCACCTTTTTGCATGAAGAGGTTTGCTTTTGTGTACTGATAGCAAGGCAGATGGGAAACACATTCCTTGGAAAAGTCGTGGGGACTCCTCTCCAGATGACTTTTTGATTGGGACTGTTCCTCACCTTCATTCTTTGCATTCATTCTTGGTTCAGAGCAGGCTGTCAACAGTTAATAGAGCAGCAGTGCAACTGCTTTGCATTTATATTGTACCTTCCCTCAGAGGTTCTCAAAGTGTTTCCAAATATTAGTTAATCCCCACTAGACACCTACCAGGTAGGTACAGTCAATAATAAGCCCATTTTAGATGAGGAAGTCTGAGGTGGAGCAGTTTAATGGTTCTGTAACAGATCAGTGGCAGTGCTGGGAATAAAGCCCAGGACTCCCAGATGCTGCTCCCTGGCTCTGATTCACTCTTCTTTGCTTCTTTCTCATCAGAATGGATTTACCCATCCCTAATATAAAGCAGATCAGATCACCTACCATGTCTGCTTACACGAATTTCCTTTAAACACTAGCTGTCAGTGGGCCTTTTTGTGAAATTACATGCAGAGAAAAGAGGAATATTACCATCTGGGATATTATATCAGCACTTCTAGAGATACTCGGTACAGGATGTATCCAATTATAAATGAGCTAGAAGCCTACAGTCTGACAAAAGCACATGGAACCTTATCAGCAGCAATGAACAGTTAAGGGAAAGAGAGTTAGCAGGATTATTAACCCTCATGAAATAGATTCTGTCTTCCAAAAGGGAAAATAATAATGTCCAATACTGAAATAATTAACAGAAAAACAATTTGCAACACTTAATTAAATGACTTAGAATATGCTAATGCAGATTTAAGACTGCACAAAGGCTTCTACTACATTGCATGCTAAGTATGCAATTTTCATACACTCATAACTTGGTTAAATCAAAGCCCAACTTTTTCCAATTTAGGAAAGCAGAGGCTCCTCATTGAGGTGTCGTGTCAGGTCTCAAGCACCAGCCATGCCTTCTGGCTGGAAGGCTTTTGAGATTTGCTGGAGGTTTCCCTGCCCCCCCAAAGCGTGCTTTTCATCATTCTGTAACTCACAAGCAGCTGAAGAGGTTTGTCAGAGATGATTCAAAACTCTGCAGCTCTGGGAACACATGGAATTCTGAAAGAGTTGTTCAAGCGTGTGTTGGAGTAGCCTGGGAATGAGAAGCATCTCCTGGCCACACCTGCCCAGGGTGCTGCCAGCTCCACCTGCAGCCTGTCCTGGTGGGGATTGCTCTGCTGCAGCCTGTGCCTGGAGCCACGGGCACTCTGCTCTGCCGGAGCCCTGCTGGGACTCCACACATCCCTGCTACCAAATGGCACCGAGATGGCTCTGTCTTTATAGTTATGGTGCCAGTTCTGTGCCACTGTATGTGACCCAGCTGTCCCACTGGCTGATGGAGCCTGGTCATTTCAGCTGAGTGCTGTCAGGAAAGAAACCCCCAGGCTTTTCCCTGAATAGGGCTTGGGCTTGTGCTGAGAGAGGGGGATGAAGTCTAAGACTCTTTTGCGAGGGGCTTGAAATGCTCTCTCTGCCTGTCAAGGAGTGCAAGCTGTGGCCTGGTTCTGTCCTGTTCTGCTGAGGTGTGCTTGTGTCATGGAGCCAGCCCTGTCACAGGAGAGTGGTGAACTGGGGATGTCCTGTAATGTGTCTGTGTGGGTCCTGATATGGTGACAAAACTGAGGTGGGACTGAATCCGAAAGGTTCTTTCTAAGCAGAGCAGGAAAATGTGCTGCTTGTCTCTCAGGATGAGGTGCTTTCTGCTCCAAGCACTGACAGAAAGGAACTAATAGGAGGACATTTTAAATCTGCATTTGCTATCTTCTTTCCTGGGTTTCTTCCCCTGTCAACACAGAGGCTGGAGGTGCTGGATTGCCTGTGTGCATTTTCTGGTATCAACCTCCAAACATTACCTAGTGGCACATAAAATGTCCTGTCATTGGGCAGTGTGTGCTTTTTGGAACCTCCTTGCCTTGTGCTGAGAACTCTTTGGGGTTTAGATTTGCTTTCTCAGTGGTGAGGAGATTCACCACAAAAGTACTTCCAAAAAAAATAGGTCCCCATTTCCAAAGTGAGCCCTGTTCTGGGTTAATGGTGTTTGAAGTCCAGCACACCTCCTTACATTTGCAGGGAGTGCAGAATGCTGGGGCTGATGAGCACACACGAGAGCAGTGATGTTATTCTGGAAAATGCTGTTAAAGACAGCCCAGGAAACCATGTTCTGGACACATCAATATCTGCATTAGGAGGTGGTTCAGGCCCTGTAAACTGATCCCTGATATTGCAGATTTCTCTGCTGAGAGCCCCAGCAGCTTTCCTTACATCTCCCATTCTTTTACGCCCTTAATTAGCTGTTAAACAACTGGTTGTAAGGTTGGGATGTGGAAATAGGGGGATTTTGTTAGCAGGGGTGGATTGAACTGAATAGCACAAGTGGAGGTCAGGAGGCTTTCCAGGAAGAGCTTAAACCCCTGCTTGTCCTCCTCTGCTGTTCACAACACCCAGGCTGGCTTCAGCAGGTGGGGGCTGTGGGAGAAACATGACAAGTGTGGGAAAAGGCATATATGGTTCTTGTGCTTTCTCTGATGAGCCGTGTGCTTGCTTTTCATTGCTTGTGAGAAAGTTGGGACAGAGATTCCTGCTCATGTCCCAGGCACAGGGATTTTTAAGAGATGACTGCAATGACAAGAGGGAGAAGAATACATGAGAATGGATTTTAGCAGCTCACTTGAGTCCACGTGACCCAAAACAGACGGCTCCTGCTCTGGCACAGAATGGCTGATTCCCACGCTGCCAAAATGCACACTTTGGAGTACACTGTCTGCTGCTTCATGGCTCTTTGAAGGCTGAAATGATAGACTCCTCTCCCATGGTAAATGATTGCTGGGCTTGCAGGCTGTTTGGTGGGTCTGACACATCATAAATGCAGGTGCTTAGGTAAATATTGCCTCTTCCTTGCCTGACTCAATACCCACGCTGATCACTCTGTAAACGGATGCGTTTTGATGAGAGAAGAGGGTGCAGTTTGCCATTTCACAGTCATTCTGGAATATCTTCCTCTTCAAATTGTTTTGCTTTTATGGGACTCTGGCCTGTATTCTGCAAATAACCCTGGAATTTTAAATAGTTAAATGGAGTTGGCCAAATTCTTCCCTTGGAGATGCGCGTGTGGTTCCCATGGCATTGCTGAGAACTCAGAATGCATTTCTAAGGACAAGCTTAAGCCCAACAGAGCCATTTCACTCCAGGCATAACACTGTTCAAAGTCAATGGAAGCATGATTTGAACACATCATGTTTGTATTTTTACAAGTGTTTTTCTGTATTCCTTTATTTCCAGGCTAGAATCCAACTATGCGAATGCCAGGCAGAAAATTGCTGTTTTCTTCTTAACCCTTGTTTTCCGTGCACTGTGCATGTTTTGGGGGAGGACTTGGATTTCTGGATATGTTAAGGTTATCTGGATTTGTTGCTACTGAAGCTGGCTTGTAATGTTGGTTTCCCAGTGGCTAAATAAAGCTGCAGTGGAATTGCCTTGGAAAAACCTCATTCCTCCCTGAAAAAGATCAATTTCTGACCAGTTAAAATAATATTCTTCCCAGATTAGCTGTCTGATGTCAGCTCTAAGTGCTGGTAGCCCCATTCTCTTGGCTTAAAGCGCCCACTGCCTTAGTTTCACAAGGTTATGCATGATTGCCAAAATTTAATTGACATGTGTTAAAAATTCTCTGAGGGGAGACACAGCCTGCTTGGCCTGAGAGGTACCTAGGTTGGGTCAAGCTGTGCTAAAAGTGTCCATCCTGGAAATTGCACCTGCAATTTTGAGTCTTTCATGTTTGCTCTCTCTTGCTGTACTGTGGATTCAGGGTTTTTACACAGCTCTCTGTGCTGAGATGCTGTGGGAGCTTTGTGGCCAATTGTGGGCCAATGTGTCTCTTGAAAGGAAACCATGAAAAGGCTTTGGAAGGCTACCAAGATGGGAGTGATTTAGACTGTGGAGAGGAAGCAATAGATGGCATCTCATCTCTGCTCACACCCACAACAAAAATGTGTCCAGACTGGGACTGAGAGCTGTCTGTGGTGACAATGGGTGATTTTATGCTGAATCCTGGGTCAGAGGGAGTGCAGCATGCACTGTGTGCTTTAGTTGCACAGCTCTCCTGACTCCACTTAAATAAGTGCGGACCTATCTTGGAATCGATGGAACACTTGTGTGGTTCTGTTGGCAGAGCAGTTTAATATGAGCAGAAGCAAGGTTGTCAGTGCAGTTGGGCATGTACAGTGTGTCTGGGCTTGTGCAGCAAATCCTGGTCTTGGATATTAAAAAAACCCCACTCTTGGCAAATTCATCTGTCTCCCCAGCAACTGGCAAGATGACAGGAAAATTGGCCAGGCAGATTTCCAACCAGCTTGTGGCAACCCTGATTTAAGACGAATATTCCCTCTCAGATGTATTTAGAAGCTTGAAGTACTCCTTCCTGGTCTCTCCTCATCCACCTCTCATTGTTTTGCTGTCTGCTTCTCAGCATCTTATTTTCTGTTGATTTAAGGCAACCGTTGTTTAGGGTGAGTGTAGCCTGCAGTTACACAACACACCTGACTGTGCCTTGCTTAGTGTTCTGTGCTCACACCATTCCCCACGGGATGGGCTCATGCCTTGGGAGTATCCCTGCCTCCCTGTGCCCTGGTACTTTTGGGGAGGCCTTGCACTGGGTGGCCCAAGTGCAGTTTGGAGGGGCCCTTGCTCTCTGCAGGAGCCTTGGGCTGGTAGTGCTGCTGGTTGGTGAGGTCAGCTCAGGGTGCTGCTCTGCTGTGGGGAGAAGCCCTGGGTGCAGAGAGCGGGGTCACTGTGCCCTGGCAGTACTGCTGGGACAAGTCAATGGAGGCACTGCAAACCTGTGCTAACTGTGTGTGGAGACACAGAAATGAAGCCAGTTCTGCTGGAGAGGAGTGCCTGGGCTCTTGGCCTGTGCTAATAATAGAGCTGCTGCAGCAGGAGCATGCACTGAGGCTGTCTTCCTCCACAGCCTTCAAGTTTTTGATTGGTACACCTTGTGAGGTTTCCTAAGTGAGGTGTTGAATGCTGCAAAATGAGTTCCAGACTTCTAATAGTGGGCCTGCTAATGCAATTCAAAAGTAATTCCTGGGCTCCCACGGGCATGAGCATTGGCTGAACCCTCCTTGTGTAAGCTGATATGGAGGGGGACTGTCCTTTTGAAACTACAAAACTGCTGTGCGTGCCCCATATGATTTCTTGATTGTTCAGCCTGAATTCAGGCCTTCAGGAAAATGCCAGAGACGCTCCAGTGACCTCCTTGCAGTACATTGCAGAGCTCCACAATCAGATATTAATTACAGTGAGACTCTATATTAAAGCAGAGATTTGCCAAGTTACCATAGGGTTTTCAATACTTGATTCACATTAATTTAAAGTGGAATTTAGAAATCCCCCCCCCCCCACCCCCCCCCCCCCCAGCAGCTTTGGAAATCTCATAAAAGCAGGAATGAGGAATTTTGTTGGATGTGCCCTGTTTAGCCGGGTAGCTATCTAGTGGGTACCTGGCTGAAGTCAAAAGGGTTGTCCATGTTGCTTAGTGTTTGCTCTGACCCTGTTTTCTCCCTTGTGGGCCCAGCTCTATTGCCTGTAGCTCTGTTTCTTTGTCGAGACCCTAAAAATGATGATGCCTCCATATGCAAGGCCTGATTCACCTGTCACTCATTTCAGTCCAGTGCTTCATGCTGCTCTCTTACACTGTCCTCTTGCCCTCAGATCTGGTATAACTCCTTGGCTATTATAGCTTGGGAGGACCTGGCAGTGAGTGTCATGGGGCTGCATTACTGTGTAACTAAGCCGTGGTGTGGCTTTGTGGGGCTTCCACTGGGATAGAAACTGATCCTGGGCTGCTCCTGCAAGGTAAATCCTTTTTCCAGAGAAAACCCGAAGTTCACTCTAAGCATGGGGATAAGCAGCTGAAGCGATGGTCATTGGGCACATGGGGAATTTGACTTTGTTTTGAATGCTCCAGGAAAACAAGGGCCAATTTATATCTAGTTTAGTGAAGTAAGCTGTGTGAAACAAGAAAATCTCCTTCAAATTCCCCCGGAAGCTGACAGGAATAAAACTTCAGCTCTCTGCAGCAAGACCTGGTCACTGTAACAGAGCATCTGCTCAGCATCCTTGTGGGATCTGGGTCACCTCTCTAAATGTCCCGCAGCAAAATTTCTTCCTGGAATTCTCAGCAGAGGAGGTGTTGCCTCTGTGGTCCCAAGGTAGATGTTCTCAGTATGCTGCCTGCTGAAAGTTGTCCCTTCTCTTAATGCCAGTACTGAAGTGGGAAATGGGATCAGTGGGTCACAGAGGTGTCACAGCTTCCCGCTGTCCTGTCTGCACTGGAGAGGAAGGCTGCTTTTGTGGCATGGCAGTGCTGGCTGGGGATCTCACTGGGGCCTGGAGGAAGGGGCTTGTGTGAGTGACTGTGTTCCTTGTGTGCAGCAAGGGTTTCCTGCTTCTGTCCAGTGATTATAATTTGTCCTCTGCCTTCTCTGTCTCTTAGTTTCCCTTTGCTTCCCTTTCTCCTTCAGAGTCTGCCATCTCTTGCAGCTTCCTCATCATCTTCAACTCAATATTCTCTGACAGCAGCTCTGGAAGGAAGGAACAAGTTCAAGCAGCCCTGTTCCCTTCAGAAAACTCTTCCTGAGGAACAGGGCAGCAGAGCTGTGCCCTAGAACACAGTGGTTCCCTGTCAGGGCAGTGTGCTCTAACAGGCTTTAATTGCCCTGATTGCCCTCGCCTGGGCCCTCCATCCACGGCTCTACCCATCAGCCCTGGAGCACCGTTTAAGGCCTGGGCCTCAGCCCTTTCCTGAGTCTCAGTGTATCTGTTTCCAGCCCTTTCCTGAACTCAGGAGTGTTTAGATTTCCTGGACTGACCTTAGACCAGGTTTGTTATCCTACTTTTACCTGATGATTTATTAATAGACCTGTTTTTAACTGCCTGACTCGAGTGCTGTGGGACTGTATCCTGTTGAGGAGGTTGTTGTCCACACCTCTGCTTCCAGGCTTGTCTGCATTTATGGAAGAGCAGGACCCTGCTGTTTGCTGACACTCCTTTGAGAGCTTAAACTTGAAGTAGTTCTGTCTCTCAAGTTAGATATGGACAATAAAAAGCTGTAAAGCTTAGTCTCACTCATGGACCTGGGGCCTGGTTTTACTCTTCTGTTGATGGCTTGATGCCTGTGCTGTCTGTTCTGCCCCTCAGCAGGCAACTGTGAACTGGCAGGCAGTGGCCACTGCCTATACTCCCAGGCTGCAGTGCTGGGGGTGATCCCAAGCAGGACTAAATTCCATTTTGCTTATATCTACAAAAGCTGGTGCAGTCAAATAAACCTGTTCTGACAGCAGCATTTAATATCCTCGCTGTCTGCAAAACCCTGTGTTCCTGTGCTCACTGGCAATGAATGTGTGTTTTCAGCAAGCTGAATTTATTGTCTTGGAACTGGATTTACAGCTCAGCATCTGCTGAGTACCTGTACACCCAGGCTGCTATGAAAGACAGTGAAGGGGAGACGGGAGGGGGAGGTGTTCCATGCTGAAACAGACCCACAGCAAAGAAGGCAGCAGCTTTTGTGCACCTTGGTCTCCTGAAGTCGACATACAGATGACTCTTCCGTGCTGGGCTGAGGAGGGAGGCAGTGAAGGGAGTCCAAGCCAAGCCAGTAGCGGGCAGACATCTCTCCTCCCACAGTGCTCTTGTTTTCTGGAGCGTGGAGGGATGTGTGTGGGGAGGGATGCTACAAGTTGCAGTGTGTGGAGCAAGGCCTCGTGCCAAGTCCGACAGGCTCTTCATCTTCCTGGTGCTTTGCTCTGTCCTTACAACATCCTCAACCCCTGCCACACTTACACCAGAGAGGAAGGTGCACATGGTTGGTAACGGGGATGCCTTCAAGATGGAGTGTGAGCCTCTGAGGTGCTTTTAGCCCTCAGAGTCACTAAGGAGGGTCGCTGTGCATCAAGGCCAGAGGCAGGGTTAAAAACAAGAGCCCTGCTTTTGGTTCCTCTCCTCTAATTTTAGGAAAGTTGTGGCAGGAAGGAATTTTGGTGCTCTCTGCCTTGTTTCACTTCTTTCTCCTGTTGTGGCTGGTACATTCATGCTTGTTTCTGCCTTTATAGATTAGGTGCTGTCACTGCACACAGTTGCATCCCACCCTGGGGGTGGCTGCATTTTGGTGATTCATACTAGCCCAGAGGACTGCCTTCTTATTCCATCAATTTGATAGAAAGAGGCAGTTGAACTTGTTGTTTACATGATTACTAGAATGCCTGCATTCTAGAGAGCTGTATTTGTAATTAATATCTGTACCAATGGTCTAACAGTTAGTCATCTTTCATTACTGTATGGGCATTCTCTCTTCAGCAGCTGGCAGAGCCTTTCCTTGATGTTGTGGCTAACAGCCAGCAAGGGCAGTCAGCTGTTCAGAGAGCTTTTGGGCTCAAGCAGAAGTGGTTTCAGTGTGCTGCATGACAAAGAAGGCATTGCAGCATCCCTCTTCTTGCTTTGTGTCTAAATGGACCTTTCAGTGAATGGCTCAGGGAGAATATTAGAGATCTGCTCTGGCTGGCCCTGCTAAGGCAGAGGGTTTGTTCTGGTGCTTTTCCTGGGAGTATCTCCTATCCCTTTGGTGGGCAGTGGGTATGGTGAAGACACTAACACTTCTCCAGGCCACTATGTTTTCTCTGGACCATGGTTTCCTGGACCATTCCAGGAGGCAAAGTTAGTGGTAGGTAGCTCATTCTCATGTTAATATCAAGGAAAAGGGACTGATTTACAGATCATTTCCCCAAGGACCTCATCAGGCTCTTGCTTTTCTCCTGTTGGATCATTTGCCCTGCACAGAGGTGCACTACTTGACTCCTCTGTTCCTTCTGCAAAATCCATGTTGTCTCTTCTTACTGTCTGTTCTGCTTTCTGTTTTTTCCCCTGACAGCTGTTTGTATTCAGGGCTCTCCTGCTGTGCCAGGCTGCTGGGTTATCCCTGCAAGAGTTTCCTACAGCTCTCCTAAGGGTTTGTGTGCCAGCACATCCACAAATCATATGGATGTGTGGGTGAGAACTAGGGTTGGAGCAGCCACTGGCTCCCATGGCATCACAGGCTCTCAGAGCTAGCAGAAGGAAGGCAGGGCCGTTCTCCAGGGACTTCCCTGCCTAGGAAAGGGGAAAAGCTCCCTGGGTGCTGGGAGCAGCATGTCAGCTTGGCAGGGAAAAGAAAGGGTAGAAGAAGGTTGGGAAGGAGGACAGGCAGTGTTGGGCAGGGTGGGGCTGGGGAACAGACTGGCAGTGTCAGGGCAATGAGAGAGAGGGTCTGAATGAGGAAATGCCTCCCTTGGAGGGTGGGAGCCTTGTCACATGGAGCCCTCGGCCATTTCCCAGCTCAGACATGCTTCTCCTGTGTATGACTGAGTGTTACATGAACATAATGTATTTTTCCCTGCACAGAAATATTCTCTGGGAAAGCAGAGAAATGGAGCACAAGTTCTGTAAACAATTCTCTCCTGTATCTCTGTCTTCCACAAGATGGGGATTGTTTTTTCTTCCTAACCAATGAGTGAAATTTTGGTATCTCCCTGGTATGGGAAGGATTGGGGGGAGGTTGGTGCTGCAGAGGAGAACTGGATGGAGCAGGGAAAGAAGAAGCAGCATGCTCTTCACCTGGGAGAATAGCCCAGGCCCAGAAAGAATGGAGTCAACTCTAATAAAGCTTTAAGCCTTCTGATACTGAAATCTGAGAGTCCTGTTTTCACTGCTCGCATCACAACCATAACTGGTGACCCCAAGATCACAACTGAGTGCTGCCCACACCTTGGGAGGGGACGTGCTCTTCTCTCAAGGAATCCTCTCCACAAGGTCAGGAGCATGACACTCCCCTCACTTGACTTCAGGCCTAGAGAGCTTTGTGTCACCCCTTCCCCCTTCAGCACTCACCTCGGCCTTCTCAACTGGCTCTTCCTTTGCATCCCTTTTCCCAACCACTCCTGTGGCTGCCACAGAAATCATGTTCACCTCTCACCCTGGGCTTTGGCTCAAGGATGAGGGAAGCACTTTCTGTGGACCAATAAACATTTTGGTCTTGGATGTTGTCCTGCTGGAATTTCAGGGGTGCTAAATGGTGAGGTGTATGAATGAAAGAGCTAGAAGAGATGTGGGAAATACTTTACTTGGGGGAGCAGTGGAGGGGATGCTGGTCTTGTATGGAGTTCTGAAGCAAATTTGTTACGGGAACAGCCTTGGGTAAAACACAAAAAAGCAAGCACAGCTGGGTAGGGCTGGGTTTGTAACAGGTCTGCCAGAAGCTTCGCTTGCTGGTCTCAGATGTGCTGCCACTCTCACCCAACCCCTTGTGTGTGTTTTCCCATCTCTCCCTCTTCTCCTTTCAGAGTGTGTGCTTTGGGACAGCAGCTTCGTCTGCCAGTGTGTTTTGCAAACACTTGGTACATATTTGGTGCTGAGTAAATTACTGCCATTGTTGTTATTATTGCATCAGTAGCTCAGGGCCCCTTAGCACACACAAGACCAGATCATCACAGCAACTTGTGTATAGTGCCTGGTGTAATCACTGAGGGTTCTCCAGCAAAGCCCTGGGCTTGCTGTGCTGGGGGCTGTGCCAGGCAGGAGGGGTCTGGGCTGAGGGGGGCTGCTGGGCAGTGTGTCCTGCTGTGTGACAGCTCCCAGGCCAACCAGTGGCATCAACTCCTTTGCTCCTTGTTCCTTGCTTTCCCCTGGTGGCTCACCTGACAAGGTCTGCTGAGTGAATGTATTGTTTGGCCTAAGGTGTAACTTGTCCAAGACAACACAGTAGTCAGGAATAAACCCAGGGACTTTTGCTGCCCAGGTGTGTGTTTTAACTGTTCCTCTTGCTT
Organism: Hylia prasina; assembly: GCA_013397195.1. Taxonomy (NCBI): domain Eukaryota; kingdom Metazoa; phylum Chordata; class Aves; order Passeriformes; family Sylviidae; genus Hylia; species Hylia prasina. The sequence goes on from VYXD01005987.1 coordinate 1,224,110, forward strand.
CCCAGTTGGACATTTGGATATTGTTGGAAGCACAGCAGATGGAGCCAGGCAGCAGGTCCAGCTCCAGCCGCCTGGCAGGGAAAGGGCAAAGCAGCAGCACTAGTGACCTTGTTGATTTATTCATTAGACAGTGCTTTGAAGAAGGGGAGGATTGATTTGTCTGTCAAATATAACACAAAACCATGTGGCCTGCAAGGGGAGGACTAATTGTGCCACTGACACACAGACCAGAACTGACTCACGCAGTCAAGCACCTTTTTATTATGTTTTCCTGCTAGTCAGCTCTTTTCATCTATCCTATTATCTCAGGCAATTTATTGATGCAAAATCAAATTTCAGTGGTTATTTTCCCTGTGAAAATGAGGAAAAAATGTCTGAACTAAATACTGTGAGGTGTTGGATCAATCTCTATGTTATGGAACCAGTTTGAAGCCATCCAGCTGTAGGATCCACAGTAACAAAATGCCTTCAAGGAGCCAAGTCCCTTGTTCAAAAGCACTTTGTGGGCTCTTAGTAAGTGTCCCGAAACAGTCAGGTTCTTGATTCTTGAATCCAAAGGATTCTTGAAAGCACCACACTGCCTGCATGCCTTTGAAATCAGTGCCAGAGCTGCTTTAAAGGAAAAAAAAAAGAAAGAGAGAAAACTTTTTATATGTATAGTGTGATCGCTCTGAGGCTGCTGTTCTTGAAAACAGGCAAGGGCCAAATTTAAATTGGCTGTTTCACATGCAAGTAGTGGCACTGCTGCAGGAGCTCTCCCAGGCAGCACCAGTGGGCTCTGCCTGTTCTGTGGGCAGCTCAGGCATTGCTGGGATAACGTGTGCCTGGCTGGGTGGCAGCACAGGACAGACGTGAGCTGTGCCTCGTGTTGTGCTGTGACAGCCTCCACTGCCGCTCCCTGAACAGCCCAGCAGTTGCTCTCCATATTTGCAAGAAAGATGTGGCACTGTCCTTCCTAAAGTGACCAGTCATGCAGTCACAGGGGTCAGCCTGCTTTTTTCAGTTTCCTGTTTGATCAGCAGCTTCACCTCCAGCACAAGGCTTTGGCCCGTTCCCCACGGAGCTGGATGTGGGATTCCTTCAGAGACTCCAGGTTTGGTTGGGCCCTGGATAGCTCCTGCTGGTGATTCCTAGCCCAGGCCTCGCTGGCAGGCTTTGAGGGTCAGTGCAGTCATTTGGAAGACTTCCAATAGCTGCAGTGGGTGCTGAGTTGAGCCTGCACCGAGTGCACAGGGAAGAATTAATTGTCTTTACTAATTTGGTTTTGATTCTCCCCTGCTGCTCTGCTAAATGGACCTCAACCCTGATCTTGAAGCAAGTACTTTGCCAAAATTTGCACCCTCTACAGGATTGGAATAGCTCCTCCTCTCACTCCCAGCCTCTCCTTTCCTTGCAATTTCTGTTCCTCCTCCACAATTTTTTGAAGGCCGTTTATCCTCTAGTTGCAAAATGTGCCTCTCTCTCCCCTGCTTTTGCTTCTTGCTGCCCACAGGATGTGAAATGGGATTCTATCCTGCGTTGCAAAACTAATCACTTTTTAATTATGTAGAAGAAAGGAAGTTGTAAAAGCCTTTCAAAGCCCAGAGTCCTCCTGCAAAGCAGAGGCAATGTGAGCCTGGCAGTTGTTTGTATTGATAGTGAGCTGTTACTTTAAGCCACATATTACACCTTACACCAGTGTTTAATCATGGATGAAAATGCCAACTGAGAATTTCCTGGGCTTTTTTGAAAGCAAAGGGGGATTCATTTGAACAAGAACTGGATTCCTTTCTTTTGGCTCCTCTCATCCCCGTGGAGATAAATTAGGGATACTCTCAGCATGAAGGCAACACAGTTGGAAAGCCAACTGTTCTGCAGAGGGATTTCAGAAATCTTGTGGATTTGGCAGGGAGGACATCAGTAAAAATGGCCAACCACGTCCCAAAGGGTAAAACTCCTCTGGATCAGGGAAAAGCTGCTTGCAGTTTGTTTCGGTGCTTTCTGTCTCGCTGTGGGACTTTTAGGACTTTAAAAGGAGTAATGAATCAAGGGACTCAACTTACTCTCAAGACTTCCTTTTTGCTGTGATGCTCATGTGAAAAAGTAATATAGCAAAGGCCTGTGAGAGCCCCATTAATGTCTCCTATTCATACAGCTGGTTCATGGGTAGTCACTAAATTGGATGCTTGCCAATAGATGCCATCTTGTGCTTACTTCTCTTATAGCTGTGCCCTGCTGCTTCTCCCTTCATAGTTCCTGTCCAAATCATCTATAAGAGAGCAATATTCTGCATTCATGTAGCACCTGCCAGTCACAGATAGGCTTAGGGAGCAGCAGTGGTGTCTGCCATGAGACCCTGACCCTTTTCTATATCCCAGATTAATGTTCCACTGGGCTGAATTATTGAGTCATTGCACAGTTTTTCTCATCCTCCTAAATAAATTTTTAAAAAGGGAGTTTACAGAGCAATTGCAAGCACTTATTGTAGGTGAGAACACCTTTTTACCTGAGCCGTTCAGGTAATTCAAGGGCAGATAGAGAAACAGGTCTGGGATCTCCAGTTGCTGTGTCATGTGGGTCATGGTAGATCACACTCTCTGTGGTGAGGTTGAGAAGGAGCAACTCCAGGCTTGGATACTTACCTGGATTTCTGTGAGTGGCTGCTCAAAGGGAAAATCCCGTGTGACCACATGCTGTTTATTCTCTGTACTTGAGCTGTGACAAAGTTGAAAAAGCTACAGAAATACAACTTTCCTACCAGCACCCTGGGGAGACTGGGCTGAGTAAGCCAAGGAGTGGGTAAGCCTGAAGGACAGACAGGCCTGGCAAGAAACAACAAGCTGACTTGAGCTATTGGTATGAAGGTTTGGGGGAAAGGTGAAAGGGGAGCAAGGATGGTGAAGGACAGGAAGGAGGAATCTGAAGATTTCTGTCCCAGCTCTGTACCTCCCGATAAAGACAAACTTGGATTGGTGTATTCAGCCTGCCTTGCCTCTGTTTCCTGTTTTGACCTATGGTGAGTGATTCTCAGCTGTCATATGGATGCAGCTCTGCCTGGGGAGACTGGTATCTGCTGAGTGTTGTGATCCTGGGTGTGAAAGAAGGGCAAAGTCCCCTTTATTGGCACGGTATTGTACCACCAGTCAGCAAACAGCTGTGTTCAGCTTTGGAAATCTTTCTGCCCCAAGAGAGGCCCACGATTAAATCCTCATCCTGAGGACAAGAGGGCCCTGGAGTTGAGGCAGTATCTTTCCCTGGCCAGGCAGTGTGCTGCAAGCCTGTGTTAGCAGTTCATTTACATGTTACCCAGGGCTGCAGGCCTCACTGCAAGCCTGGGAGCCAGCCAGAGCAGCGATGCATTTGGCTGGCAGGCCGGGCTTCAAATCCTCTACAAGGCAGTTCATCTCTTGATCTCGAAAAGACAAAAGTAATGAACCTCTTGAAAGAAGGCTGCTGTTTTTCCTGCTGTACTACCACAATGTTTGGACACCGGTTAGAGGAGGCTGGAGTCAAAGCAAGAAACTGTTGAATGAATAAATCGGCTTAGAGGGCTTTGTAGCGATTTATTCCGCTCTTTGCTCCTTTGGGCTTGTGTGCAGCTCATAAATGAGCTTATTATTCTATCATGATTCATAGCTCTGTGGCTGAAGCAGAGGGTGGATGTGCCGCCAGGGAAGACAGAGGGGCTGGAGATGGAGCATTTGAAGTGGAGATCAGGCAGAGGTCACCTGGAACGTGGGGGGAGCAGGAGAGGCTGTGGCTGCAGCCAGCCCGTGAGCGACACGGCTGATGGATCACTGCGCACACAGTGCGGGCGGTGAGGGAGACGACCCTCCCCGATCAAGGTTTAATTTTGTGGCTGCTCTTTGGTGTTCATTTTAGAGACATCTGAGATCTCCCAGTGACAGGAAAGTGCTTTGTACATCTACTGATAGGGAGCTTAGTGATGGGTTACATACAGTCTGTCTTTAGGGAGACTTCAACCCTCCCATCTGTATCCTGTGACTTCTCTGTTCTACTCCGCTGTTCACAACAGCCATTTCAGCCTTTCCTCTTAGCAGTGGCAGAGTTTCTTGCTGGGATGTTCTGCTCTAGCATGCACCAAGGCACCTCAGAAGTCCCTCATGCTCCCCTTAGCATGTATGACATGATGTCCTACTTACAGTGCTGCACAGCTGGTTTCTGCATATTGGGGGGCCCTCTGTCACTGGAGATTAATGCTGCAAACAGGAATCAGCTTGAGATGAGGCTTCAAGATGTCCCAGCCCATTATCTGTGTGTCTGATCTAATCTGTCAGTCAGTGTCCCTGGCAAGGCAGAGACAGCATGCACCAGGCTGCTTAGCCAGATGCTGTGGTATATTTGATGTTTCAGAGCTGTCAAGGAAAAAAGGAGAAGCCCTGGCCTTTAGCATCTCCCTTTGTTTTTTGGAGGCTGAATTGCATGTGAAGGGCTGGTGCACAGCTCTGCATTTGGAGAATGAGCAGGTAGGCTTTATTCTCTGTGCCCAGGTCACAGGAGCCTGAAACATGCTGTCCACACATAGTCCCCATGCTCAGTGATGTCCTTTATATCCCAGAGACTCCTGAGCAAAGGCAGAGCCTGACAGCTGCTGGTGCAGCTATGGATGTGGTTTCTCAGCCATGACCTAGGGAGGCTTCTTTGCACGTCCTTCTGCCTAGAATCACAGTGGGACTCTGGTCTTGTTTGCTTTTCCTTTGGCCAGTTGCAGGGGTTATTCTGATCAGGAACTTGCCTGCAGTGGCTCAAGACACAGGGGTGTTTGAGAACAGCCCTTCTCAGGGTGTTGACAGAGATACTGTCCTGTAATTCCTCAAAAACAATTCTGATGGAAGACTGAGCCTCCATCACTTCATCACACAGGGCAATGAGGTGCAGGTTCTGTTCTCTGTGTGTATTGTTGAGGTTGGTATTCATCCCATCCAAGCTGAGGAGTGCAGATAAACTGCAAGTGCAGCTCTGTGTGTAGCTGCTGGTATCATAGTCACTGCTCTCAGGGAGAGAGAGAAATCAGCTCATCTGAGGCCACTTGCCTTCTGGCCACGCTCTCCAACTTGCTGGCTGTAAAATGAGCTTGGGATGGCTATTCTCTGGTACTCCCTTGGGTGTTGAAGGTAACAGAGGTAAATGCAGGTCTCTGACCCTAGACAGGAGCTCTCTCTGAAGTGTTTCAAGAGGCAAATCATTCACCATGACTGTGGCTCACTGTTGTAACTCCTGGTGCAATGTGGTGGACAGATGTGAAGGTTTGTGCAGGTAGTTTAGGTGTACAGGTGTATTTGAGGGTGCTTTGTTTGCCTTAGCCTAAATAAGAGCATGCAGCCAGCCTTCCTTCTCCTGCAGTGGTAAATAGTGGATGCCTGAGGATGAATGTAGGAACAGGATAAGCATGTAGTGACACCTCTTAATATATTCTCTCCATCTCCAGAAATTTGACATTCTTAGCCAAATGTCATTTCCTACAATCAGTAGCTGTAGATGGGGGTTTCTCCCTTGAATTTGTTCACTCGCTCTTTCAGCTTACAAGAATTTATAGCATCCAGCCCCCTGAAACAAGGAGTTCCATTGCTCAAATCCTACTGGTGTCCAAAACACAAGATTTTGTGTTGGCTTCTCTAGTAAACCAAACCTAATAACTCAAAGAGCTGAAGGTCCCTGGGTAGATATCATTGATGCTTCTGGAAACTGAATGGCTTTCTGTGCAAGTGTGAGTCAGCAGAGTGTTGCTTGTAGCTCAGAAATACTTTCAAGGCTTCTGGCACAAATACATCTTCTGAAAACCAGGCTCTGGTTTGTGTCTACATGAACTCCGGGACTCTGGCAGTTCCCAGATGAGTCTGCAGACAGGCATTGCTTCAGTCAGCTGGGAACCAGGCTAGAAAGGAGAATCAGTTTGTTTCCTCTTCTCATCAGGTTACAGTTACTGCAGTGCAGTCACAGCTGCCTTCTGCCAGGTAGGAGCTGTAGGTGCCAGGGCCAGGCTGTGTCTGACTGTCTCCACTGTCTGTGCAGTGCTCTAGCAATGCTGGTGCAGAAAAGGCAGATCTTCACTGTGACACCTTTGCCCAAAGCTGAAGGGAGCATCGCAGCCTTTTAGCTGGGGAGGGACTCGAATGGGAGAACCTGGCAATGGGACAACAAGGGAGAGCACAGAGAGTGATTTGGTTGTGACAAATGTAAATGAAGGATCTGCTGATACCACAGGAGCTCTCAGCAGGCTCAACAATCCCTCTGACCCAATACCCAAGCTGAAAAGAGTGCATTTACATTTCAAAGAGAAGGAGAAGGTGTGCAGAACGAGACAGACTCTTCACTTGCTGATCCTTGGGTAGGTTACAGAGGCAAGAACTGCCTCCTCTCCCGTGCTTCAGTCACATGTGCAAAGCACGCGACTGTGCCTTCAGAAGTGCTCGGGATCAAGAGGTCTCCATCAGGAAGACAACTCCAATTCAGGGTGCACATGGATTGATGTCACTTTGTCAGAGCTGCACCTGCTTATGCCAGCTCTGAGGGTGGCTGAGGGCCAGGCAGCACTTGGGTAATCAGATGGGAAACAAGGAAGTGACTTTGATTAAAGCTGAGAGACACCATGGGGAACAGTGGGAGGACCCACTCTGAGCCACTGGAAGGGAAATCTACCGGAAAGAAAAATGATGGGGAAAGATTTCTGGTGTTTGAATGGGTGAAATAATAAGAAAAGAAAGGCACGGAGAAGGCTGCAAGTGTTTTGGAGATATGATTGTTTGGGACAGTAGCAGGAAAACAGCCAAATTCTCCTGTCATCATGTTTCAGACCCACTGTGAGCGAGTGGCACGGCAGTTCTTGGAAGAAATGACAAAATACTAAACCCCAAAGATTTTTCCTAGCAGGAGGCCCCTCTCCTTGGGAATAAATGAGGGGTCTTATCCTGGGATGTGCTGTTGGATGTCTAAGGTGCTCTTCAGCCCAGACCTCAGGGTTTGGCCCTGTTCTGTGCAAAGCTTATGCTGGATTATTGCTCCCTCTGCTCCCTCTGGGGACTCACAGGGGACAGTGACATGGCTGGAGTGGTGGAGGCAGTGGGAATCACCTGGGAATGCTTCTGTGACACTGGGGAGCAGGTCAGGCTCTGGGGCCATGAAAGCTCCAAGCCTGTGAATTTGTTCCTCAGAATAGCTTCTTAGCTATCAATTTGACTTGCCCCAAACAAGTTTGCTTGTTTAGTGAAGCTCTGGTAGCCAAAATGTGTTTAAGATGGCAGGTGTGCAGTGGGTGAAGGAGGAAACTCTGGCTGAACAGACAGAACAGTCACCAAAGCTTCCTCTCAGCACACCTAACAAGGTGGGACTCGTTAGAGCCATTGGTTTTAGGCAGGAGAAGAGAGGGGCCTGTGGAGCTCTGGGAGACACAACCTGCATTAAAGCCTTGCACAAACCATTGGAGACCCTGTTTGATTGAGTCACTCTGAAGGGAGGCAGAGTCTGTCACACACACCCACTGTAATGAGTATGAACAAACCCAGAACAGCTGGCTGGAGCATATGGAGCATCCAGAAGGGAAAAAAGCTGAAATAATTCCCTTTTCTCTGCTCTTTGCTTACCCTGGCCCTGATTCAGGAGCACGCTGGGGACTGTGCTCATCTTTAGGCCCGCACTTTAGATCCCAATGATTTCCCTTTCAGTTTTACTATCAACTTAATGAGTTCTCTGGGCAGATAAGCACCTGCCTGAGTGCATTGGGGTACAGCATCTTTAATCACAGATTCCATAAGGAATCTGGCTCCTCCATAACCAACTGGCTCCTCAGTGGAGTTAGGTGGGAGTGCAGCCTGCACTCCTGGATAGGAATTGGCTCTGTAGATGGGCCTTAGTAAAGAAGGCAAGGCAGAAACACAAGAATAAAGTCATCTTGTCACTCTCAGTTAGCTAATGGTCCACTTCCTGAACTCTGATGTTTTTGCTTTTCCTTACAGTTTATCAGGTTTTTGACTTTGGAATCAAATAGTTTTTCATCTGTACACTGCACATGTGGGAATAACTGCTCCAGGAGGCTCAGAGGTGGCTGGTTTGCTTCAGAGAGTTTGGTAAATCTTCTTCACTCTTTTCCATGGTTTTTTCCATCTCCATCAGGAGGGACAGAAGGGCACAAGCAGATAATTGTTCCCCATTGCCAGTATTTCTGTAGCAGAGCAGTGACAGAAGGACTGAATTGTGCCATAAGCAACATATATGTGTGTATGAAAAATGGAAATGTGGCATAAATGATCTCACCCATCATTTCTGGCTTTGATGCCTGATAGAGGATAATTATCAGCTGTTCTTGCACAGAATGCACTGGTGAAATTGGGGAGAGTTTGTCAGAAACCACTAAGAGGAGCAGAGGAACTCACAGGGAAGTTGCTTACTCCTTGTTGAAAATCCCTGTGTGTCTCTACACATGAGCACGTGTGTATGGGGTTTGCACTTGCCTCAGCATTTTTAGGTGGGCTGTGAAGCAAATTTCTTAAGCAGTCTGCACCTCCTGCTAAGCAAAAGCTGGCCTGAACATTTGTTATGCTAGTAAAATGCATCTTTGTGGTACCCTTTAAGCAACTGCCTCATTTTAGATAAAAATCTGTTTGTGATTTTTTAGGGCTCTTGCAATTTATTGGTTCCTCTGATATCCTAAACCTATTAGTTCTCTATCCATCCACAAAATCTTCCAGAGAAACAGAATTGACAAGACCTGAATGTCTAATAAAAAAACCCTGAGCAGGAATGAAGACAAGCAAATAAAGTTTAAAAAATCAACAAAACAAAAGCTGGCCTAAGGGTTTCAGGCTCTGCTTTGTAGGCCATAAGAAGCAGGTATAAAAGTAGAGCTGTTTTGACCTCTGCACCTCCCTTTTATTTGGAGCATCCCTGAGCACTGAGGTCCCAGTGGAGGGACTGGGATTGTCACCTGGAAGCAGCTTGTGAGTGCTTGGGCAGCACTCCCAGCCTGAAGTGAGCCAGAGCAGCTGCATCTGTGGTAATTCTTACCACAAAGTGCTGCAGTTTGGAATCCTGTGGCCCCCAGCTCTCCTTTGGCTGCTGTAGAGCAAAGGCCAAGGAGAACCTGCAACAGGAAAGAATTTTTCAGCAACACCCAGCATTGACATTACAACACGTTTCTCAGCTCACAGGCAGAAGCAAAGCCTTGCCATTACCTGCTATTCTCAAAGGTGCATTTCATCTCTATTCAAATAGTCATTCGACACCAGATTTTTAAATACAGTCTCTAGAAGGCTTTAATGTTAACATTAAAAAGATAATGAAAACAGGCAAACAGACAAATCATGATGCCCAGTGCTCTGCTTCCTCATTGATAAAACATGAGAGCAGCTCCCCCACTGCAAGATTTTGCCTTCCTAGACTGCTAGTCATTTATGGTTTTATTTATGAAAAGAAGAAAAAACGAGTTTCCATCACAGCCCCTAAGCATAATAGAAAGGGAAAGCTTTCATGCATTCTGCATGGGACTGTGCTGTCAGGCTGTGCAAGTGGGTAATAACATGATTTCTTTCGTTACAGCCCAAAACCTGCCTTCCAGTTTGATCACAGAGCTCAAAAATATGTTTGCATTGGGTAATATCCCTGTTCTGCTCATCCACCACTTCCTGCTTTGTCCTTGTTTCCCTTTGCATTGTTTCTGGGGTGTGCATCCCTGTCCAAGGCACTGCTGTGTGCATTGTTGCTGTTAACTACTGTAAGGCAGATAATTATCCTAAGAGGCCCCAACTGTTCCCGGCTCAGGGCATGTAAGGGACAGTCTCTGTCTGAGGAGCTTAAGGTCTAAACAGGCAAGGCAGATAGAAGTGTTATCAGTCTTATTTTTACTGAGAGCTTAAATGACCTGCCCAAGGTCACCCAGGGAGCCTGTGGTGGAATCACGCTTGGCATACAGATTTCCCAGGGTTTATTTGTGCATCTAACTCTGCCTCTTCATTAAGGAAGGCAGTTGTGACAATGCTGCTTGTGTGTGAGAGCCTGGCTGCAGTTCTGGGCTGTGGACTGGATTTGCATGCGACCTCCTGGTCCCAGCACATCTGTGAGGAGCTTTGGGTGCTGGAATAAAGGCACAGCAAGCAAAGAGCAGCTCCAAGGTGCAGTTCACCTGGATTTTAGAGCTCTGAGAGCTCAAGAGCAGAGCCTTCAACAAGGTGCCAGAGGTTGTTAGTGCTCCTATTTTAGCTCTCACTGGTTTTGACTGTTCTGCAAACCTGAGTAGCGCTTGTGAAATAGAAAGGATGGTGACTGCTCTGATTTTAGGCTGATGAAGAGCAGAGTCTTGTGGCTGGTGTGCTTTGTTGTGTGGGCCTTGATGTTCAGAAGCAGCTAAGAACCTCAATTTTTGCATCAAAGTTAATGTTTAAAGTGTTGCAACATGTTGAAATGTTATGACAACATGCACTTTTTAAAAACGCTCTGAGGTGCACAGGTTCACGTGTGATGGGAGCCACCCATGATGAGTGCTGGAGGTAAAGTCCAGCTAGAAAAACAACTGTCCTGCAGGGCTTCCTTCTGCTGAAATGGTCTGGAGGAAAGGTGCTCTTCCTACTAATTCCCTTTTGCCAGGTCAGGAAAGTTCCCTGGGCTGTGCCTCTGCTGTGTCTGAGGGTGTGCAAATGGCCTCTCTGGAGCTGAGAGCCTGTGCAGTGGAGAGGTCCTGTGCCCTGCTTGGCTGAAGAAATGCTGTACAATAGTTTTGTCTGTCATTGATTGGAAACTGGGCACAGTTGGGGGCCTAATATCACAGAATTAGCACAACTACCTTGCTTAGCTAATTGTTTTAAATGACATTTTAAAGAACTATTTTCCTTAACGTTTCTAGTCTCCTTTTCCCTTGTCTGCAAGTACAAAATTCAATTTTCCTAAGTGTCAATTTTTATCTAAAATAAAATACTTATTAGCAGTCCCAATGCATTTCAATGTAACTTTGTTTTTTGAAATGATTTCACAAAACTCTTTACATGGATAATTGAAATTGACTTTAATTTGAAGCTCTGCCTTAGCAGAGTCACTATTTCTGCAAACTGCCCTAGCTCATTTCTCAAGGAAAATATTGTTTCTGTTGCTGCAAAGGGAAAGACACGAGGTACACTGCTAGAGCTGGAGAGCCAGTGTTTCAGGAACTTTGGCCAGCTGTGAGTGTAGGATTTCTGAAGGCTGTGCTGGTGTTTTCAGCTCACTCTCAGCATGTGCTGTGGTCAGGGTACAGCTCCACAGAGCTCTTGGTGAAATTTTGGCCTTGGAGTAGTAATACTCATGGTTTCCTGAGAAAGAAACAGTTTTTTATCAGTGGCTGAATTGGATTAAGGCACTAGAATTAATTGAAATGTGAGGGCAGATATTTGAGAACTAATGCATAGTGCTGAATGCAATTCCTTTGCTTTCTTTTGGATACAATGTGTTCTGAGATTAAAGTTGCCATTATGGCCGAATAATTTCTCTTCAACTCCCTTTTGTAACCTAGGTTGAATGTGTTTCACCATTGTTTTAGTTTTAAAAACTCAATCATTAAAAAGCTTCTAGCACGCTGTGAAAGGACCCTTAGTGTGGAGTACTGGAAGTGCCTTCCTGTGTTGGACAGCCTGAAAGAGCTTAAAAATTGCTGCTGAACAATCTGATCCTCTTCCCCTGCACCAAAGTCACTTCCAGCAGCTTAAGAACATTAAAAACCCCACCCTTTTCAAATGTAGTATATGCAAAGGCCCTGTGGGAAAGCTGAATCACTTTGGGAGATGAGTTTAAAAAGATTTCAAACTTTGCAAGGCAGGCTCCTTGATCAAAGGATGATACATCCATGGGATACTTGCTGTATGATATATTCATGTATTCCACTGGCCCTGGGAATTACAACTCCATGTACAAATGAACGTTACCAGTTACAGTAAGTGGAGACACTTTACCAATAATGAAATAATTGCATTACAGTAAATCTTTAACTTTTAAAAATATTCCAAATGAAGTTTCAGTGCTGCTTCCAAAGTCATCATGAAGGCAATGGGTTGCTTCCTGTTTAGCTCTGGTGTTATAAATGATTATTGAAAATATTTTTATATTTCCAAAGGTTGTAGCGTAGAGACAGCAAATAAAATTGTCCTTTTCTAGGATGTCTTTATTTCCTGTACTGAAAAAGAAGTTAATATATTTTTGTCAATAAACAAAGATTTTGTCTTATGAAGATGCAGCATTTTAGCTTTGAGTTAATCTTGTAGAAACAACGTTATTTAATTTGCTACCGATTCAAGAGATCTCTGCAAACAACTAAATAGTGGTGTTGTGTGCCTTTGTGGCTTCACAGAAGCTACTTTGTTACTCTGTATTTGCAGGCAATAATCCATTTCAGAAATGTTCTGTACTAACCTTTACAAAGTTTTGTTTGTGGACTGTCTCTCATCTGAGTCCACCACAAGCAACAGAGAAACTTCTGTGAAACCTATCGTGAGTCTTGTGACAATTATAGGTACCTCCAATGATTCATGTAAAATAATTTCTCACCTCAGTTTAGAAAACACCAGATCTTCAGGAAATCTGTCTTGAGTAGTGTGCTGGCAGTGCCATTGAGGTTGTTACTCGAGCAAGATAAAGGGAAATAAATAGTTCTCAGCTTAATTTTTTTATTATAGATCTCTATTTTTTTGGTTTGAGTCATTCTGGTTCATGGGCCAGCAACCTTCCAGACAGTGGGACTTTGGATTCAGGCCATGGTAAATGTAGCGGTGAAAATAATATTTAGAGATCAACAGGCTCAGGAAATGTAATCATCTGGGTGAATTTAGCTTTTAAAAATCTTGCTGTGATAGTTGAGGTGATTTCTGCATGAAATCTGTGAAGACTTTTAGGGTCCATTAGTCTTGAGGATATTGTACAAATATGAACTACTGCTGTTTAAGATCACTTACCCAACCCTTGATCTCAAACAACAAGGAAGTCTGGGGAAATGAAGCAGCCTTTGCAAGGCAGCCTGAGTCACTGCACACACTCTCTGAGGGAGTGAGCATTTGAAGTACCTTTCTCAGTCACTTCCAGTCCTTCAACTTGTACTCATTGATTTTCTCCATTTGCAAGCTCTAACCTCGCTGCAGGATTGGAGGGAGGGCCTGTGCTGGCTTTTGAGGAAATCTTCCTCCCTTTTGTCCCCAAAAACGCCTGTCCGTTTCTCATCCTGAGCTATAAGAGAGCTCATTATTTCTGCTGTGCTGCTGGCAGCTCTCCTGCTGCACCAGGAACAGGCAGGAATTCCCAGCACAGGGATGGAGCTTCCCTCCACGCAGAGGCAGCTGAGACCCAGCAAATATTGTCACAGGGCTCTGGAGCAGCCTTCGTTTAAAAAGTTGGAGGGCCCTCAAACCCATTTTGCACATGACAGCGTGAAATCTGTGCAAGAAAATGAAATAACACTTGCTGTGGCAGTTGTTTGCTTTTCATATTGTCTTACTTGACTCCTGCAGAATTGTTCTTCCTCGCCTTTAGCAGGGTTACAAAGCCAAGAGCAGAGCTCTCGGGTACATGGAGCCAAACCACCTTTGTGCTTCTCATCTCTGGTCTCTGCTGCAGGCTTCACACAACAATGAAAAGCTTTGTTTTCCTTCCCCATGGAAAGGAGTAGATTAACTTTTGCTAAAATTTTAGATATGTTCAGGTTGAAATCTCGACTGAGACAAGGTTTAATCAGCAGTTATACTGCTTAGTGGGGGTTTTTGCAGTTTTTTCCTTGTTTCAATCTTCTCCTTTCTCTACTGATAAATGAATAAAAAAGGGATATTTTCTAAAAGAAGGGATGCTGCGCTACTCTTTGCATTGAGATTAGCTGGAGGGAGTGAAAATGTACCCCGTGGTTTCTGTCCATTTCTACTGTAGAAATGGATGAAATGTGCACCAGATTTCAAAGTGTTCTGTAATCCAGGCAAAATATCTATATATCTAAATGTGCCATTATTAAAAAAAAAAAAACCCAACCCCACAAAATAAAGGGAAATGTAAGCTGAGATCTTAGACTACAGACTTCTCCTAAGGAAAATAGTTTAACCCCTGCCCCGGTTTAGGGGGTCTAGAGTGAACAAAGTATACCAGTAAAATTCAGAATTTATTATCATTGAATCACTTAAACCTAAAACAATGTTCTGACAAAGAATTTCTCACCTAAACATGCCTTGAAATATTGTCTCTGTGTGCACCAGTACTTCAGCTGTCCATGTCATAAGCTGGACACCTTGAGGGGTTTTGTTCATTTGTTTTGTGGAGGTGCTGGAAACCTGCAGCTTCTACTGAATTTGGCAGGTCTCCAATGAAGTCCCTGGTGAGCTGACAAAAGAGGACAAGGATAGTTGAAACATTTTTCCATCTCAGGCTTGCCTAAGGCCCTGGTTCTGGAGCGTGGAGGTGCCAGTTGCATTTTCTGTCTAACTGGTGGTGTTAAAATGGGGACCCAGGCTTGGAGTGGCTGCTGAGGCAAGTCAGGAGGTGGAAGGAGAGAGATTCATTGCCAGAGTTGCCTTTTGCATGGCTCTGGTCCTCACGAGTATTAAAAGTTAACCAAAATTTTTTGACAAGAGAAAGATGAGAGCTGGCCAAGCCCTCTCCTGCAATGGAAAGCAGCTGTGCAAACCCCTCCCAGAGCGAGGCACTGCCGGCAGTACCCACTGGGATGTTCCAAGGGAGAGAGAGGACGATTTTCTTGCTGATGAGATGCTGCTTTGCTCAAGGGACCACATTATTGCTGTTATTTATGCACTGCCAAAGGTGTGCACAGTGCTTTATAGTGCAATAAAGCAATGACTGGAGTCCGGTCCCTTGGGGTGCTGCGCCAGTGCTGAGGGATGGCAGAGGGGCGAGATGAAGGCTTGATTGTCCCTCTGCAATGATGCAGAGCTTTGTTATTGTCACGGCGTGTCCTCTTGGGCCGCCTGGCTGGGGACATTCCAGTGGCTCTGTCACTGCTCTGCACAGTTGCCTCCGATGATGATTCCAAGGGCACGTACCCTGTTTGATATGCACTCCGAGTCTGGTGGCGCTGGGAATGAGTGAACAATACCTGGGGCTGTGACAGCGGCACTTTTAAATTTTTTTTTTTTAACTTTTACAGATTCCCAGCCATCTGCTGCCTCACCAGCTGCTCACAGTGCAATGCAAAACTTATCTCCATTCAGGAACTCAGCCCCGTGAGGAGGGCAAGAGCAGTGGGTGCACAGCTGACCTCCTGCGCACAGTCTGCAGGACAGACCCAGACCCAGGGCCAAACTCCAGAGACACGGGCAATAAATGCAAGGAAAAGGTGGAAGAACAAATATATGGCTGCGTGAACTCTTGTTCACCCCTTCCCAAATCCTTTCCATAGAGATGTGCTGGCCTGGAGAACTGTGGGAGTGAGTCTGGGGACTGAGAAGACCACAAGAGGTGGCCCAGTCCCAGATTTGACACCCCTTTAAGCCATTACTAAGTAGCCAGGAAAGAGGAAAAGACATTCCCTGAGGGCATGGAGAGGCTGTTGTGCTGCAGTTGCTGTGATGTTGCTTTTGCCTGGGAAGGGATCCGAGGCCTGTGGCAGCATAACTGGAGGCAGTGGAGAGAGAGCAGCAAGTTCTGCCTCAGGGAAGCTCAGCAGGCACCAGCAGTGTAGGGGAATAGAGAAAGACACAGCTACTGGAGATCTGTGGGGCCAGAGGGCCCAAGGAAGCCTCCTGCCAAGCAAGTGGCATGCATTACTACTCGCTGTCTTTGAGGCACCTAGGTGAGAATTTCCTCATTTCATTAAATCTTATTTTTATAATCCTCTTGGAATCAAGATGACTGACGTGGATTCTCTCTAGTACTACCCCTTGATCTCTCACGTGCCTGCTCCCCAGAAATGGGAGTGATGCTGGAGTAGGCAAGGGAAGAAAGGGCAGCTTGGCCCCAGGAGCCAGGAGGGATTGACCAGGTTCTCCTCCATTTCCAGAGAGCTCCTGTGCTTTGTGTGTGCCACTTCAGACCACTCAGAGCACCCTCCCCTCTCCTCATGCTTTTATGAATTTTCCAATTAAATTTCCTCCATGAGGAGAGAGGCACTCTGAATCCATTAGCATTAATAATTATGCAAATGCTTCAGCGAGTTGACTGCCCATCATTACATATAATTAATGTTTCTGGTTATGAATGAAGGGTTTGTTACTCTTCTTCACCCCCCCTCCCTTTTTGTGCTGGAATGGGGCGGGGTAGAAGTGCGAGGGGGGAGGTGGTGGTGGAGTGTGTATTGGTGGTGATGATGTTGCTGTATTTAATTTGCATAATCAGGAGGCCTGATTGGGAATGCATGAGGGTAGGGGCGGGGGGACCTTCTCCAACGTGCACTCAATTAAGCTGGTGGCGAATCCCAGGAGGGACAGGCGGCGTGTGAAGCGCGGGCGAGTGCAGCACAGCGACTGCAGCCGGCAGCTCGGCTTCAGGCAGCAGCACCAAGCAGGAGCAGAGGTGCCCTTGGACTGGCAGGGTTCTCTGCACAGGTGTTCTGTGCCTGGAAATGCTCCTCCTGCCCTTTAGCTTTGCTTGCCTGCCGGAAATGGCACAGAGATCTGCAGAGAGGTGCTGTTCCCGACTCTTGGGCAGCACACGTGTGCTGTGTACTGCGGAGCTGCAGCATGGATACCCCAGACAGCGCCGGGGAATGGGCTGGGCACCGGCACCAAGAGCGGGCACAGCCTCCTCTTGTGCCCCATCTCCCAGAGCTGTGCACAGAGATCTGGGTCTGCGTAGGAGTGCTGGTTCTCAGGGGCTGTGGATGCTCTGGACCTCCCTCAGGCAGGGGTTCAGAGGGGAAGTGTATTGGGATGGACTGAGCTGGCCATGTAATAGTGCTCAGGACAGACAGGGAAGTGGTGAAGTTTTAGCTCAGAGCTGTACCTCTGTCAGACTTTACCTCACACGTCAAACATTACAAAAGTTGGGGGTGGAAATTTCCTCTGTGTGTTCTAGTTACAACAAATGCCTGGGAAACTTCCCTGGAGATCTCCAAGCTTCCCAGTCCATGTGAAACAAATGCTTCCTGTCCACTGTAAAACATCATTTTCATGTTCTTTCCATTCCCTGTCACAATCTTTTCACATTTTGTCCCTTCTATTCCTCTTCTGTGTTTCCTTTCCCAAGCAGCCTGACCTTGGTCTCCAGGTCCAGCCTATCTTGTGTCCTTTACCACAATCCCTGGATGTCAGCAGGCCATCACTGGCCTCTCCTGACTCCCTTGGTTTTTAAGTGTCATCTGCTGTGTTCCCTCACTCCTCCCTGGAAAGGATATCACCCTTGGTTTTGGCTGATCAAAGATGCACAGAAATAGTCAGTGAAGGGAATCTGGAGTGGGGAAACAAAAGATTCTGGAAGCAATATATGCTCAAAGGGATATAATTCCCTTGGGAGAGCACTGAAAGGATCCAAGCCAAGGAGAACACAGATCCTCAAAACAGAGGGAGATGAACCTTACAGTACCATAGAGATGAGAAAAGCAGGCCTGCAGCAGAGATCAGATTGGCCAGAGAGTCTCAGTCAAAAACCAAAAAGGGGAAGCAATTGCTTAGATGGAGTCTGGGGAATTGTGTCCTCCTACTCTGTAACTATCATTATTTTCTGTCTTGATTATAATCCATTATTTGCAATGCAGACACTGGAAATTGGATAGATCTCTTCTGGCTTCTCCCTCTTTAATCACCCTGGGCAAGGTGTGAGCTCTTCCCAGCAATGCAGGAATTTGCAATATCTCAGCAAAGGTTCCCCGAGCAGGCAGGTGGGGAGAAGATCAGTTTTATTCCATGCCATGCTATCTTCACAGCTTATAGGAATGTGTGATAGAATTCCAACAAGAATTCCACTATTACTTAGAAGAGGTGAGGAATGGGACACACATGAAAGAAAGAAAAGATCCTGAAAAAATTACCGTGTCCCTGTGTATGTGTTTTTATGTGTGTTTGTTCTTAAAGCAGAAGAAAGTTCTGTATGTGTTTGTATATAAGCTTTTAAAGGAGGAGAAAAGTGGGGAAAACTTGAAACATTAAACTTCTGAAAGACTCGAAGCTCCTTGATAGATGGAATTATGAAGTGATACCAGTTTTGCTCTAAAGATTGTCTTTTGGTACAAGAAACTTGAGGCGGTGCTGGATTCTGTTGTCAAGATTTTGTTTTCTGACTCGAAGCTGCTTTGGAGATTTGTAGTTCTGAGGTTTGTGTTGTTTGGTGTTTTGTAAAGCATTTGTGCACTTGGCCTGCTGCTACAGGAAACCACTGGGGATGACAGGTAGAAGCATCTGTAAAATCTTCAATGTACACAAAACTAAGAGCTCTGATTGACTCAAAGAACTTCTCTTAAAGATGACAAAGGTGCCAACACTGATGGGAAAGGTGATCCCTGAAGGATTGGGTGAAATCCCAGAAGGCACTTGCCAGTAGAGCAGAGTTTTTTAGGAATTATGTGATGAGTAGCTGCTGTAAAATCATAGCAGCAAGTGATGGTGCTTCTTTATGTGATAGAGAGGGAGCTTTCCTCCTGTGGAATGGGAAGATGTCGGCAGTTCTGCTCCACTTTTGCTTTCTGTGACATTCATCCCACAACAAAACGTGTGACCAAGGCACCAGGACAGGAGTGACCCATGGAAACAAGGTGGGCCCAGGGTCTTGAGGTGGCCCATTTGCCCAAGCTTGTGTTTCCTAAGGTCAAATCTGCTGATTGTGTTGTGTCCTCAAAGAAGACGCAAGGTGAAAACCTCACTGTCCCCCAGAGCCACTGCTGAGGTCAGCTGGGCCTAGAGAGAATAGAGGAGGGAAACAATTTCCAAAGCAGGTGAGAGACTGTGATGAGACCAGCCTGGAGCACAGCTGAGGGAAATAAGGAAAAGGCCAGCAAGTAGCATGGTAACACCACAGCCCCAGAGTGTCCCATCACCCAGAAGGGTGCAGCCATGGCCAGGCACCATGGCCTGCAGGAACAGGGCTCCCAGGACACTGGGCAGGGTGTCAGCCCTGTCACAGGCTGGTCTCTATGCACTGACCTTAACAGATGAAGTGCTTGACAATGGCACTGTGGGGGAAGGCAAAGAACAAGGTCCCTCTGAGCTGTGCTCTGCAGTGACTCCACGTGGGTCACATCACTTCTGCATGCTGGTGGCATTTGCTGTTCCCCCCTGCACTTTATTTATTTTTGTTGGCCACACGGGCGGGTCAGGCTGTGCACAAGGACACATGAAAACACACCACGGGCACATGCTGGCACAGTGCATGATGCACAGACTCTGGAGATTGCTAAAGGCAGAAGTTAAATCCCACATCAAAGCACAGAGCTCTCGGAGCAGCACTGTTCAAAGGCGCCAGCTTCCTTCCCGGGAAAGACAGATTGTCACTTTGATTAAGAGATTTTAACAAGAGAGAAAAAAGAAGGAGTGAAAGAATGGAGGAGAGAAAAGAGGGAATTTTCATTTATACCTTTTTTCCCCTTTGGCTATCCAAATAAGGTTTTAGTTTCAAAGGACCCCAATTTAAAATAAGTTTAATGTAACAATGAATTATTTAAAGGAGAAGAAAATACAAGCTGCTGCTTAAAAAAAATAGAAAAAGCTATTATTGAAATGTCAGAACAAATACCCAGCTTGATCTGCATTAATATGATAAATACTAATATATTCATTTCCCCTGGTGCTTCTGGGCTTGCAGAGGTACATCTGCAGCACGTTGCTTATGGTAATCAGGTCACAACTTCAAAGGGAGGCACGCAAGGTATTCTGGGGGATGTTGTGCAAGCAGCAGTTAGAGACCTCGTGGATCATCCTCTAGACTTGAGGTGCTCCCATAAAGGGTCTTCTGGAAATTCTCCGATTGCTGAAGGAAATTGGAAATCTTGTCATGTTCTGTGGTGGCCCACCAGTTGTGGGACAGCTCTGGTGTCTGGCTGCCAACTTTGAAGTTGCCATTTTTCTGTAGACATCAAGAGAGAAAAAAAGACTGAGGTGGAGAAAGCAAATCAGCTTCCCACCTTCTATCCCCACAACCTAATTCCCAGTCCCTCTGTGACTGGGAAAGCTGTGAATCAACCAGCTCAGGCTGTGCCTCCAGAGCTGCACAGTGAAGTTTTCAGGAAGATTTCAGTCCAGCTGATAGCTTTGAGACTTGAAGGAGCTTAATATAAGTATCTTTGTGTTTTTAGAATCCAACAAGCTGGGAAGGATGTTTTGGATTAGGGGCATGTCCTATCTTCTTCCAGGCATCGTCTCTGCCTACCCCTCCCTTCTCATCTGCTGGACAAGAAGTTCTGTTGTAATGTGCATCAGGCTTACTGGTATCAGCACCACCTCTGCCCCTCAAAGAGTCACCTGGAGACCAGACCCCTTTATGGGGGTCCTTTCTATAGCCAAGGACTAGATGTAGGCCAGAGTGACGCAGCCAGGTACCAACAGAAGCAAATACTTCAGACTTAGGAGAGCTTATTTAGGAGTGATGTGGTGTGAAAGGTGCTGAAGTGTTGTTTCCTAACATTACTGCTGACAGATTGAGAATGTGGATACAAATGAGTTAAACTGGGATACAAATGAGTTAAACTGGTCTTTTGGTTGGTACAATAATGACAAAATGTTGGAGAGAAACAAGGGAAGGGCAATTTTACATGAGAAGATTGAAATAGAGAGAACCTCAGAGGAGGAGAGGAGAGGTGTATTTAGAAAATCATATAATAGAGCTAGCTAATGTGAACCTATCCTGGAATGGTTTGGATGGGAGGGACTTTAAACATCATCCAGTCCAACCCCCCTTCCTCTAGGCCAGCCCTGTCCAACTTGGCCTTGGACACTTTCAGGAATGGGGCAGCCACTGCTCTGGGCAGCCTGTCAACGTGGCAAGGGGACTTCAGATGACCATGAGATATTCACTTAGACTTTGACCTTCTTCATCTGAATGACTTGCTAAGCATCATTTCAATTGAGATAGCTCAAACATAATTAATATATTGCTAATCTACTGCCATACTGAAGCTGTTATCTCGTGAGACATTGAGCCCTTCCTCACAGTGGTCACGCAGGCCCAAGGCTGCAGCGTGGTGCTGTGAGCTGGCCATGTGCCCACCCCATGGAAGGACTGAAGGCATCCAGGGGAATTTAGCAGGTGCTGGAGCCTGGAGTTCCCAGGTAGATAGAAGTGTGCCCAAAGCCCAGACAGGCTGGTTAGAGATCTGCAGGAACCGTGCCTGAGAGTCTGTTGTGATAATCTGGGCTCACTTGAGAAGCGCCTCTTCTGTGTCCGTGTGCTTCTCCATGAAATGCTCTAGTTTCCAAGGAGCTCTAATGTGCTTTTCCGGTAGATTTTACTCACAAATGCAGAGAGTCTTTGTCTGTCTGCTTCTGCCCCTCTTTCCCTCCATTGCCTGCATTTGAATGTATAATACTGGCTTCTGGGCACACGTGTGCTGTGTCCAATCTACAGACCAGTTCCTCAATTAAAAGATGCACAAGCTTTACTATTTATGCCATTATTTTTCTAATTATTTTCATTTCCTGGAGATGCCCCACAGGTTCTACAGTTTGCTGGAAACTCCAGCAAGAGCTCCCGGCTTTCGACTTCAGAAGGTTAACTCTCCCAGTGGCCATTTTTGATCCATTCACTGGGAAAATGTGATTACTTCTTATTTACTGATGTTAAGTATTCCTGCTTGTAGCCACTGTGGTATTAAAGTAAAACGTTCAGCATTTAACACGATGAATGCGGAGACATGAGGCTAAATGCACTGCATAAAATCTTTATGGGGCTGTAAACAGACGCCCAGAATATTTCCAACTGTTTTGTTGTGAGTCAGGCCGGGGTCCCCTCTCTGCCAGGCAGCCTGCCCCACGTCCCTTGGGAATCAGCCAAGATGTGTCAACGCAAGCCTTGGCTTCTGGAGGGGAAGGGGCCTGGGGGACAGAAAATGAACAGGACTGCCTCTGGTGAGTGTTACACTTGCCAAGACTGGCCTTGGCCACACTTGGTGGCTGTTGCTGCATCAGTGCAGATCTGGGGGGTAAATGTAGGCTGTGATTGCTTCAGAGCTGCTCTCTTCATTCTCGGTCTCAGATAAACAGAGCTCAAGAGAAAATCAGTTCAGAGTGAGTTTTGTCAGCTTCAAAAGAGATTCATTCCTGGTGTTGTCTGTCACGGGAGACTGATGGCTCAGATTACTGAGGAAAGCAAGGCCTGTGGGCATTAAAGCAGATACTGTTACTGGAACTCGGGCTTAAAGATGAGATTTAATCTGGACTGTGGATTTGTACAACATCCCCTCCCCCTTCCAGCTTCTCACTCAGAAGGTCTGGTTTCCATGAGCACACTCAGCTTCCAGTGCTCCATTCACACTCATCAGCTGTCTGGTCAACACCAAAATCTGCTCCTGACCCCCGGTGTGCACTGAACACCACAGGCAAGGTAAACTGAGAGCTGGGCTCTTGCTTGATGTTGTTCTCTGTTGGGGCGTGGTGTTTGCGCCTTGTCCTCACCCAGGGACAGAAGCAGGGACCTTCTGTTCCTGGGGAGAGCAGCTGGGCTCCCAGGGAGCCTGTGCCAGGCTTCCCACAGCTCAGCAGCTCCTCTGTGCTGAAACCCCACCAACGCCTCATGGTGCTGCAGCACGAGGAAAACCCGCTGTGCCACCCAAAGCACTGCGGGCCAATCCTCACTTGGGGTAGTCCGTGCCACCCCTGGGCACCTCGGCAAGCTCTAGGTATGGTTCGTGGTAAGTGAGGAGGCAGAGCTGAGTCACAAGCTCTGAGTAACTTTATTGCTTTAATAAAAGGCTGTGGAAGGTATTTAAATAGCCTCCTGAGAAGCATTGAAAGAGCAAAGCCGAAGGCCGCAATCCCATATTTAATGATACGGAATAAAATTGGTTGTGTTTGTGCTGCAGGGAGGTTCACACAGCACTGACCTTCCAGAGCTCCTTTCTGCCATGTGTGAGGCTCAGTGACAAACCTGAGAGTTTCTCCCAGGGGCTGATTTATTTTTGATTGTTCCAAAACTGCGTCCTGAAATTTGGAATGGCATATCCCGGGGAAGTTAGTTAACATTTTGCAAGCTTTACTCTTGGTTAAAAGTCTAATGTGCCTGTTGGGAATGGCCCTGCCTACCTACACTGGAGTGATTAGGACAATTTTACACCTTTGCCATCCCCAGTTGCTTTGGATCCTTCACACTGGGGTTCCCAGCACAGGAAGGACATTGACTTGTTGGAGTGACTCCAGAGGAGGCCTCCACATGATCAGAGGGATGGAGCACCTCTCCTGTGTGAAAAAGCTGAGAGAATTGGGATTGTTCAGCTTGGAGAAGAGAAGGCTCAGGGGTGACCTAATTGCAGCCTTCCAGTACCTGAAGGAACTCCAAGAAACTCATAGAGGGACTTTGTTACACGAGGCTGGAGTGACGGGACAAGGGGGAATGGATTAAAACTAAAAGAGAGTAGGTTTAGATTAGATATCATGAAAAAATTCTTCCCTGTGAGGGTGGTGAGGCACTGGAACAGGCTCCCCAGAGAAGTGGTGGATGCTTGAAGCATCCCTTGAAGCATTCAAGACTAGGCTGGATGAAGCTCTGAGCAACCTGATCTAGTGAAAAGTGTCCCTGACCATGGCAGGGGCTTGGAATTGGATGATGGTTAAGGTCCCTTCCAACCCAAACCATTCTGCAATTCTGCAGTTCCTCACTACAAAGGTTTATGTCCCACATCCATCCCGCCTCCCTCTTCCCCACTGCCTTCCCCTCCATTCAGTGTCTCTTGCCTCTAACATATGGTCAGAGCATATTCCCAGTGATGCTGACACTTCTGCTTCTTCACTGCAGCAGCCACAGCACCTGTGGGACGGGAAAGCTGTCATTTAACGCCACCGTTTGCAGTCAGTCATGGAACAGCAGTAATTACAGTGGCTCTAATTGGCCGACTGCAGAGCCCCTGCCCGAGCAGACCTAAATACTCCATGCTTAGGGCCAGGGGAGGGAGCACTGCCAGGGTCTCTCCCGCTCTTCTTCCAGCAGGTCAAATGCTGTTCATTTAAGAAGCTAACAAGGACATCAGGCTGATGCCTCGAGGATCTGACCCATCTACAAAAGAGGTGCTGGTCAGCTGGAGGCTGGGAGGTCTCTCCTGAAACTCTTTCAAGGGATCCTGGCAGGGCAGGCTCTTGGCAGCTCTAGTGCTGCCTGCTTCTGCCAGGGTTCCCTGCTTTCCCCTTATCCCGCCAGGCTTGTGCATGTTTTTTTTTCATTAGCAGTGATGCAGGCAGAGCGGGGCCAATTACTCACTGCTTTATGCTTGCTGGAAAACCCACCCAGGACTGGTAATAGCCATTAAGTGAGGGTGCAGCTTTAACTATGTGCCATTACATTAAGTTTCAAGTTGATATATGGCCAGAGCAAATTGAATTCCTGCTGCTATCCCGTCTGACATTTGTTACATTACAATGCCTGCTCTTTTGTTTTTGAGTCAATAGCTGCTGCTTTCAAGAAATATGGATTATTAGAATTTATAGCCCGTCCAAAGCGTCTTTTCAAACACTCATATCCTTTTATCATTTCGTTTTGTTGTTATTCTGCCCAGCACAGTTTGTATTTCTTCAGGTTTTAGCACCTGGGACTCTTGATACTTGTGCTAAATCAATACCCTTTGTCCTCATTGCTTTAATATACACAACCATTTGTGTGATGCATGAATTGCAGTGGGTTTTCTGCCTGCGATAGTCATTTACTCCTCCTGCTCAAGCATTCCTTCCCCTGTCTGCATACAGGTCGTGCTTTGCAGTAAATATCACACATCTACATTTAAATTCCTTTATATGACGATTTCTAGGTACCTGGCTGCACATGGGAAAGTGAATTTGCTGGCTTCTTATCAGGAGGGGAACACAGGTTTGACAGTATTCCAGGGCCTCCTGGAAAGTGCTGGTGTGCTGAGTTCATAAAAATCCACCTTTTTCTCTTATAGTGGACTCACATCTTCAAAATCTTCGATTTAATGCAGTTACACCCTTTCATAAAGCAGCTGTGAATACTCTCAAGACCAATAAGAGGGTAAAAAAGGGCTCTTGGACTTTTGTTCAAATGTCCTCAGGTCAGTAGCAGTTCAAGTTGTCACTCATCAGTTGGCAGTTCTAGAGACTTGAGGGAGAGGAATCACTCTGATTACTGTCCCACAGCCAGGTGTACTGGAATGGAGAACCCCAGCCCTGGGAATTGGATCTACCCTTGCAGCACAAAGTGCATTTACAGCAAAAGCAGCACACAGTCAGTGCTGTCACTGCATCTGCTCTGCCCTTCTGTGCTGATGGAGACATTCCAGAGGCTGTTCCTCTCACCCTTCTTGTGTGTGCTGGACACTGGAGCAGGCCCCTAAGGTACGTGGTAGATTTGGGTCTTTGGGGATCACTCATCTGCTGATCCTTCTGGTCTGTTCCACATTTCCTCTGCTGGCTGTGGGAGTCCAGGATGCACAAGAGTAGCAAAGCTGCATATTCTCTCTGAATTTTGACTTCTTTTTGTCTATCAGGAAGGGTAGGAAAGAAACAGGAAAGGTGAAGGCATACAAGATGAGAACAGAGAAAGAGAAGGCTTAGCTTGACCAGTCTGCATTTTCCACACAAGAAGGAAAACCTTGCCCTCTGGCCATTGCCCCTTTCCAGGTGTTTCTCTTTTCCTCTGCTCCATATACTGGCAGCCACACACCCAGCCCCTCATCCCCCAGCTCCCTGCCAGCCCCGTGGCCATCCCATGAGCCGCCTGCACTTCAAGTCCTTGACTCAAGCTGCTTGACTTTGTGTTTCAAGGCCCTGCTGCTCCCAACTGCTGCCAGCCCAGCCCAGCCCTGCCATGGCCCCGCAGCCCCGTTCTCCTCCCAGGCTGAGCAGCTCCTGTTTGAGAGGTGACAATTTAACTAAGAGCCATTTCCAAGAGTGATGAGTGTGATTTTGAATGTCTCATTGAAAGGCAGGGCAAATCCTTCATCCCCAAAGGGAGATGTGTTAAACACTGCTTCAGAATTAATCTGCGGAGTGTGAATCTCCCTTGCAGCAGCAGGGAGAGGCACCACGGTGTCCTCCTTTGTCTCCGTGTTCATGGCAGTCTCCTGGTTTATCTCTGCCACTGCTGCTCTTCAGGGCTCTCCCTCCCCATGCTGCCCATGAAAAATGAGATGCCAGCTCCCTTCGGGGCGTGGGTATTTCTGATAATACGTTTTACATGTAAATAAATGGCAGCGATTTGCCTATCACTTACATTAATTGTAGTAGAAACTGGGAGAAGCAGGAGAAGGGGTGACCAGATCCTCTGCTGGACTGACCCCCCCACTGCTGCACCCTGCTCCCAGGAGGCTGCAATCTGGGCAGAGCTGTGGTCTTCTGCACGGAGCATCAGAGCTGCTGTCCTGCAGATTTTTAGCAACATCACCAGAAGTGGAAACTAACTCCCCTGGCTCTGGGACGAGGTGAACCAGCCCAGCATCTGACCTTGACGGATGGGTTTTCCATGATTTTCAAGTCCTCCCCTCAATCCCTTGATATTCCCAGTGCAGCCTTTTCCTTCATATGTGGTTTCAGACCTTCAGATGAAGCATCCCTGTCATAGACCCCAGAGGCAGAGCCCAGCAGGGCTGTCAGAAGGTCCTTCAAAAATCTGTTGGCACAGGTGGCACGTGCCTGCCTGTTCCATGAAACATAAATGCTCCCAACTATAAAGATTATTTACATCCCCAAACAAAGCTGCCAAACACTTTTAAAATGCGCTAACGGTGCCTCTCTCTTTCCACTGCACTTGCTGATAAAGGGCCATAAACAAGTTTGACACATTTATAATAACCTTTCTCCCCTCCCTCTACCTTGTTCTGTCCTCTTCCTCTCTTGCCTTTCTCTCAGGCTGCATTGGGTAAATTTTTATTCTACTGCCATTAGCTGGGATATATTGTTTGATGGGGGAAATAAAATGTCGAATCTCATTTTATTTTTATTTTTATTTTCTTGTTCTAGTAGCAGCTGTTTCAAATGCCAACAGTGGATATTTGGTTTTAAAATTTTGTTTCCCCCAGCATTTTTTCCTTTCTCTGTTCATTTTCTTCCCCTTTCCCTGTATCTCCCTTCTAAAAGGTCATCTTAAATGATGCAAGGATACATGCTTTTGCAGGTTGTTTTTATCACTTATCAGCCTGTTCCAAAGGCCATTTAGTCTTCTAGGCAAAGGTTGTAGCTTTCAGCCTTCGCTTCCCATTTACAAAGGAAAAATGGATGCTCCATTTCTAGGTATATAAATTAGGTATAGATATAGATATAAACCAAAACGCTAACCTATGGAAAAGAAAAGAACCTTGTAATTTCTTTGTCTCCAGTCTGAAGAGGTCTCAGGTTCACCTTTTTTCACGTCACCTGTTCCTCTCAGAGATATTGATGGAAGTGCCGCATCTAACGATTCCTCCTCCATCCTGTATTGATGGTGCTGTAGAAAGGCCTGTGCACTGGAGATGAAAGGCAGGGTACAAACTGTTCCTTTGGGGCTGCTCTGGAGCCTGTTTTGCTCAGTAGCTTGTGGCTGTGAAAGAGGGTGTGTGGGCAGGGGGGCAGGGGAGCTGCGCCAGGGGCCCGGGGAGTTGAAAGTCTGTGTTTCTGAAGCTGTCCTGGCTTTGCAATTTTGTACCCATAATGATAAAGCACTTATTTGTTTCATCTTCCCTTGAAGCCCTGGCCAGAGGGAGAGAAACGGATGTGGTAGACCTGGCCTGGAACTGCTCATCCTCTGGCAGCAAATGAAGCTGTGGTGAGCCGCTGACATTGGGAAAACCTGGCGGGAGGGGGGGGTGTTGATTCCAGGAAATCTGGCAAAGATGCAGCAACTAAGCTATCGTGTAAGAAGGCATTATCTAAGATATGGTTAGATAAGGTGAAAATGTCCCTCACCTCTCCCTGCTTTGTCTTGCTTACATAATATGTATGTAGTATGTATGCATATGGTACTGGCAAGGCAATTAATCACGGTGTGCAGACCTTAGCTGGAGCCACTTTCAGGGCTTGAGACTTTCAGATGAGAGTTGAGGAAAGAATTTTTTATGTTTGATACATTAAAACTGCTGCTTTTCCTCTTCACTTGGTATATTTTGTTGTACGTGGTCAATAAATTTGCAGAGATATGCCTGTGGTTATGGAAATCACACAATGGAATAATTAAATGGCCTAATTGTAAAGTATATTATCTTCAGCATTGCACTCACCAGCTATTCTACCACACCTCATAGAGGAGGACAGTAATTATGAAAATCTGACACAGACTTGCAAGCAGCAGGTGAATCCAGCCAAATCCAAATCTGATGAACTGATCCCACCACCCCTGGGGATGGATCCCACTCCTCCCTCATGGTGGTTTTAAACACGGTCAGTGACTGAAGGCATTGAAGGAGGGGATGCTAATATACAAGGGATAAATCATGAAGCATCTGCAGCACAGAGAGGGCGGGGACCATTCTAATTTTGGTACCACTTTGGCCTTCTAAACCTGTTCTGTGGGACTCAGGTCTGTGGAAGCATTTCACCCTCTGTGGTCCTGGCTGGAATTCTGTGAAAATATGCCTGTGGTAGATATCCTGGGGCTCCTGTCAGCACTAAGGGCTGATGCTGTCTAAAAAATGAGGAAGGAATGAAGTGTCCTCTCTAATATGACACAAAACCCTCATCACCCAAGCCATTTTCTAGCGTATTAATATTAATTTTGCACTAATGCAGGATGAATACATTTCAGTGTTTGGCCAGAGCACATTTGTCATTTTTATGTCATACTCACAGAATGCATCAGTGTGATATATTGTGTATTTTACCATAATAGTAGACAATATACCTCAGTATTTCATTTGGACAAGTAGCAAGTATGAGGCAAGGAGACAGTCACTGCTGGACCAGGGCTGAGCGCAGGAAAACAGAAATAAATTAAAACATATTAATCTGGAATAAAAAGTCATTTCTTCAGTAAATTAAAAGCAGAAGCCTTCACCTCTTGTTGAGTTGCCCTATTAGGCTGCCTTAGCAAGGCTTCGCCGGGAGCTTCATCTGGATATGACTTCAGGCAGTGTGAGCTGGACACAGGTGGTAAAAGGCAGAAACTGAGAGTGACAGTGCCTGGGGAAAGTGCAGAGCTGGAGAATCTGAGGTGGATCCAGGTGGGCTGAGCACCTACTGCCAGGTGTGCCATAGGAGGCACCACCCTGCCTGTTCCCAGAGCACAGCTGGGGCAGGGCAAGGTGCCTTGGGTGCTAGGAGGGAAGGAGGATCCCTAGGGTGCCCACAGAGAGGAAGGTGAGACGCAGCAAAGGCAGCAAAAGGGGCCCCAAAAGCACCAAGGAGTCTGAGTTACTGAATGGACTTTTCCCTATTGCTTTATTTGTTCCCATGTTTTGCCCTGGGCAGTGATGTTTAGTAATTTAGACCAAAGGGATCTAAAGCGTTGCCATAAAGGGTAGTTCAAAAATCAATGGATGTTAGAAAGGGTCAAATGATGCCATAAAGAGATTAACAGCAGCATGGAGAGATAATATTCCCCTGACTGCAGAGCTGGTCCTGAGAGCTTTATGACAGGGAAAGAGCAGAGGCAGCCCCAGCACCTCTTTCCCTGCTTGACTTCCCCTCCTCACAGCTCAGGGCTGTTTGGGGAGAAAGAGGGTGGGACTGCTGGGGGCATTGAGCAGGGAATGGCCATGGAGATGGAAATGAGAGCAGACAGGCAGGTGGGCCATGCTGCTGCCTGATGAATTCTTCTTCTAATCCAGACAAACTGCAGCTCTGTGGACAGTCCCTGCTAAATCACCCAGGAGGAATTACTTACTCAGCAATCAGTCACAGGTTTATAGCATGAAGGTCAGATTTTATAAGGGTCCCCTGGAAATGCATGGGAGAGGCACAGCATGGCTGTGTGTCACTCCCCTGGCGTGACACCTAAAGCCAGGGCAGGCAGTGTGCTGGGCAGGGGACAGACCCAGCCAGAGCAGCCTTCCCCTGTCGTTTCCTCCCCAAACCCATCTGTACGGCCTCCTCACCAAGCTAGGGAATAAAATCAGGAGCCCAAGGGACCTGGAGACTGAGGCAGAGGTGATCAACTGAACGTCCTTGTCAGGAGAAGGAAAGCTGCGCTCTGGGGATTTGTTTTTTGCTTTGTTTTCAGCTGTTCCTTGGTTCC
This sequence comes from Hylia prasina, assembly GCA_013397195.1. Classification (NCBI taxonomy): domain Eukaryota; kingdom Metazoa; phylum Chordata; class Aves; order Passeriformes; family Sylviidae; genus Hylia; species Hylia prasina. The sequence continues at coordinate 1,254,275 of VYXD01005987.1, forward strand.
ATGGAATGTTCTCAGCACTGACAATGCTCCCAGGTAGGAGCACATTTGAATAAGCAGCTCTGTTTTCCCTGTCACTCTCCTGGGGCACTGCCTCTCTCTATGGGAACAGGCAGAAATAACCACTGGCATTTTTTGCTTGGAAAACACTCTCAATGCACAAAGATCTGTTCAGGACATGTGGAGGGGCTGCTGCCCCTCAGCCTTGCAGTTGACTGGGCTCATGGAAGGGCCCTGAAGGACGTGAAGAGGCTGAAACCCACGTGTTCAGCAAGGATTGCCTGGGAAATCTCAGCCTGGCCCTCCCGGGAAGGTTTTCCTCTTGGAGAGAAGCCAGAGGCAACTTCCCCACGGCCCAGCTGATGCTTGGGAAGCCTGGGCAGGAGCCAGTGATCTGCATACAGGGATATTCCTTCAAAGCACGAGCAGTCCTTGTACACACAGCTTCCTAAGCCTTCCCACGGTGACAGTTTATGGCAGGATAAAGCCAAGGCAGATAACAACTTGTTTTCCTGATATTGCACTGTAGATCTGAGTACTGCAGGAAATTAAAAATCACACCCAGAGATACCTGATGTTTCCTGGACGGCGACTCCTTTCTCCTGGGTGCTGCAGGTTAGAGGCTTGGCTGGTGCCCAGAGGGTGTGGGCTCTTCATGAGGACAGGCACCTTTGGGGTTTGCTAGGGGACTCCCCAAGGTGGGAAGAACACATGAAGAATGGGATTGCAGTTGGTGCTGCACTTAAACAAATCAATGTGTGAATCGATGTGACTGGAAGAGATGTGTTGAAGAGCCAGCTGACTGATGTACCATATTAGCAAATCTGAAGGGAAAGGAAAGAGATGGCTAAACCTCAGGAAAAGATGACCTTGATCCCTGCCCTTTAAAGCCACAAAGGCATCTGTTTACTGGAAGAGACAGCTGCCATTTTATGTGGGAGTGCTTCAGTCACCACATGCTAAGAGGTGACATTCTGAGCTCTTTCTGCTGCCATGATTGGGTGGCTTTAGGCCAGCTCAAAGCCCCCTTTCCCTAGGAGGAACCTGCTGTGATTCCCTTGCTCTTGCCCAGAGGGACATTCTTCTCTCCCATTTTCTTGCTGAATGATGCTGGTGGCCATCAGGATGCCTAGTCCATCCCTGGGGAGCATTGGGATGCATTCCTATAGCCTGGGGCAGAGCAGGCAGGAGCCCTGGGCAGGGCTTCCAGATCCTGGCATGGAGCAGTGGTTTGACCTTTGGTCCATCTCCAAAGAAAGCAGCATTTTACTGATATGCTTTAAAGTGATGTGTGCTCTATCATCTCTTCCCTCTCTCACTCTGTTCCTTGATGCCAGGGTGCTGTTTTAGCTTTGCAGTTCCCCTCCTTCTATAGCTTTGCTTCTGATTCTCTTCTGCTTCCCGTTTTCTTCCCTTTTCCATGTCCTGCTGACCCTGATCCTGCTCACCTGCCAGCCAGCCCCACTGGGATTAACTCCTGGGCTGCCCTCTGTAAAGATTTGTTTTCTTGCCTCACACCCAAGTGACAACAGATGAGAAAGTAGGGTGCTGCCACAAGATTCTGTGCTTGCTTCCATCAGTGCTTCCTGCAGAGTCTGGGTGATTATCATCTCTGTAAATGACTGAAAGAAATATAGTGATAAAAGGATTGAGACATACTTTATTTTATTTATTTATATCTTGCTGCTCCTCCTCCCATCCCCCTTGACAAGCTGTGGAGCATATTGTGCTGCAGCTGTTCCAGGGAGGAGCAGTGACATGGAGACCAGGGCATGGTGCAGAGAGGTCTGGGAACAGGCAGAGCACAGATGGGTGTTTTGGCAGGGGGCTGCAGCAGGAGGGCAGCAGACCCCACTGTGAAGGGGCTGGGGATGCAGTGAGGCAGCTTGTCCACTTTTTTGTCTCCTAGTCCTTCTTTTCAAGACAGGGGTAAAGAGCCCATGAGAATGCAGTCAGGAGCTGGACCTGGAGCTGCTCAGAATGAGAGTTTCAGTGAGTTATGAACCAGGAGGGCTGTCAGAGTGTCTCTGGACAGGAATTGTTGCACAGAAATCCCACAAACTGCTGCTTGCCTGGGGCCCCCGCGTGCACAATGCAGTGGCACAGCACCATTCCCAGGATATTCCCAGCTTGCCAAGCTGTTCCTGCAGCAGATCCCTGCAGATGCTACTGGAAGCAGCCTATTCCCAGCTGAAGTTTATTTCAGGTCTGCATGTGTGTCTGCTAAATAGCTGCCAACCTACAGATTCATAGGGACAACCAAGTCCTGTCTGCAACTGGCAGAGCCCTGCCTGTGTCTGTGGCCTCACTATTGGCCCTTAGAAGGGTTCCCATGCTCTGAAGTCCAGACTTCCAGCTATGCTGGTGGCATTAGAGATGGATTTGGCTTAGACCAAGACAGAGGCTGAGAGTTACATAAAGCAATTTAGATCAAATGTTCAGGTTTGGGTATTGCACCCCCTCCCAGCTCCTTGGCACAGAGGGAGCAGTACATGATTGCAAACTCTCCTTGGATTGAGCCCTAGAGGAATGAAGTTGGAGATTATATTCCTGGCAAAGAGTCCTCTCTAAAGCTCATTTGTACCAAGGCTGTATCTATTCTAGTAAATACAAGAGCCAGGATCTAGTCTGGTCCTGGGAGGGTGTGATGTGGTGTGGTTTGTGCTGATACAACCAAATGCTGGCCTCCCCCATGCACGTCACTGGTGACAGTCCCTGTCTCATGCCATCCCCTGAACAGTGTCCAGGTTCCTCTGGGACAGTGCTGGCTGAAGCGGGCCAGGGAAGCATGTCCTGGCTTGGATGGCCATGACAGTGTCTGAAGCTTGGGCTCTGCTCATTGTGGGCAGCTCTATATTGTTACCAACATAGACCTCTCCTGACACAGTTTCACAGGTAGAAGGAGTTTCATGAACCTACTGGTTGGAGCCAGGTATGTGGGCTTTGTCTGGAGTGCTGCTCACTGGCAGCACAGGGTTACCACATATGGAGCAGGAGCAAGGGTGGGGTTGGAAGGGAGCAAGGGGAATTTGGATAGGGAGGGAAAAGCAATTTGTGGCACACTGGGAAGCCTCAGCAAGCAGCAGTGGAGGCAGGAGGACCCTCTCAGTCTTTTCCCTGTAGTCTCAGTGCTGGCATGATCACACTGCCTCTATCAGCAGGAAGGACTTGGCAGCCACCATCTCACTGAGTGCTGCATGGAGACAAATCAGCTGCTGTGTTTATGTGACTAAAGAGACCCAGGAGCACAATCAGTCAGAAAGTGAAACAAAAGGATGGCAGCATTCAGGCCAATACCTTCAGCAGTCCTCGGGACATGGGAGCTCTGCAGGCAGGTGAAGGAACAGCTAGAATGATGTGTAATGATGGCATGTGCCCCTGAGCCCCTGGGACCAAGAACTGGCCCTAAAGGGGCAGCACTGGCAAAGTGATATTCCCTCAAGAAGCCCAGTCCCTGAGGTGGCATCACAGATATTTGCCTGGTAGGCCTGTGGTGGCAGCAGCACCCCTCGATTAGGTCTTGCCATTTGTTGTGCCTCATGCTGCAGCTGCAAAGCAGCTGATGTTCACTGGGCTGTTGGGGCTTCTGGACCTCATCCTCCATCTCTGTGCCCAGGGTTGAAGGCCCTCTCTGGGTTTATGGTCAGCAGCAGAGGCTGTAGGTGGCACATGCCCCACCAGCTGTCCCTCTGAAAGGCAGCAGGGGCTCAAGGCCAGGGTCAGTCTGCTGCCTCTGCTGCCTCAGGCCCCACCCACAGGTCTAAGCAGAAGGAACAACTTTGTCTCTTCAAGCAAGGCCTGTGGGAGATGAAGCCACATCAGAAGGGTCTTCCTTGGATTCCGGTCCACCCTTGGAGAATACAAGGCAGGTGAGATGAGAAGCCATCACTGGAAGGCCACGTGAGGAATGGACATCTCACAGCCTGACACAGCTCTGCCTAAAGTCAGTGATTCCCCTGGGCTGACTCTTGCCATGGTGGCTTCTCCCCACAAATCCCCTCTGGCATTTGCTTTTCCCTGCCTCCTCTGCTCTGCCATTTCTACCTTCCCTTCCACCATTGCCCACAACGAGCAGAGTGAGCAATCCAGCATGGCCCAGTTTAATATTCCACAGATCCTCACACGCTGATAAATGAGAACAAGAGAGGGAAGGGGGGGATGAGAGCCTGGTGTATGGGGGGGGATATAAAGCCCTGAGCCAGTATTCAGAGCAGCAGAGATAACAATAAGCGAGAATAATAGTCTAACAAGTCGGAAATGTCACACGCGATCGGGTGCCATTAACACAACATGGATCTGAAATATCACATAATTAGTTTTGTGCCTGTTGTTCTGATTTGGAGAGAAAAAATGTTAAAGGGAAGAGATTTGGGGGGGCAGAGAGGAAAGTGCCAGCAAAGTGAACTCATAAAAGGGTGAAGCCTACAGCATCTAATGTTTTTGGAATGGTATAATAAAGCTCTATCTCCTTACCCATGTTTGAGGCAGAGATTTTTATCTGGCAGTACGGGATAAAAAGAAATGAGAACTTGAAAAGGGTAGATAAAATTGCGATTGATCTCTCTAGGGCTGCCTTGCCTCCTTTCAGGGAAGCTTGCGGGCCTCATGAATTGCTCCACCACTGAGACACACGATCCCCACCCTTTCCCATGCCACCTCACTAAAAGATGAAAAAACCCTAATGTTTTCTAGACTTCTTTGCCCATCTTTTTATAACCCAGTGCACAAAGCCCGTGTTTGAAGGCTGTGCAGTGACTCAGGAGCTGTTTGTCCCCTGAGAGCAGGCTAATGCATGGGTGTTTGAGGGACCCCCACTGCTCTGAGGCATGTGAGTGCCTGTGCCTGCAGACGGGCTCAGAATTTCAGGGGCTGGTGTCTGCCACAAGCTGCTGGGAGCAGAGCTCCTGCCTCTGCTGCAGAGCCCATTTTGTGCTAGGGGCATTTTGTCTTTCTGAGGGATACAGGCACAATCAAAAGAGACAGAAATGCTCAGGTCTCAGTTGGCACTGCTTGGGGATGGTTGTATAAGGATTGGAACATGACTCTTCTCTGAGATGGTAGGAAAAGGGAAAATTGCAAATACCACAGGAGACAAACACTGTCAGTCCCTTCCTGCCCTGCAGCCTGTTGGGGTGTGAGGAAAGTAGTGTACATGCAAAGCTCTTGTGAGTCAACTCTGATTGTGTCAACTCTACACCTGACTGTTAGGTGTCTGTATTAGGTGACTAATTAGACTATGAGATGACTAGTTAGACTGCCAGGTGACTGTACACACCTCTTTTTTCTGGAAGGAGCTGCCCCTTTCTGCAGGACACACACCTGAAACACTTCTTTGAGGCAGGAGCCCCTGGAAGGGGGTGGGGACTGTACACCAACCCACCCCTCTATCCTAGAACAACTGCAAGGTCAAGTTGGAATGGGCTTGGAGCAACCTGCTCTGGTGGAAGGTGTCCCTGTTCATGGCAGGGGGGTGGAACTGGATGACCTTTAAGGTCCCTTCCAACCCAAACCATTCTATGTTTCTATTAACTTAGCGTTTTCATCGTCAACAAGATCATGATGGAGATGGGGATGGATTTCTTATCCACGCTTCATTTTAAGCGCTCCCCCCTTTCAACATGCCTTTTCCAAAAAGCCCTTTAACTCAGATGCTCACTGGGACATGAACAGCAAACTCATTACGTCTTCTCTGGTGAGAAAGCTGGAGCTGCTTGTACAGAATCAGGCACAGATTTTGTTATCTCCTCTGGCAGAGGCGTCCCCTTCTCCATCCCCTGGCTGTGGGAGGTTGGAGGCTGCCTCCTGCTCCTGGAGGCAGGGACTAACCACCCATCAGTGCCTTTCCAGGCTGAAGAACCTTGTGGTGCACAGCAGCCAGGGCTCGTTTTGCCACCTCATACCAGGGACTGTATTTTGGAGGGGAGATGGGAAGGATATGTGCTCCTGCTGCTTGCTCTTGTCCTGCTTGCAGAGCAGCTTCACACCATCCAGGCCTTCGTGTCCCCTTTCCCTGGTCTGTGTGAAGGGAGAGCAGAGATGTGCTAACCCCAGAGCTGAATTACAGTGCATAACCAAGCTGTCAGTCACTTGTTTACCTGCCAATTGCTAATCATTTTTAAACATGTTCTGGGAAAGAGATGCTTTCAAGTAAAAGCAGCACTCCTGTGCCCAAGACACGGGTAGCTGTGTCCGAATCCCATCTCTGGAGGATGCCTGTAGGATTGGGATCCAATTAATTCAGGCCCAGTGGATCTATCGCTTTGCCTGCCAAGGGCCAGGCACTGACAGCAGTGTGACAGCAATGCTGATCTATTGCTGCTGCTCTGGCCAGTCGTGACAGGGGGCTGCTGTCACCTCCAGAGCCACAGCCTTTGCCGTGGAATGAGGGATTCGCAGAGGGCTGAAGTGCAGCCGCCTCTGGGCTGGAGTGTGGCAGCTCTGTAACACAGCTCCCCTCATTCACACGGCAAGTGAAAAGTATTTCTGCATTTTGTTAACACTGAGCAGAAGTGATAAATATTAGGACTAGCAAAGAAGTGAGTTTTCCTTTTGACAGGAAAGTCTGTGGCATCAGTTCTTCTCTTGACTCTGAAACGAATGTTAAAAATTCTGATGAAGCATATGTTCTTCCAAAATTAAACATTTCATTTCTATTTCAGCCTTTGCAGCTTGCCAGTATTTTTAAAATACAAACCAAATGATTTTGTTTGGAAAAATCATTTTGAACAAGGCATTTTAGTCTTCTCAAAATGCTTTGTTTCATTTCTTTAAATGGAAAAGCTATTGAACAGACTGTGTGATATTAGTATTTTCTGAGATGTGATGATTTAAATTAATACAATTGATTATTTTATTTTGGTGGTAAGCAACTGTTGATGAAAAATTTCTCATGTGCTCTAGAAACATGGACAAGGCCTGTATTATATATTGGTTTCTATCTAGAGAATGAGACCTTAGCTATTGCAGGAAGCAACGGGAAGCTGTTGTGACCATTACTATCAAAAAAATCCCTGAACACACTCCTCTGCGTCATATGTCAGTGTAAAATATTAAATTTCTTCTAGCAGTTTGCAGGGAATTTTATCAGAATGATGCAAGAAAGAAATAGGCTGCAAGATGAGCTTGACAATGCTAGTTCTCCCATCCATTTCAGTCTGCTTGAGTTCTCAGATCAGCTCAGCCTGGACTTGTTATGAAGGTTCAAACAGACCCCTAACACTGTCTTGGTTTGAAAGACAGCTGGGAACCTCCCTTGGAATGGAGAACATGACCCCCTTCCCTCCGAATGATTATAACTTTGAAATGAGGGGGCTTTCAGGCAAAGCTACGGGAAAAGGGATGCCAGTTCTGTAGGATGTGTATCTATCCCACCCCGCAGCGCTCAGACCCCTCTCTAGGGTGCGTGTCTGTCCCACCCCACAGTGCTCGGAGCCCTTCTGTAGGGTGCGTGTCTGTCCCACCCCACACGCTCCAGGCCCCGCAGCGCTCACACCCCACACGCTCAGGCCCCGCCCCCCGCCCGCTCCCGGCGCTGCCCCTGCGCCGCAGTGCCCGGCACAGCCGCCAGGGGGCGCTGCGGCGGCAGCCCGCCGCGTCTCCCTCACGCGGGGATGGCGGCGGCTGCGGGGCGAGGATGGGGCAGCAGAACGGCCGGGAGAGGCTCCCCCGGAGGGGAAAGGGCCCAAGATCCCGGGGCTTCCCCTGAGACACCCGAGCAGATGGTGAAGGGTCCTTTTTTACTCAGGTCGGGGGTTGATCAGGCTCCGGTGCAACAGCCGCTTCCCCAAGCACAGCTTCGCTGCCGGTAGGAGAAGGCAGCGGCAGACGGAGCCCGGCCGTGCTGGCGAACTCTCCCCACAGGGAGCGCAGCCCGCTGCCCCTCCGGCGCCGAGACAGCGAGGAGCTGCGCCCAATCCACTTCCCCACACAAATGTCGTGGTATCTCTGCCCTGCAAGAGAAACTGCCCAGCTAACAGAGTAGCCAGCCGGCTGGCTGGCCGTGGCAACTTCTTTTGCTCTGTAAAGTACTGGTCCTTATTGTCTCTTAGCAACAAAAGGGACAAAATTCCATGAGAGAAAGAAACGGAAGGAAAAATCTAACCCCTAACAAACGTCAAGGCAAATGTCTACCTAGTATTCAGGCCCCAGGAAACTGGGCTGCAAGGCTGAAATCAAGTCAGGATTTCAAGAGGCCTGAAAAGAAGCCAGCAGCTGAGATGTGTTAGGGCCCAAGTTTCAGGTGGTAGCAAGGCCAGAGTGGAGGTAGCCCAGCAGTGTCCCCGGCTGGCTCCTCCCTGGTAACTGCAAACAGGTGACACCAACAGGGAGGCTCAGCAGGTGAGCATTGCAGCACCTGGAACTCATAACGAGAGAACAGACCATGCTGACCTGAGGAGCTGAGATAGTCTGTGCGCTGGGGAGAGGTGTGCAAGCCAGGAGGAACTGGGGGAATAGTTCTAATGTGTTGCTGCAGCTTTAGAGGAGAGAATCCTCGGTGAAAGCCTCAGGAGAAGTATGGATGTTTGATCATTTGAACAGGAACGGCTCAGGAACTGAAGGTATGCTTTGCTGGGTGTGTTTTGGTGGTGGATGTGGCTGGAGAAGGGGCTCTCCTAGCCCTTGTTCCTCCCCTCCCTCTCATTAGGTTGTGATGATGGATGGATGGATGGATGGATGGATGGATGGATGGATGGATGGATGGATGGATGGAGCATGCCTCTGTAGGCAGGGCTGGGTTGGTGGCTGTGAGTGCTGGCTGGTGCCTGGTGACAGAAGTTCCCTGGCCTTGGGAAACAGGGAAACACAGGCTCTACCTGTGCTGTGGCTTCAGAGGATAAAGAGAGCTTCGCTGCCTGGGGCAGTGGGCTCTGGGGCTGGCTGTTTCCTTAGCTGAGAGCAAACATGCCTGCTTTTCCACGTTACGTTACTAGCTCTTCCCTGGGAAAGTGGCCTGCAAATTCAAAGAATAGAGAGGAAAAAAAACTTTTAAACTTGTTCTATCTGGCTTGCAGTCCTTTAAGGGCCACTATTTCCCCCTGTAGCCATGAGGATCAGAAGCATATCCTGTCCCCTTCAGTTGATGCAGAAAGTGAGGTTAAGTGCCCTGCCAAAGACTCCAGGACCTGAGGATATGCAATTCCCTGAACTCATAAAATCATGACTTGGCAAAACTGTGCTAGCTGCAGAGCTATTCATGCTCTTAACCTGTACGTTCCCTAAGCCAATTAGGCTGAGTTTCTGGAGAGGGCAATAATGGCTGGGCACACTCCTTTGAACCAATAATGAAGGTGGCTGGAGCAGACGAGTGGCCTGCTAATGAGGGAGTGCTGCCTGCTTGCCGTGCATAGCTAATGACCCTGGCTCCAGCAATCCATAGGCAGGCAGAACAAAAAATCTGTTTTCACCCAGTCCTTCATTACTATCCAGCTGTACTCAGTGAACAGCTCGGTTTGGTGGGGAGAGGGGACAAGAGCATGGCTGTTTTGGGGAAAGATAGTGTGGTTTTTCCTGTGCCAGCCTGGGTCAGCCTCAATTCCTCTTCAGGCAGTGCTGTTCTTTCCCTTCCCTGCCTTTGCAGAGATGTTGCTTCAGGGATGGTGTTGGGAGTGAAATGGGTTGTGATACGTGCTGCAGGTTATGGTGGAGAGGAGGAAGGCCTTTTAGGGCTCCAGTTTGAAGATGCTTGCCTGGTTAGTGTCTGTCACCTCTCCAGCCAATTCTCAGGGGAGCTTCTGCATTTGGGGAGGGAGCCCGGGCAGCAGGCAAGCCCCCTCCCCCCACAAAGCTTTGTAGCACTTGTGACACACAGATTTCTCCAGGATTGGTCCTTGTCTGTCGAGCCCAGCACCGAGGCTACAGACAGGCCTAGGCTCCTGTGCCTGGGCTGGGCGAAGTGCCCACCTGGAGCTGGGCTGATCTGGAGTGGTGCAGGGGCAGGTGCTGGTACCTGTGTGCCAAACCCAGGGTGCAGGAGGCTGTGTCAGCCTCCTTGGAAGGGCTGGGCTTGCTGTGTGTGAATTTCCTGCTGTGTGTGAATTTCCTGCTGTGTGTGAATTTCCTGATGATGTGTGGCGGCAGGGAGGGTGGGGAGGTGGGCAGAGTACAAAATCTGTTGAAAGAAATTCTTCCTTGCACCAGATTAAACTCTTTTTGCAGAGCTCCTGTGCGTCTTCCCTCCTACTTGAAATTATAAATATGTTTTTCTCAGTGAGTTAGTGAAAAATTTTCTGCCGTAAAGACCCCATCTTCAAACCAAGCCCTGTGAGATGTACATGTGGCAGTTGATTTAGTTTCATTGGGCTGCTGTGGTTGGTAAAAATGTATTGAGATGCTTCCAAGATGCTAAAGAAATATAAATGGTTGCTGTTAGGCTAATTTATTTCTATTTAGCAGAGAACAAATACATTTTTAAAGGGGTAATGGCAAATTAAAATTCCTATTAAGGAAATTTGCTTACCTAGTACTTAGTAAAAAGTTGGGCTTAGATCCTACAGTCTCTTAAATGCACACACAATCTTATGCAAGTGTGTAGGCCCAAAGAAATCTTAAATCTCTGTAGGATCAAGAGCATAGATATTAAATGTGAAATAATTAAAAATAGAAAGCCCCCACCAAATTAGTCTTTTGCTCTTGGCACTGCTAGTCTGCTCCTTACTCACTGCTTTTGCTTGGAAAATGACAGTCGATGAGGTCAGGTTTACTTCTGTTTGTAGCCAGTGTTGCCCTCAACGCTGGTTTTAGCAGGAGTGTGGTATTGATCCCACCTCTGATCTGCAGCAGTGGGCATTGGCAGGCAGAAGGACACAGGCAGAGCCTGTGTGTGCTGGGTCAGGTGGGCTGTGCTCTCCCTTGCAGGTTCTCTGGGGATCTGCAGGATGTGATGCCATGCCCTCAGTTACCCCAGGAAGGATGTTGGGAGCTGGCTGCTGCCATCCGGCACAGGTGGGCTGTGCAGCCCAAAGTAAGATTCACAAGTGAAAGGTTATCCTGAAAATTCTTTTCTTGGGCTGCTGGATGAGCACAGTGACCTGTTTCAGCTGCTTCTTGACTCACCTGCTGCAGCTATGCAGCAGCTATGGCTCCTGTTCTGCTCTGTGTGATTCCCACATCCCTGCTGAATGAACTAAAAGGGAGAGAATTTTGGTGAGTCCCTGGCACAGGTTGCCCAGGGAAGATGTGGCTGGAAGTGTTTAAGGCCAGGTTAGATGGGGCTTGGAGCAGCCTGAGGAAGGTGTCCCTGCCTGTGGTAGGACATGTGGAATGAGAGGATCTTGAAGGTCTCTTCCAACCCAGCCAGTCTGGGATTCTGTGATTCTAATTAAAAGAAATTGGTCTTGCTTTCCTTCAAGTTCTAGTTTGTGCTGCTATTCAAAGCAATTATCTTTCTGCACTCTTGAATTGGAGACTGGAGTTTATTTTGTTAGCTACAGTTTTTCTTGTGTTCTGGTGCAGGTAATGGAACTGACGTGGTTTGCAGTTCAGTTGTGAGCAGCGCTGCTTCTTGGGCTGGATGTCACAGAGGTTGGCCCTGCAAGGGACTGGCTGAGGTGTGTTGTGTCAGAGAGACACCCCAGAAGTCAGCCCAGGTCTGTGCAGGTGTGAGCAGTGCAAAGCTGCAGTACTGCTGGGATTGGCAATCCTGAACCAGGGAGCACATACGGAAGTGTTTGAGCAGGGACGTGTGCCTGTGGTGGTTTGTTGTGAAAGGAGGCTCGAGCAGGTCCTACATGATTCCCTTGGTTCCACTCAAATCTGGTAGCTGCACGAGGGCAGCAATGAGCTTCTGGAGGGGCTGGGATTGAACAGGGAGGTCATGGGGGGAATTTCAGTGGGCTTTGCATGGCCAAAAGTGGTATGGTGTGGGCCTGCACCCTGAGATTTGTAGCCCGTGGCTGGCAAGAGCTCACTTCTGCTGAGACCTTTTGGGTGATACCTGGCCCAAAAACCAAATGTGTAGAGCAGTCCTTATTTCCACTGATTGGAATATGAATTGTGTAGGCAGTGTGAATAAATACCCACCTAAACCAGCCATTTACCTGTTTACCATTGTGGTCACCAGCAGATTGCTTTTCTCCGCGTGAGCTTCATCCCTTACAGACCTTGGTGCTTGCTGGAGTGTCCCCTCTCCTGTCCCACTGTGCCTGTCACAGCAGGTGCCAGTCTGAGGTAAGGTCGTGTGGGGGCTGCTCCCCTGAGATGGGTGCTTACAAGTTCTTCATTAGCAGTTGACTTGATGAGGAAGGCCTGGGGGGAGCTGGAGGCAATTCTCGCTGCGGGCACCCACGGTTTTGTGTCTGCTCTGACCATATCTCAGATTTGAGATGGGTAGTGCATGTTCTGGTTGGAAATGACATGTGCTATAATTCCTGTAGCAAAAAATACACTTGTGAATGTGTTCCTCAGGAAAAGTGGTGAGTTCAGATGACGATGGCTTTCAAAAATCCTTGCTATTTGTACAATGACTTCTATTTATGTGAAAGTACAGCTTCTGTGAGGACCCTAAATTCGAGAGGAGCTTGGTAAAATGTTTTTTCAGCCAAGAGATGAATTTCTGATAGTCAAAACACTTTGTTTCAGGTGTATGACAAGTTGTAATTTACTTTTTTGTCCAGGTTTCCCTGGAACTACTCCTTTCTCTTGGATATGACATAATGTGGGGAAATACTTGGATGCTTTTATACACAAACAGTATATAGTTTTGGTTGGGAACAGCCTGAGGTGTTTTTGGGAAGGGAAGCATACTCATTCAGCAGTCATGGATTAATCTAGCTCTGCCTGCATGCCTCTTCTGTGCCAACCAGCCACTGCCTTCCAATTCCACAGCAGTGGTTGTCCAGGCAAGGAAAAAAACCCATGTGCCCCACTGCAGAGTGTAAGTACTGAAAGGGAATTTGCCCCAGGTTCCCCAGTGTGATTCTCACCTGGCTGCAGAGATGCTGGGTGCCCTCTCATGGCCCTGTCGGTCCCTTTGTACCTTAAATTTCAATGCACTGAAATTGAATGTGATAAAAGTCAAACCAAGAGGTATCTTGATGCACAAGTAACACCTTCCTATGAAAAGGAATCCCTCTTTCTATTTTTAGTGTGCAGCTGTGTCATGCAAGTGTCTTTGTGATGCTTTTGCTGTGATACATCCACTGGGCAAATATACTTCAAAACAGGCTTTTTATCTTCTGTGCCATGGGCAGCTGTTAGCCTCGGTGTGCAGGACAGCAGAGAGAACTCTTGTGGGGAGAGCAGGAGGCTGTTGGTGTCTGTGTCCTTGCCAGGCTGGTGGGGTGGGTTGTTTTCCAGGATGTGAGAGTGGGGTAGGTGTGAGTCATGCCTTGCCCTTGCAATCCCTTGTTTCCTGAGCCATGCTCACTCATCTTTCTGAGCACAGGATGTGGTTGGCTTTATTTGGAATGTTACAAGCATCCCCGTCTGAGTTAATTGACCAAGACAAATTTTGTAAAAAACCTTGACATTAATAATGAGAAATAAGAGCTGGGAGGTAAAACACACACTCTCTAGACAAGCATTAGCAGTAACCCCACCCTTCCAGACTCCTCCTGAGGTACTATGGCAGAGAGCTTAGGTCAGTTAGTTTTAAAATTAACTTCTAGTCCTCAAGGCAACCTTTAAATAGAGTATTTGAGCTGTGACTATTGCTAGTCTTTTTAGGCTGTCTAAGGGAGAGGTGGAAGAGCGTAAACTCAGAGAAATCCATAACTGGTCTAATGACTGCTCCTGGGCAGCCCCTTCATCTCAAACCCCTGGGCCCTGCAAGCTGAGCTGGGATGTGGTGCACTGTCTGGCAGCAGGAATGGGAATACTCCTCTCTTCCAAGGGAGAGTCTTCACATGCTGTTAGGCTGCCCTTTGCAGCTCAGATACATCAAGGCCTTGCTGTGATAATGCAATCCAAGTGGATGTTGTTCCTGCTTCTCTCACCCTGGGCAGGGCTGTGCTGATGTAGCTGTGCAGAAGGCTTGGCCTTGTATGTGTGTGGAGGGACCAACTGATCCTGCTTTGGGTACCAAACATGCACTGAGAAGCTGGATCAGTCCATCTGAGAAGTGCAGAGCTGTTCCCTTCTCTTGGAACAATGAGCTAAGCCCAGGAGATACACAGGTTCCTTGCCTGATACAGTTTTAAGGTGGAAAAATTCCTCAGGTCTAAAGGGGAAAAAAAAACCAACCTAGATACTCTGAATGCCTGGGAAACAAGGTGAGGCTCCTGAAATAAAACACCTGTTTCTTGGCTGGGGCAGTGATGGGACAGTGTAAGCTACAGGGACTCAGTGTGTCCTCTGTCAAAGCATAGCAGCATTCATCTTCACCTTCCCTTCCCTGTCCGTGGGGAGGAGTTTCCAACAAGACTATGGCTACTGTGCTACAAGTCTTACATCTCTCCAAGGAAGCAAAGCTATCGCTGTTCCTGCTTCCAGATCCAGGTGGGAATTTGTGGTGAAAAAGGACGGCAGCAAAAGGAACATCTTCATTTCCTTCTGAAAGCAGTCAGAAGCTCAGTGCTTGGGATGGCTGCACACCGGAGTCCCAGCGCTGTCCTGGCTCCTCTTGGGACACTGTGCTCCTTTGCCCTCCCCCGGTACCGTGGCCTTGCAGCGATCCATCAGCCGGCGTCTGTGCCGGAGTGGCAGGGCTGCAGCCGCACATCTGATCGATACCGCCCAACCTTGACACGGAATCAGTCACTCGTGGCCAGCTCATTACTGCTGCCGAGCGCTGGCCCGCAGCAGCCCCTTAAAAGCCCTGCTCGACTGCTGCCGAGACACAGCAGAAGTGTGTCTGTCTTATTTACATGCAGCATTTCACCAGTCCCTCCTTCCCTTGCTCGCAGCTTGCCATCTGCTCCGGAGCCTCGGAGGAGACAGAGGTTGCAGAGTGGGGAGACAAGAGCAGTAGTGCCTGTGCTTTGTCTCTATGGTGACTGAGTGCTCTCCCTTGTGGAGGCTGGGGGGCTGGTCCAAGGCTTGCCCATTTTAGGCCTTCTGTGCTAAACCTTTCTTCATCCACAAGATTTTGGTGGTGTGCTTGGCTTTTATTCTGGCTTTGAAGCTGGTTTTAGTTGCCGCTGTTTTAATCTGCTGTGTGTTTCCTGTCTAGTCACAGTGTTTGCACTCTTCAAGGGGTGGCAAAGGCTTGGGATACTCTTCCTAGACAGCTTTAAAATGGCAATTTATTATTTATAAATTAGGGGATGGATGAGGTCTGGGAGTGGAGTTCCTGTGAGTCTATTAGCTGGGCAGGTTGTGCCCTGTGTCACTGCAAAGATGCTTTCCTCTATATCAGCAGCAAAGTCTTAGACTTGCCTCCTGACCTTGGTCATGAGCCATTAATGATCTCTGAAGGAAGAAATGCACTGACACATGCGCTTTGGGGGATATTCGGTGCATCTGCTAGCATGCCATTGATTTCCATGAGCAAACTCACGAGGACGGGTTTCTTTTTAAATAGCTTTTACTTAAACTGGAGTCCGGTTCTTGAACAGGAGATCCTCTGATTTTCATAAGAAACAATTTCACCCTGGGGAGCGAGGATATGGAAAATGGCAAGAAATGTGTGTGTGTGCAGCAGCAGGGCTGCAGAAGCAGCTGGACCTGTTTGTTGTGGGGCACTATCAGGGACCTCTTTTCCTCCTCCTCCTCGTGCAGTCTCTTACAGGGCAATGTCACAGGCCAAGGCAGCTGTGGCAGAAAACCCAGACAGAGCAGCATGGGTGTGTTTGCTGCTTTGCTGGCTGTTGTGGTAGTTGTGATGCTCATTTGTGTTATGGGACCCCCAGTCTTCGGCACTGCCGTGGCACAGAACGGAGGCTCAGCCCTGCCCCAGACTCCCTGCATGAACACTGAGGGTCAGACCAAGGTATGTGCCATGGCTGCCAAATAAAGTTGAGGGGTTTGTGACTTAACTAGTTCACTAAACTACTTCAAGTGATTATCCTGTTTATTTCCTGATTAGGGAAAAATCTTTAAATACACGAGACTATTCTTAGATGTTTGGGGAGGAACCAACAGTACTGTAGAGTGAGTTGTGTTAAAGGTATCTTTATCTGGAATGAAGACAGGAAGGCTTGCTCTGGGAAGCTTATGGGCAAGGAATGCTTTCTAATCTTGTGTTTAGAACCACTATCTCAGGGCCCCTGCTTATTTTCGGCAGTGAGAAAGAAATGGGTGGGTGCCTTGTTTCAGAGTGTTGTGGTTTAGCTCCAGCCAGCAAGCAACCAGTGCCTGCAGTGTTTTGAGTACTGAGGTTGCCTGGCCAATGGTTTAATGCCAGGGAGGGAGAGACCCTTTGCCCAGATCCGGAGCTTGGTGGTGGTTGGAAATTGGAGAAGGCTGGCAGCTGAATGCTTTCCTTCTTGTCAGGGTCTGTGGTCAAGCAGCTGGCAGGCTCAGGGAGCTTGATCTTCATGAAGGATCAGGAGCAGATTTCTCCCTTATGGTAGGGGACAGCCCTTGCCATCAGCATGTCTGCACTGCACTGTGTGCACACCATGGACATGAGGTACCTGACTCGGTGAAATGAGGTTTTCATGCCCGTGCCTTTCCATGTGGGGATAGATACCATGCTCCTGGGAAAGCTGGGTCTCTTGGAGTGTCAGGCAGATTACTGCCAGCCTCTGGGAATTACTGCTTGTGTTGTACAAAGACCAGGCTGGTGCAGGTGCAGAGGCCATGCTCACCCACCCCTCTCTGCAGACCCTTGGAGCTGTGAGTGCCCCTGCCAAGGGAGAGAGTGCGGTGGGAAGCTGTACCGTGTTAGTTTTACAGGATTACAGAGAGGATTCTGGAGGGGACACTCTGCTGAAATCACAGGAGCACTTCAGTCAGCATTTGTGCTTCCTGTCAGGGCAGTCATTGAGGAATGAGGCGATCGCAGGAGATGTGGCTGAACACGGTGCCCTGAACCTGTCGTGGACCTCTTTCCTTACCTGTCTGCCCTGCCCTGCCCTCTCACATCAGTTGCTAATGAAGGAGACTTTTGTGTTTCAGAGTAAGATTTGTAGGCCTCTGTTTCCCGTCTTGCTTTCAAGAGCTGGATATATGGTTTCACAGGCAAGGACTTTGTGCTGGCTTCTTTTGTGTACCGGTGTAGCTCCAGAGACTTGGAGGACAAAGGCAGCCTGCAGTGCCTTTGCAAACCAACTTCTGTGCAACAAAGACTGTCTGCAGTGCAACCAAAGCTATTGTGTTTCTTTCCAAAAAGTTTCCCCCCATCCAAGTTTGAATTAGACAGCAGATTAATTTTCTTTTATGTGGGAAAGTTGTGGCTTCTCTGTGGGGTGAAATAAAAATACATCCTTTTGACTTGTTGCATCTTGCATAATTTCCAGGAATTTGTTCCCCTTAGAAAGGTTGTTGGGAAAATAAAACACCCCTCCTTGGCTGGCTGAATGGCATGAAGGTGGAAGGGCTGGGCTGGGTGGAGAGAAGGCCAGGCTAACAAATCTAACAAATCCCCCCTTGCTTCCCTGGAGACCAGCTGAAGGGTTGGCATGTTCTGGGAATGCCAACAACCTTGTTAGTGGGCAGCAATGGGTGGAGGAGGTTGGAATATCTATATCTATTTTACTTTTTTATTCCAGTCAGAAATTAAACTAGGTTATTAGGCTTCTAATCATGCTGCCAACAGCTGGATTGGTCCATCCTTGCCTGCAGGCTGGGCACTCTGGATCAAGTGGGGCTACACCAGCACTGGGATGTAGTGCTCTTCCTCTGACAGGCTGGGGAGCACAGGGTGATCCATGACCTCAGGGTCTGAGCAGCTGCCTCGTCCATCTCCTCCTCAGCCAGACCTCAGCTCCCTCAGCTGCAGTAATCCAGATGCAATCAATCTGGCACTTTCAAATAGTTATGAATCATTGATGGATTTTTTTGAAGTTTGAAGTTGTAGCTTTCATGGAATTTGGTTTGATTAGCTGGAAAGTCAATATTTTCACTGCGCTGTGGCTGAGCAGCATTAGTTCCAGCCCAGGCAGCAGCAATAACAGCACTGCAGTGCTAATGGCTCTCTGCCTGTCCTGGCTGGTGTTTAGGTAGTCTGGGATGAGCTTGGAGCATGTGGAGGAGCCTCAGAGAGGTGATAATAAAGCAGTACAGCTCATGGTGAAAATTGGCAGAGGCAGGTAAAGAAAAGGTCTATCGCAATGTTTGGGAGCCTGCAGGGTAAGGTATTGAGGCTGCCTTTCTTCATAAGTCATCTATTCCAACACATCCAAACAAGGTGGATTGCTTTGTACCACAGCTCCCATTAACTTGTCGTAAAAGGATAAGGCACCTTCGGCAGAGTGAATCAGAACCTCATGGGACCAGACCTTTATTCTTTTTAGCTGATGCAAATAGGACTTTGATAGGTGAGCCAAGTTTTCCTTGTCTTTACAGATGAGGGAGTGAAGCCATAGGGGAATTGTTTGAGCTCAGCAGAGGCACAGACACCATATCTTTCTGTCACTTCACGCCATGATATCATTGCTTGCACTGGAGAGCCCACCTCTCCCTTCCATGTCTCTAATACCTGTCCTGTTCCAAATAACCTGTGCCAGTCCTGTTCCAAAGGAACCCAACAGATCCCATGCTAATTTGATATGGGTGAACAGGCTGAGAATTTATAAGCTCTTCACTATTAGCGTGGGCTGCAGACAGGGCTTCCTGTGCTCTGAGGATGTCTGAGGTATTTGAGTTGTGCATGACAGTGAACGTGTCTGCATCTGTCAGGGTCTGGATACTTCAGTGTCATCCCAGGGGTTAAGTGCCTGCAGAGGAAAGTCATGTTCTAGGATATTTCCTTTAAATCCATGTCATGGTGCATTTCTGTCACACCAGGTAGCACAAAGAAACCCAGTGGTTTGCAGGAGGAAACGTCTGATAACCTGTGCTCCCTGGGCAGCAACAGCTCAGCAGAGGCTGAGGAGGTTCTGCTGCATATGGACAGGATCAGCCCTCCGGATCCTGTGGCACTCTGTGGTGTTCCATGCTGACTCCATCCTGGGAGGCAGCCTTGCCTCTGCTGCTGAGGCCACAGGGACGTGAGGGCCAAGGCCTTGGGTCAGATTTCTCCTGGATCTCTGGATCAGGACGGGGGAGCAGCTGACCAGCCCTGTGTGGAAATGGGATTACAGAGCACTCAGGGTGCAGAGCATATTTCAGATTTCAGAGCTCTTTACACACTGCATGGCTGTCAGATTGCTGTGGTCTTGCTGAGAGGTGGCAAAAGGCATGAATAGCTGTGGCTGCACCACTGTTCTCAGGCGGGAATGAGCTGACATGCTGGTGTTAATAGTGGAGATCACAGGTGCTCTGACGTGGAGCTTAATGGTAGCAAGGGATGTGAGGAAGCCAAGAACTGAACTGACTGTGCCAGTGGCACACTAACCCTGCCTTCCAGTGCTCAGTGCCATTCTGAGGTGAATTTACATACCCTGTACCTTCCACTCTCCTCCCAGCTGATCTTGTGTAAATTTTAGGGTGCCCTTGTGGTGTTGGCATCTGTGAGAGTGACAGGAGTGATGACAATCCTGCTTTAAACTTCACAGGCTTTTTGGCAATGCTAATGATGCCCAGTCTCTTCTGAAGGATAAAATGCAATGGTGGACTGTGGTGCCTCACAAGCCCGTGCCAAGGTTGTCAGTGCTGTGAGCCTTCAGTCTGAAGGAGAGTGAACAGATGTGTACATACATACCCCATCTTTCAGGAGAGAAACCACAGGAAGTACTACCAGTGGGAGAGATGGCACATCCCCACAGACTGATGCTGATCATATGGGTGCTAATGCCTTGCTTTTACAGCTTGATCTTGTTGCTATCTTAGTGGATAATAAGTATAAGGCACTTCATCCACTTTGTCTCTTCTTTGGATCTTTCTTTACATTTGGTCAAGTTCCTGATGCATGGATTGTCTTGACCCTCATCAGGAAAGACCTGCCTTGGGATGACCCCAAGTCTCAGTATAATTTCTGCTGCCATGCTTTATTTCAGACTTCATTTTGGAGGGATAAGACTGCATTCAGTCATGCTCCACAGGATCCTAGAAGCCTGTGGTCTGGGTGATGCTCTAATGGAGCGGGTTTTGCCAGCTGACTGGGTACTTCTGAACCTGAAGTGCATTCCCTGACCTCATTCTCCTGCTTTCATTTCAAGTGTTTGCTTCCCATTCTGGGTTCTTGGAGTGCGTGGCAAAATGTGTCCCTGGGTGATGTACATGTGGGGAACGTGGTCCAAGGATTCCCTCCATTACATGTGAGGGAAGTGTCTCTGTACCAAGGCAGCTGTGGGGGCAATGCCATCGAGTCCTCTGCCATAGCTGTGGGATCATGTTCCCATTAGTCACCTCCACAGGAGCCAGATCAATCCCCTGCTACTTTGCAGTCTTCCCTGCAATTGCTGCCAAAGGAAAAGAAATGTCACTTATTTGGAAACTCTGCTTTCTTACTTTGGCAGTGAATGAACTTACCTGGAACATCAGAGTTCCCAGGGCCGCAAGGTCCACATCCCCACCAGCTCACACTGAGATAAACCAAACGTACAGCCAAAGGGAAAGCCCAAGGATCATGTGGAGAATGGCTGCAAGTATCTCTTCCCTTCAGGCTAAAAATGGAGCTCATTGCAGGGGCTTGGCCATGGTTTTCCATAAAAACACCACATCTGGAAATGCTGGCTCATTATTCTTGTGGGTCAGTTGTGCTTCGCCTGCTTCCAGTGGCAACCTCAGCTGGAGATGGGAAGTTCTTGACTTGCAGAGTCTGTGGGTTAAAATGGTGTGAACAGTCACAGGGAAAGAGGAAGGACACCTGCCAGCAGAATTGGGTGCAGCTGGAGCAGGCAGTTGGGAGAACTTTATGAAACTTGTGTGGCGTGCACAGCGGTCGGGTGCAGCCTGTGCTTGCCTGTCATGATTAGCATGATGTGCTGCTGGCACAGCAGCGCCTTCCCTGCTGAAAGCTGCTCTCTCAAGAGGCACTCAGTGTGCCAGTTGCAACGAGGTGACAGTGATGCAGGAGATAAAGAGCAGCCTGGGAGTGGGAATGCGTGTTCTCTGATCCTGTTCTGGGCCTTTGAGCTTGATACTGACTCTGTTTGCAAGCTGCTAGGGAAGGGATCCCTGATGCCTGCCTAATGCAACGTGCCTTGAGCCCTACTTGGTGCTGTCATAGGGTTAAGAGCAAGAGGCCCCAGTTCCTTACAGCATCAGTAGCCCTTGATATACACAAGTAGTGAAGCAAGACCCTGAAAACTTGTTCTGTTTGGACACTTGTTCTTGGACAGCTGATTATTCCTGCTGGAGAGAAAAACCTGGCCCTTGTATCTGCTCCAGAAAAAAAGAGGATGATTTATTGAGATACCAACATTTTCTAATCCTGTCTTCTAAAAGAACCTGCAGTTCTTCCCACCTCCATACTACCTGTGAATTTAATGAGTTTCCTTTTCGCTCCTTCATCCAGCTCAGTAGCAAAAGCTCTGAAGAAGGCAGGTGTGTGACGGGTTCCTACAAAATCCTGTTTGTCGATATGCTCTGCCTTTGTAGCAGAGGAGAGTGCTGGTATCTGCTCTTTACACGTGGCTCTCTGAGCAGTTTTGTGCCTGCCCTGTCACTGTTTCTCTTAAGACCACATTCCCCAGGCTGATGGGAGTGGCAGCCTGGGCACTGTTAAAAGCCTTACTGAACTGGAGGGGTCTGACAGGGAGTGCTGTGCCCAAAGCCTGTTAGGCTTTTGGAGGAGGGAGATAGATGGGAGTGATGTGATTTGCTCTTGACAAATCCATATTGGCTGCAACTCATCTCCTTGTTACTGCATTGATTTTTGGAGGGCTTGGAATTGGGTCTTTGAGGGAACAGGGCAGCGTGTGTGAAAGTACACAAGCTTCCTCTCTGCAGTACTGTGTTGTGTTGTTGGCCACTGCTCTTGAAGTGTCTCTCCTGTACCTCGGATGGCTTTTTGCTCCTCAGCACCCCTGTGGTGATGGGGTGGGTGGTTGTCTGTGTCTCCACTGGTGGTGTTTTGTCACACCCTAGTAGCTTGGTGGCACAGTGGCCATGGCTGTGGCCCTGCCACAGGCTTCAGGGGTCTTGCTTTTCTTTCTTCCTTTGGAAGAGTGGTCTGGGATTCAGTCCCCTCTTGCTCACAGCATGCCTGGTTGTCTGCTTGGGAGCACCAAGAGTGTTCAAGCCCCAGATCATCCCACCTACAACATCCCTTGGGGTGCTGACCAGCTGTGCCAAGTGGAAGGTGAGCTTGTTTGAGCTGCTGTAGCAGCAGTTCCTTTCTCCTGTGTTAACAATGCTGCTTTTCCCCCTCCCTCATGAAGAGGTTTGGCTATGGAAAGGCAGGATGAGGCATGATTTCCTTTGTCCCTTTTGTCTGTGTTCCCATCAAAGCCATTACAGTGCCAGAAAGCGACTCCTGACAATGCCAGCAAAAATGGCAGCACCAATTCCTGTCCATTTGGAGGAAAGTCTAGCTAGTCTACTTACTCTTCTGCGGCTGCTGTGGAATCATATGTGTGGTGCTGGGCAAGATTCCCATGGAGGTGGATCTGCTGAAGGCTTGAGGGGCTGAACCTAAAGCCTGTTGCTAACTCAGGACTGCTGTAGGGAGGGGCTGGGGCCGCTTTTAGATGATACAGCTGATGGGTGTGACCTGGTGGTGGCTGTGCTTTACCAATCCTGGCCTCTCCGGGTCACAAAGCAGCAGAGGCATGCACAAAAGTTGTTAACAAAGCTTTGTTGTGAGGGTGTTGATAGCACAAGGAGTGCTGGCAAGGCAGTGGGGCCCAGCTCTGAGAGCTGAAAGTGGCTAGGTCCAGGGGCATGTGGGCAGCAGGGCAGAGGAGAAGGTCATTCCTCTGTTCTTTAGAGTCTCAGAAATGCAGCTGAATCTGGGGCAAAACATCTGGGCTGTGCTTGCTTTGTTTATGCTTTTCCCTACCTGTATCTCTGATCAGAAGCGAATTGTGCACTTGAGTAGAAGTGTAAGATGTGTCTTCACACAGGTAACACCAGTGGTTCAGATTC
The DNA here is from genome assembly GCA_013397195.1 of Hylia prasina. Lineage (NCBI taxonomy): Eukaryota > Metazoa > Chordata > Aves > Passeriformes > Sylviidae > Hylia > Hylia prasina. The sequence continues at coordinate 1,277,282 of VYXD01005987.1, forward strand.
CCCTAGAGATGGCTGAGGTGACCCGGTAGACTTGCCCTGCAATGGAGCTCAGAAGAAATGTCAGCAGCCTCAGAGTGACTGAAACTTCCTGCTGTTCCCTGTGGGATCAGTTTGTGGGCTGGGCCCCTGGGGTTGCTTGGCTGACACACTCTTGGCTTCCCTCTCCTCCTTAGCCACTGGAGAATGAGCAGAAATTCTGCAGCTACCAGCCACCGGGGAAGGAAAGCACTGGAATACTTAAAAAGCAATTAATGTTTGCCACCACAGATCTAGCAGGCATTGCTCTTTCCAGTCATATTCCCTGCCTCTGGCCCCCTCACCACCTGCTGCATTTTGTGGGTTTTCTTTTATCAGTTGCTTTTCATTTTCACTTGAGCTGTCAGTGAGAGCTGAAGTTCAGATTAAGTTGCAGCTGAGGTGTGCTTTGCTGGGGATTATGGAGCTGGCTGTGTGTGTAGCTGCCAGGTAGGGCAGGAAAAACAAAGCTTTTCAGCAGGCTCTGAGCAGACAGAAGCCTCTGCTATCCAGGGCTGAAAATGGTGCTCCCAGACTCCAGTCTGCGCTGGTGAAACCAGTACCACTTCCTTTATGGAATTGGTTGATTCAGTCTGAATGGGACAATTGGTCTGTGCTGACCTCCTTGGTGAACTGGAGCCTCTGGGCTAGCCCAGAGAGCTGCCAGCAGTGGTAGAAGCACAGGCAGCACCTGGAGAAGAGCAAAGTCTGCTCCCACTGATGCCTTTTGGTCTGATGCGACATTTGGTTCTAGGTGTAGTAGAGAGAAAAACTGAGACTTTGACATATATTTCAGCTTTTTTTTTTTNCCTCCAGGAAGCTCCCTGGCTGTGTCTGTTGAGAAGATGAGGCATCACCTGAGGCATAAAATGCAACTACCACAATCTGGGAAGGCCAGAATGGGCCGGAGCCATCCACGGGGAGAAGGATGGCTTGGACACCAGCAAATGGACTTTTAGTGCTGGTCTGAATTCACGGACTGTACTGACTTAAAATAACACTGAATGGCTGGTTTTTTTCAAAATGTTAAAAATATCCTAGATTCTTCATAAATCCAAGGGATGAAACCACAGTTGCCTAGCACAAGTGTGGGTGACTGTCCTCCCTCAGAGCCCTGGTGGGAGCTGCAATACTTGTGCTGAGTTGATATTTTAAGGACCCTTACAGAGCAAATTGCCTGAATCTTTAGTTTGGCAGCTGGGCTGACCCAGTGTGAGAGGCAGAGCAGTGGTTCAGGGTGCCCTGTTCCTGCTGGTGACAGGAGGGTGAACTGACCTCATTCATTGCTCTCATAGGGCACAAACTCCACTCCATGAACATGTGGCTGGTGCTACATCTTTTGAGCGGACACCCTTGTTTTCCAAAGAGTCCTACAGAGTTGTGAGAGCTTTGCCATCCCAGGCTGGCAGGCCCAGCTTTCAGGGTGCTGAAGGCTTCCCACTTTGCCCATCTCTGGGGCTCACTGGGCTGCAGCGTTGTCAGTCACAGCCCTGGGGTTTATGCTGCTGCTGTATGACAGGAGCACAATGATGCTCTCTCTGCCTTAGCTCTGCCCCTCATTTATGGCTGCCTTTGTTGCCAGGTGCCACTGGCATCTCCTCCCTCTGAGCCCTGGATGATGGAAGCCTGATTTCCATCCTGCCACCTGCAGGCCTTTCTTTCCTTGCTGCTCTCATTTCCCTGAGTCTCTCCAGGAGAAATTCACCAAGGAAGCCTGCTATTGCTGGAAGGACTGCCATTTGCAGAGCTGTAATCTCCCACCTGCCCTGTTCTGAGCTCCCAGTGTCACAGGCATAGCCTTGCTTGCTGGGATTCACTTGGCAGGAGTGCTGCACAGCTTAGCAGTGGCCAAGGTGATCTCTAAAAGCATCTGTGTCTTGTTGAGATAGCACTTATCTGTTGGGAGAGAGTGAAGGAGCAAGCAGGCCTGACCTCCAGAGCACAAATGAGACTAAAACGTCATACCTGAATCTCTCAGATCTCCTTCCACCTACAGAAACATGCAAAAACCCAGTAAATATGATAGCCAGCTGCTGGAAGATGATTGTGCTAGTGGGGAGCACTGTGAGATAGTGTGGTGCTTGCAGCCACAAAGGATGCTGTAAATTGGGTCCTGTGTGGTGATGAGCCACTGTCACACCATATGGCAGCCAGTGTGGGCTGTGAAGTCTGAGCCCCTCGGCGGGTGCCTGCTGCCACCCCAAAGGGCTCACAGCCATCTTGCTGGGACTGCTCCCACGTCCTGCTGGAGGCATGGCCTGAGCCTGTGTTTCCTGCTTGGTGCCTTTGCAGAACAGCTGCATCCTTCCCTTGGAAGGATTTGGAATGCTGGAGGCCCAAATGTTTCATGTAAACCTTCACGTCAACAGCATGTCCACATACCCATGTGCTGGAGATGCAGCAGATGCTTCCTGCCCTCCTCAGCTGTGTGCTCCCTCCTGGAAGGGCTTGGGGCACTGCAAGTCCTGAGGGTTCATGTCCAGTGTGAAAGTCCTCAAACAAGGCACAACAGTGAAAGTTTGTTTAAAATTCCCTGCTATCTAATCTCTCCAGATGCTGGTGAGATAACGTTTTTTGCGGGGTTACTCAGCAACGAAAAAATATTTGGGTCAAGTTGAGCTGTTTACATTCATCTTGGTTTATCCATTTTGTAGGGAATGAAACAAGTTTCTTGCTAAGTTTTTCCCTCTTCATTTTATTTTTATCTTGGTGCTTTGTATAAAAAGTATTCCATGTGAATCATGGATATTATGATTCCAGTCATGATGAAGGCCTTGTGACATCTCTCTGCTGTGGTGGTGGTACCCGAGGGATGAGTAAGCTGTGCTCAGTGCAGTGAGACCCAGCGTGGTGTGCATCTCCTGCATTTCCTCAGCCTTCTGCTTTTGGATGGAGAAGCCCCAGATCATGAACCTGTGTTGGAAATAAGAGTACATTTATCTCCTGTCTTCTAATGAGGTGCCCAGCGCCCCCGGGTTTCCCACGTGGTTCTCCAGTCTGTCTGTGAAAATGCTCTTGAGGGACCAGACCTGTTCTTTACACTCATATTATGTTTTCATGGACTCTTCACTTTCTGATTCAAAGTGAAGGTTCAAATAACAAAACGTCTTTCAGAAGTCAGTTTCTGATTTTTGTGTGATCATAAAGTCCTAAAAAAGAGACTTACCAAAGGATTGCTTGTCCTGGGCTTGGTCTTATGGAAGGCTTCGTTTTCTGTAGGGATCCTAAAAACCATAATTTGACTGACGATCATCCCATAGCTTTAGAAGAAATATCCTATGCCTGTTCCAGTGTTTTGGCTTCTCTGATTTGTGCTCTGTGTCCTGGGGCTCTGTTGGTCTCATTGAAATAAAGTGACGGAGGCTGTAAAACTAGAAATGAAACCATCACCGAAGGAGCTTGTCCTGTCTGTGAGCCCTCTGTGCTCATCAGCCTGCTTGGGAAGCTGTCCCTCCCTTTGGGCCTCCTTGGAAGTGTTGCCATTGAAAAGGATGGAGTAAAAGCCTCCAAAAACTAAGCTGGAGACAGATGATGCTGCACCAACTCCAAGGAGAAGGCCTGGTTATTCAGGCCTGGCTGAATAATCTGAGAGCGTTACGTGTCATTTTAGGCCAAGGGTGTTACCCTGTGACACCCAGGGGCCTGCCCCATGCACGGAGCTCCAGGTGTTGCCACAGGGCTCTGGGTAAGGGGGGGATGGTTGCTTCCAGGAATGCCTGGGACAGCCGTGGGAGGTAAGTGTGTCACATGCACATAAATGGGAAGTAGGTCAGCAGTGGGGAGCAGGTCTTTGTGTGGGCATTAATGTTTGTGTGACTGAGGGAATGAAAAAAAAACAAAAAACACAACAACAACCCTACCAAAACTCTGTTTTATCCTTTCCTTCCCAATGTGTGCTGTGAAGGGAAGAAGGGGCCTTCAGGGACAGCAGGACAGATCCTTCTCTGGAGCAATTCTTTGTAGCTCTGTTGATTTAGTTGGCATTTCACTGATTAATACTAGTTGAGAATCCAGGCTGGAGTGTTTTGTATGCTTGTAAATAATTGAACACCATGTGAATACAATGATGTAAGGGAGGATGGAAATAAAGCAGAGACACAAAGAAATTTCAGATTTTTTGCAATGAGGCTTTTATGTGGAAACACATTGGCATCTTGGCTGTGAGGCACTATGGTCGAGTGTGAGGGGTTTTTCATCGTAATTATAAGGACTAGAGCTGGAGAGCTGTTGAAAATGTGAAAAATGGCAAGCACTTGTCAGATGGGGAGAGGGAGGCTGCTGCCAGCTGTTTCCCCCTCCCTCTGCCTGACTAGGTTTGATAAATATGCATTATTTTTTAATACTAAAAATGAGTCCTAGTTCTGGCAAGGTGCTAAGTTGAGAAACCTGGAGATTAAAAGCCCTTGTTATCCAGGGTGAAGCAGCAACAACACAAGCCTCCCGTGTGTGCTGAGGGACCAAGTTAATGCACATCTGCTTTGGCGGAGGCCAAGAGATGCTCCTTTTAGTGATGGTGTTTTGTGGTGCGGGCTACGGGCTCCTTTTACACACTGGCTGCCAAATCCCTGCCCATAAAAACATCTTTTGACAGCTGGGGCTGGTGGGAGCTGATGTTGACCTGTCCCTCCTCATGGTCTGGGAGCAGTTCCCAAATTCACGCCTCTCCTGTTTGCCCACTTAACATGACAGCCCCAGCCCAGGGAGGTGTGAGGTTAGGAAACCAATTGATATGTTTAAACCCATCTGCATGTGTGATTTAGGGACAAGACATGAGCCAAGGCAGTGGCCTGGGAGCTGCTGGCTGCCCTTGGCTGTGATGCAGGCACTCCAGGGAGCCTGGATGGAGGCTGCTGATATGCAGATGTGTGCTTCAAAGCCTGGAGGCTTCCCAGGAGCTCCCCGGCAGGAGGTGAAGCTGTGAGGACTGGAAGTGGGCCTGCAGATTTCTAGAGCTGTGGGTTCTGCATGATCTGGTCACCCAGCAGAGAGGGGTGACATCTGCCTTGGATCGCCTCACAAACCAGGAAGAGGAAAATGGGGGTATTTGGAGAGAGTTGTTCTTTCTAAAGATTAATGACAGAGTTCCAGAAAGACTCGGGTTTGGTTAGAGTTTGTGGGCTTGTCTTTTTGCCCGTCACAGAGTAGAAATTATTGTCCCTGATTTCTCATTCCCTCCTGGGCTGGGGCAGCTGTGCAGCAGCACGAGGCAGGAGCTGGCTCTGCCTGCTTGCAGGACCTGCTGCTGCCATTTCATGTCTCACCCTGCTCGGGCTGTTGGTGAATTTCTGTGCTCATTCACTTGGGGAGGCTTTATAGTCTTCTTTTCTTTGTCACTGTCTTGAACTTGAAATAAAAGTCAGTTGGAAACGAATGAGGGGTTTGTGCTGGGTGTGGGGCCATGTAAGAGTGGTGACAGATGCCCTCCATTTCCAGGACAATGGGCACAGCTCAATGCTGTAAGCCATTTTTATCCAGAGCTTGGAATTTTCTCAATGTAGTATTTATCAGTTACCTATTCACTACATTGCAAATCCCTTTCTGCTGCAAGCTCTCTGCTCTGCTGGTCTCTGGGTTGGCACAGCCTGCACAGGCTGTGGTGGCCCCCGCTGCTGCCTCCAGCCCTTGCCCAGGAGGTGCTCAGGTGGGAATGGAGTAGCAGAGTGGTGAAGTCAAGATTAAGATGTGTTGGGTGACAGACAGATCCTGAAATCCCTGGATGGTTGCTCTTGGGATAGTGGTGCAGCAGGAGATGAAGGAGCAGAAGGGATGATGCTCTGAGGGCAGACTGCAGAGCCCAGGTGAAATCCCAACCCTGAAATCCCGGGTGTGATCTGCAGTACTGTTGGGGGTCAGGAGCTTTGCCTGTGTTCTGAGGGGAGGTGACTCTTTGCACTGCTCCCTGTGTAGAACCAGCAGTCCTGTCCCAGGCAGGCAGGTACCAGGAGGGAAAGATTTCCTGGCTGCAGAGGTGGTCAGACCTGGAGCCTGTCAGAACATTCACTACAGGGGTAAAACCAGAGCCCATGGGGAAATGTCAAACAGCAATTGTTAGAGAACATGATGCTGGGAAAGAAATCAACCCTCGCCCTGCAGACTCATTCCAAAACACATATTAAGAGTTACCCAGACCCCCTTAATACCTTCTGCAGTGGGACCTTGAGAACCACCTGGAGAGCAAGGGACTTGCAGTCTCAGCTGCTGGCCACTAGCAGTACCCACAGAGTAACATGCTGTATCTCTCACCTTGACTTTGTTCTGTTGCTGTCATCTGAGAGTAAACTGGCATCAGGTTCAGCTCAGAGACTTATTGCTGCTTGGGGGGTTCTGATGAGCCATTGATGCAGCACTGAAATATTTATTTCATAAGAATCCACCAGGAAAACTTAATTTTCCAAACAAGCCAGCCCTGTGGGGGTACTCTTGAAAGGACACTGAAGCAAATGTTAAGCTCCCCAAAAAGCAATTTTTTTTTTTATTATTTTTTTTTAATGGTACACCCCACTTGGGTGCAAAGCTGCCTGTGGCAGGAGTGCCTTCCTTTCTCTGGAAGGCAGCTGTGAGTTCATGGGCCGGGGGTTTCTATCTAATTTAATATATGAAAATGGAACTGGGTAACTAAATCATCCTCATGACATTCCTCATACAGCAAAGACCTGATTTCTTTCTAGGGACCAGAGTGAAACCCCAGTGGGAATTCTATGCCTGAAACATCAGTGCTAGGGCATTGCCTTGGCAAGGAAGGAAAACAGCAGTAAAATGCTAAAATGGCAAGACAAGCACTGCTTTCAAACCCTCCTTTGTAACTGGTGTTTCATTTGTCTCAGTCTTCCCAGGGTCTGCCCTGCTCCAGGAGCTCCCTGGGATACATCAGGCTCATTCCCTGGCCAGGGCTGGGGACAAGAGCCTGATGTGTGTGTCCTGTTTGTGATTTCACCAATGAGAAGCTCTTAGGAGTCCCTGGGACCCACCCCACGCCATTGTCCTACCAGGGGAGGACAGTGGGGTGCCTCCACGTAGTTTGCTGACATTAAAGCATCAAGTCAAAGCAGGAGTCAGCCTAGAGGGGATGCTCTGGGCTGGTTGATGGAAGAGAAGGGTCTGTCCTTGTGGTCCTGCCTATCTCCCAGGTGCTGGCAACCCCTTAACCATGGCTTGCTTACTGCTGAAATGTGGTGGAAAAGGTTAGGAGCTGGAGGAAGGCAAAGCTTTTTTACTGAAACAGGTCAAAAATGCTCAAGTGGTGACGTTTTCATTCCTGCATGTTGCAGGGGCACTTGTAAGAGCACTATTTAAATTTAAAAAGTGAGATTTCTAATCTATTATTCATTCAGGAAACATCATTTCAGTGTAAAATAAAATATTTTTCTTTTCCACCTCATTCTTAATATACTCTCTTCTCTCTTTCTCTGTGCCCCACCTCCCTCCACCCTGCAGTGCTCCAGGGAACAGCATGTATGAAATTATTTTGTAAAATCCAATAAAAATTTTAATCAGGTCAACATCATTACAGGAAAGGAAAGTGATGGAGCTTTCCTCATCCATAAAAAAAAAGCATGGAGAGGGGAAAAAAGCAATGTAAACAAGCAGTTCTAGAAAGAGGAGTGCAGAGCTTCACACCTGGACACCACGCTGTGCCTTCTCCTCCTGTCTCCATGGAGCACAGTCTCACTTTCAGCCAAATGCATGCACACATCTCATCCCCTTGCACATACACCAAATATACTCCAAAGGAGGGAATCAAGTCTTATCCTGAGTTGGAAGGGACTCACAAGGATCCTCAAAGTCCAGCCCCTGTCCCTGCACACACACACCCCAGCAGTCCCACCCTGTGCCTCAGAGCATTGTCCAAACTGTCCTGGAGCTCTGGGGGCGTGCCCTCTCCCTGGGGAGCCTGGGCAGTGCCCAGCACCCTCTGGGGGAGGAACCTTTTCCTGATATCCACCTAACCCTCCCTTGACACAGCTCCAGCCTTTCCCTCATGTTCTGTGGCTGGTCACAGAGAGCAGAGATCAGTGCCTGCCCCTTGTGAGAACGCTGCAGGTCCCAGTGAAGTCTTCCAGTGTTTTCTCCAGGCTGAACAAACTAAGTGATCTCAGCCACTCCATTCACAGCTTCCCCCTCTAGACCCTCCTCCACCTTTGTAGCTCTCCTTTGGACGCTTTCTAATAGTCTTATACAGGCAAAAGTCTTTGGCCAGTGCCTTTTAGGAGAGCACCCACCTCTACCTGGAGGTCTTTACAGACCCTGTGACCTGTATGTTCCAATGTGGTCTATAAACCATTGTTGGTAAAGCAGAGGGACCAGCCAGTTCTCTGGCAACTCCTCTTTTTAATCCCTGTCTCTCCAATTACCATGGAGGGGAATAAAAAGCCCTGGTAGCACATGGTCATGCTCTGAGGATTTGCATCGTGTATTAAGGCTTGCTAAGATCTCCTTATCCTGACATTTACAGAAACTGCAGCTGCTGAGGCTCCTCTCCATCTTCCCTCTTTCAGATTAAATCTGAATTTCTAAATCTGCCAGGAGGGAGCAAAGAGAGGGATTGGGAATATAACTGCCTCGCCCTGACCTGGGTTTGTTACCACTGTCCAAAATGTGGAGCTGGGCCAGGCGATAGGAGCGATGGATATCCATGCAGGTCAGAACCCCTGAGGGAGAGGAGAGACATACCAAGCCCTAAAAGTAATAAACTGTTGACTTCAAGGGATTTGCAAAAGCCTCCAGGAATGAGTGCTTGGAATAATATATTTTGCCATTGGATTCCTTGAGAGAGTGCAGGAGGGGCTGGCTACCTCCAACACCCTTCCCACCGAGGTCAGGGTGGTGGTTGTGCATGAGAATGGAGCTCTGGAGATGAGCACCATCCTCTGAGGAGCCCACCTATGGGGCAGAAAATGCGATTCCTGAGACCAACAGAGCTCCTGGCAGAGATGCCCATCTCTGCACTGCTGGGCTTCTCACATGGAGGAGTGCTGCTTTCCTCAGGGAAGCTGGCACCAATGAAACAACCATGGACCCTTGTGCTTTTCTGATTCTGCTGGGACATAGGATTGTCCTGGAGGACTAGGGATGGTTTTTGCAGTTCAGAGAAGCAGAGATGGGAGTTTTAGCTCTTGGAAATGAGGGTGCCTGGTGTTTTCAAGCTGGAGACAGTTGAGGTTGAGTGGTGGTTGAGTTTCCTGGGAGGATGACATCAGCAGGAGCAGTGCAGGGACTGGCAGGGCCATGAGATGCCCTGCAAAAGGTGGAGGAATTCCACCCTGGGGTAGGAGATGTCTGTGGGGACTATTCCCAGCACGGGTAAATCAATGAGGTTTGTCTGGTGCCAGCACCGGCTGACATCAGGCTTGGAGCATGGAATGTCCAAAGCCAGGCTGGACAGGTCTCGGAGCCACCTCCTCTAGTGGAAGGTGTCCCTGCCCATGGCAGGGGGTTGGAATGAGATGGTGCTTAAGGTCCTTTCCAACCCAAAGCAGTCTATGATTTTATGAGCGGCAGTTCATCACCTCAACTGCCCCCTCTGTGCAGTGGTGTTCCCCCACATGCTGGTGTCCCGTGTGCCTTGTGGGGACATGTGGTTGAGCCCACGAGCTGAAGCATCCACTCTCCGCCAGCAGATGGGCTAAAATAGGAGTCAAAACATTCAGTGCTTTGGAAAGAAAAATAAACTCCCAGGCAAGTGCCAACTGCAGCAGCCATTTTGGCAGAGCACCGTGGCGCAGGGGGACGGGGTGACAGCCTCAGGGTCTTTGGGAACATGCCGAAGAGGGAACAGCCCTGCCCAGGCTGTGTGCCCGCAGCGCACCCGGCAGCGCCGGGCTGTGCGGGCGGCGGCGGGAGGAGGCACCACCCTGCCCACGGCACACGGGCTGGCACCTCGCCTCCCCCGCGGGAGGTTTCTTTGCCACCCTCCGAGTGCACACGCACACGCATCATACGGCTCTGACGTTGTTCTCCTTGGGCTGCTGCGAAGGACTCAAAAATGTCCATTTTAGGGTTTTTATATTTTGGGAGCCAGGCTGAAAAATTTTTTCATGGTCAGTGACAAGCAGCTTATGGGAAACAGATGAACAATACTCCCAGGAATTTCTCTTATTGCTGCCTGTGTTTAAAATGTAAAGTTAGAAAGGGAAGGGAGGAAAAAAATAAAATTTTTTAGGCTGAATTCCAGTCGAGTGCTACAAGACATTCCCTGCAGTTTTCCCTGTAAGGATGTGGATCTCAGATGATGGAAGTGGGCATGGAAAGCTTGGCTGGGTACAGATCTGATTTGGAGTGAGGCCCTGCTTGGCTGCTGGGAAGTTGCTGGTCTTCTCAAAGTTGTTTGGTCTTTCCTGGAGCCCTGGAAGAAAAGGCAGGGGCACCCTGAGGCCAGTGGCCATGGGAGGCTCTTCATGGTGGCTGCAGCCAGGCCTGGTGGCTCTTTCCAGAGGAGACCACGTCTCTCTGATCTTCCCACTGTGGAGAACTGATTTGTTTCCAAGGGGGGGCTGGTGGTGATGGGGGACTTGGTGAGCACCCTCAGCAGCCACTGGTGCCTGCAGCAGGGATGGACTGCTTGGTTTTCACCTTTCCCAGTGTTGTAGATGTGGCTCTGTAGGTTCTACAGGATCAGTGCCGGTACCTGCCTGGTCCTGGCAGCTGGCTCTGATTCCTAAGCCCTGTGCTGCTGCCTGCAGGGCTGTGCTGGCTGTGTCCATAGCCTGCAGCTCCCTGTAATAGATGGCCAGAGGGACGGGTGGCCCAAGGGGTAAATAAATCTTGTGGGCTGGGTGATATAACAAAGCACTTGACCTTTGCCCTGGTGGTTTATTTTGTAATCAGTGCCTGGCGATTGATTTATGGGATAATCAATCTTTGCCTCTCTCCCTTCCTCTGGCCTTGGCGTTGCCTGCACCATGGTCCTTGCTTTTGAGTGATGACTCCAGGCTACAAACAGCGCTGAGGGACAAAGCTGCCCACCCCTGCCTCCTTCTTTCCCCCACACCCAGACGTGCTGTTTGCAGCCCCACCTGCCCAGTGAGTGTTCATTAGGCAACCCTCATCCCTTTGGCAGGGGCAGTCCTCTCCACCTTGCCAATCTGCAGCACTCCTGGCCTGACAACCGGCTTCTCAGCACCTCTGTTTGTAACTCCTGCAGCAAATTGTCCTCAATGAAAGGCTTTCATGCCTTGTGATGGATTTCCCTCACATAAATTGAGGCTGTGACCATCCTTGCTCTTCCCAGGGATGCATTCCACTGGGAAGCTGCAGCTGGGGCAGTGAGGCCTGCGCAGGGGTAGAATTCATGTCCCCAGTGTGTGTTCAAAACATGGCTTCGGGCACAGTGCAAAGCCAAAACCTGCTCAGTGACAGGGAAGCAACTTCGTCCCTGGCTATTTTTCATCTTTGTACTGCTATTCTCCCTTTTTTGTACTGGCTTCTGTTTTCTCTACACAGCACTGTGCTGCCTGGTAGCTGCATGAAGCTGAGCTGTGGGTCAAGGGCAGGCAGAGAACAACTGCAGTGTCCCTTGGGATGGGGCTAGCGAGGGTGTCTGCTACATCCTCCACTGCTGCCCAGTAAATCTGTCCTTCCTGGGCCCTGGCTCTCCTTTGCTCCCTGCCTGAGAGGCTGACTCGCTGCTCTGATAGCTGCTGTGTGCCCAGGGCTGCCCAAGCGATTGATAGGGGCCGTGGAGTGATCTCATAAATATGGGACTGGGAGGAAAGAACAAGTGAGGGAGCTCAGCTTGCATCGGGTGTGTGATGGGGAGCAGGTTCACCCAGTCAGCAGTAGCCTGAGGAAGGCATCCAAGTGTCAATTTTAGCAGCAGGGCAGCTGTGATAAGCCACAGAGATATGAGCAGAAGAGGAAAGCTCTGAATCTCACCAGGCTTTACTTGAACAGAGGTAGCAGGATCAAGGCTCTAAGCGCCTGAAAAACTCTGGGAAATGCTTCCAAATTTGGATAGCTGTAAATTTGGGCTCCCATTTCTATCAGAGGCCCATCCTAGCAACGTGTGCTGACTGAGACCTGCTGGATAGGATGTCATGTACCCTGCTTTGAGCAGCCATGGTGACATGGTGGCACCAGGAGAGCTGCCGACACTGCTGGGCACCTATGGGGCAGACTAAGGGGAGCTCTGGTAGATATAAAGTGCTTCAGGCAGGAGGCTGCTGGAAAAAGAGAGCCCCAGCCCCTTGGCATGTAGGGCCAGCTCTGTGTGTATTACTACCTCCATAATCCTGAGGTGATACTGTGTGGCATGTGGGGCTGGGCTGGCTGTGATCATTCTAATGATGGCACCTTTCCTCTAAGCTGTTTTTAAACATCTTCTTCTTCCTTATGGAAAGTCTTTCCTTATAATCTATTCTTGTCCTTCTCTTATTTAAGTTCATTCCTTCTTGTAATGCATCATCCTTGGTCAGCTTTAAAGGTTGGCAAAGCCTGAGGGAAGAGAGGAAAGAGTTATAATGTCTGAGGGACCAAAGGTTTGATTTGGATGCAACCACATTTATTCAGCCGCAAATTACATCTTCAATCAAACCAATGCAAATCAGGCTCCAGTTCAGTCTATTTGTTTGGACTTAGTGAGTGCAGGGGGATTCATTATTTCTTGTGCTTCCCCCCATCCCTCTAAGTTCCTATGCGCATGTCCAGACCTGCGCACACTTGCCTGTAGAACCCTCTTTCCCCAGGGTGATGTGCTGTTGGGAATAGGTACATGATGATCTCTGGGTTTGGGTAGAGCCTGTATCCCTTGGGAAAGCAGTAGAAAAACAGCAGTTTGCACCCAGTGTGGTGCTGAACCAGGCAAGGGAAGGGTACCTCGGAGCTGCAATTAGAGCTCTCTGAATAATTCAGTTTTTCAGTGTGGCGTCTGAAGCAGAACAGTTAAAAGAATGTCTCTGGGAGATTGACAGTGATCCCTTTCTCCTCACACACACCCTGAGGAAGAAACAAGCCATGAAAATCCATTTCATTTGTTTGGGGTCATTTCATTTTCCTTCTTGTTTGTGCATGCCGGCTCACTTCCTCAGTGAAAAGTGCTCTATTTTAGAAACATCCAGGAAAAATAAGTCAGGGCTGAAATTTTCATTTTCACTTCTTTTTTCTGACGTTTGTCTCCAAATTTGACCTGTCTTTGGATTTGAAACCTACATTTTTAGGTGGATTGGTGATAAAAGGTAAATCCATCACTTTCATGAGCAATTTCCCTTGTCTTCATCCCAATCTGGCCTGGATGTCTGTGTGTCTGTCCCTGCCTGATCCTGCTGTGAAACCCCTGTAAGTCCTTCTCGTGCACCTCGTGCCCTACAAGAGGGCTGGGGACTTGTGCAAGGCCTGAGTGGGGCCATGGGCAAGCCATGGCCAAGCCATGCATCCCGTGCTGCAGCCGTGCTGACTTGGGAGGCACCCGGTCCAGCACATGGGTGGGACACAGCCCAAACACAAAAGCAGTGATCTGATTTCCCCTGGCCCTAAGGAGGCTTCTTCCCTTGTAATTGTCCTTTGTTTCTGGAATAGCCGTGACAGTGTTTTCAGAGAAGAGCCCGTTTGTGGGTTTGTGTTAGATCTGCCCTGACACACCAGGGGAGGTGAGCTGGGTGCCTGCTGTGTCCTGCAGCGCTCCCCAGCTCCTGGGTGTACATGTTCCTCCCTAAGGGCCTTGATCCTGCGCTGGCCCACGCTGCCAGATTCAATAAAACTTGACCAGGAAAGCTCAGGAGAAGGCTGCAAGGTCTGGACTGAAAGTGGTAAATCCTTTGAGGCTGGAGGTGTCTTTATGCTGTATGTGTGTCGTGAGGGATTTTTGTTCCTGCTTGCAGCCTCCTGTTATCCTTGCCTACCAAGTCCAATCTGGATTCACTGCACAGAACGTTTTGAGCTGAAAACAGCTCAAAGCACCTCCTGGAAATGCTAAGAAAAATTTCCATACTGAGGATAATGAGCGGTGAGTGCAGAGGAGGGACACAGCGGGAATTCCCTACTCCTAGAAAGTTGTTCTGAGCCTGAATTTCAGTGCCACAGAAACCTTGGAGGATTTAATACATGGGTCTGAGTTTGTTGTTTTTGTTCACTGCTCAAATGGGTCAAAAAGCTTTGGATTTTTTCATGGATCCAAAAATCATGCAGTATATTCTCTCAGAAACAGTGCAGCTGCTCTGTGCCTGGTGCTTTCCCAGCTGCCAGGGCTGCTCACGGCTTTGAGACCAGTTCCTTGGGGTTGGTGTTGTCTGGCAACGATGTGTTTCTCAAAGATGTGTTTAAGTAGTGCCAGGGAGGCTGGAGGTAGGGACACTCCTAACAAGTACAGCACACATGAGACTGAGATGTTTGCCCTCTCCTTCAGCTGAAACCTGCTGGTACGGGCAGGGTGGTGGGTTGACCAAGCCTGGCTTTCATGGGTGAGCACAGACCTCCAGCTGCTGGACCCTGGTTCCTCCATCATCCCCAGGCTGTCTCCTGGCAGGAGCAGAGCTGAGGTGGTCCCTGACTGTCAGCAAAGCCCACTGGGAACATCAGGTCCTGCATGGAACCAGCTCCAAGCTGGCCTGTGGCGGCAGAGAAAAGATCTCAAAAGCACCAGATGAATGCCTGTGCTTTCAGAGGGGCATGTGGTTCCCCATGTCAGCTGGTTGACCGAGTCCCTGGACCCATTCCTCTTTTTCAGGGACCTTGCTTACGTTGGGCAAGAGGGGCTCTCCAAACTCCTTGTCTCTGTCCCAGGCAGCCTAGAAGCTGTTTATCTTTTGTAGATTCTCTGTCCTGTAAATATTTGCATATAAAGCCAGAGTTATAGACCGTGTTATTTATGTGGAGGAAATGGATATTTAAGGCTATTCCTGTTAGTTATTGGCCACAATATTTTCAGGATGCCAGACCCCTTTTTATAGGAGAGCTGCTGCTGTGATCAGCATTTCAGAGCTGGCTGGTTTAGGGCTTTAGCTCCTGCTGCCTCTCACATGGAGCCTGTGGGAGGCCTTGCTGAGCTTGCAGAGAGGGTGCAGTGTCTTTTTCCATTCATTGGGATTCCCTACCTCTTTCCCCTTTGATCTTCCCTTCCTAGTTTTTTTCCCTTTTACATTACACCCTGTCAGCTCTCACACATCCCTTTCTTCCCCCCAGTTCCTGTAGGTTTTTGGATGTGCTGTCAGTCACTGCTGGCCATTTCTGGTCCTCTGTTCCCAGCGCAGGGCTGGCCCTGTGCCCTGCTTTCCCCGGTACTGATAAGCTCTCCTTGGCAACAGCTCCACACTGGCAAAACATTCATCTCATCTTTCGGACCTCTTGAAGACCTGTCCTCCCTTGACAGCCCAGATCATCTCTTCTGTTTTTCTATGTACCTCTTCATTTGCCTTGTCTGTCTGAAGACCTCTGTAATGCCAATAAGATGATTTGGTTCAGGGACGGCTTCCTAGAGCCCGTCCTCTGCCTGGACTGGGATCTCAGCATCCGTGTGCAAGCCCCCCATGGGTACCTGAGGCTACCCCTCCCCCAAGGGCCAGTGCAGTGTTGCCTGTGGAGGGGGCTGTGCTGACCTGCCTCATTCCCTCACCTCAGGTTGCCAAGGTACAGCTACAACTCTCATCCAGAGTGTCATCATCTCACGGCTCAATTCCTTCAACATCCTTTTCTCTGGCCTTGACAAATGCAATCTTTTCCCACTCCTGCCTGTTCAGAGCTCTGCTGCAAGGATCATTTTCTGAGCCTGTCATTTTGCTCGTGTCACCCATGCTTTACTTGCTTTTGCTGATTCCTGCTGGCAAACAGCAGTTACCTGTCTCTGCTCTCCAGCCCTTTCACTGCTTTCTTTGCTGTTAACCTTGTTGTCCCTTTCCACATGTGGTTTCTTACTGTCACTCACCCTCGGGTGACAGCCTCTGCCAGCGCTTGCCGTTGTCTTCCAGCTCTCTGCTTTCTGCTCTGGTGCCTCTGGGAGCTCCTCTTCGAGCAAGAATTTGCCAGCTCCTGTCCAAAATTGGTGACAACAGCTCGGGCTCAAAGGTGGGAACCACCTGTCTATGAGGCAGTGACCCTGTTTTCTCTTGCTGTTCTTCCATCACCTGCTTAGGCTAAAGACTTCCAGAGCAGGACCTTTTTTTAGCAGCGTTTGTCTAAAGAAATGCAAGCTCACAAGACCCTCCTGGCTTAGTGCCTGTGTGATGTGTGCATGTCCTGCTGCCATGTTTTGTGGAAACGGTGGTGAATTCAAGCTGAACTTGGCAGGCTGGGTGGAGATGTTATGTTCTTCCATTATGGTTAGTGAGAACCACTGTCCAGATATTGGAGAGGGACCTTCTCTGGCAGCCAGGGTAAGGAAGCTGGGTTTGTGCTGGGTTTGTACAGCTCAGTGCTGATGAGGAGCAGGCTGAGCCCCTGCCCCATCTTGCTTGATGCCTGCTCCACTGTGCTTGGTGGTGGCCCAGGGAAGCTTTCCTGGTCCTGAACCTTGCTGGTGAACCTCCCTGTACACCTCAGGGCAGCATTTGCTGCTGCTGACCAAGTCTGGCCCAGACACAACCTACCTGGCCTAATCTGGAGCAGGGGCAGAGTTGGAATGATACTGAGCAGCACATAGAGCCCTGCTCTGTACTGCCAAGTGCAGGAGGGAGAGAAAAACGCATCAATGCCTTCATCTGCCCTTATGGATTTTTCCACCATATTTTATAAGCGTTCATTTTTATTTATGTGAGGTTAAAGTCAGTCCAATTTGGAAATCAACTTGTCTAAGGAGCTCCCCTCAGATCCTATTAGCTTCATGTTGTATTCCTATTCATTTTTGCTAATGCCATTCACCAGGCTGGCTGTGGTGGTGGCTGCAGGAGCTGATAACTCTCTCCTTGCCAGGCTGCTGGCACCATGAGCTGGTGGCTGTGGGGACAGTATGATCTGGCCATCCAGTGACGGGCTGGAGCTCCCAACTTTCCAGCTTACAATAGCATGGGGGGTCCATTTCTGACCTCTGCTCCCACATATCCCCCCTGGATGCACCCGGCATCACCAGGCTCCCACCTATCACTGCAGGCATGGAGGGCAGTTCTACCTGGAAATGAGTGGCTGGTTTGGACAGAGAACAGTTAAGAAGTGCTTGGGCTATCCTTGTAATTAGAGAAATTCCTGGAAGAAAATAAAAATAAATCCACTGAGGGCTTTTAAAGGAGAGATAGGATGCCTAACTCAGGAAGTCCATCAGCCGCAGATTGCCGGCGGCTGGAGGAGCGTCCTGGGGCAGTCTCAGTGCACGCTTGGCCAGCTTTCACACCATCCCCTGGCATTTGCTGCTGGCCCCTGCCAGGGAGGGATTGGCAGGATGGATCTCTGCACTGGAGCTGGATAAGCACCATGTCCTTTCCAGAGGCGACGTTTCGGTAACCCCAAATCAGCTGCCAGGATTGCAGCACTGAGGTGGGGGTCAGCACCAAGCAGGAGCAAGGATGGCTGCGAGGATGGGATGCATCCCTTCTTTCTATTCCTGTTTCTCCATGCAGGTAGCACAGCCCACCTCTCCTGAAGCATCCTGGCTGCCCTGTCTCCCCCCCACCTTTAATTATTTATTGAAGTGGTCTGATACCAGGGGACTGTAATTAAAAGAAGAAAAATACACACAAATGATTTTTAAAATAGCAACACACTGGATGCAGTGAAGCAAGCAATGTATTAAATATTTATAGCCACTGGTCTGCTGGGGGGGGAAATTAAAATTATTTAGCCTGAGAAAAACATTTTAATTATTTAATTTGAGGGGAAACCTCCCCCACAGCCCTCCTTAGTAGTAAGCCCCAGACAAATGACAGCATAATGTAAGGTTTGATTAAAATCTGAATGGTATGAGGACCTGGAGATTGGAACAAGGAGATAGGGAGCCACGTGGTTGTCACACGAGGCAGAGGTCCCCTTGCTGTGCTGTGGCAGGTCTGTGTGTGTGATCCTGCATCTTGCAGGGGAATTCTTCCTCTCCAGCTGTGCTCCATGCTTGGCAGCAGTTAGCCAGGGGTTTGCTCTGTATGTGGGAGCCTGGAAGCTGCAGGAGTGCAGTGACAGAGTGAACTTGTCATGGGGTAGGACATGGAAGTGAACTACCGTGACCCACCCCCTGCAGCGGGATCTCTGTGCCCGTGGCTTGCTCTGAAATGCTTTGCTGGGCCAGGAGCTCTGGTGTGTCTGTCCCAGCAGTCCAGCTGCACCAGGCAGGTTCTGTGGGGCTCACCCCACGCCAGGCATGTGCCGCAGGGCTGCCTGAACTCCCCGGTCTCATGGCATTTACACACTGCATGTGTGCAGCTTTTCCTGGGAGTCTCCATGTCCCTCTGCAGGAATGGTGCTGGGGCTGGCGTCCCATTGGCGCCTCCACTCAAGGCTGGAGCGAAGGATCTCCCAGCTGCATATCAAAGATTGAGAAGAGCAAAGCGTGGGGTCTGGCAGAGGCTGATTGTTTGCTTAGAGAGGAGGGGCTGCAGTCTTTTCCCTTGTGCCTCCAGACTGACAGTCTCTCATTATTAGCCCCCTGGAAACAGGCACTTTGACTGAAAGAGCTGTCCCAGCCTTCACTGTAACAATCAAAGCGGCTCAAGAATAAACATGGCTTGGCAAGAATAAACACAAATTGCAGTGCTTGCTGTGAACAGCGATATCCAAGGGAGCAAACATCAAATGAAGGATTATCCCTGTTTGCAAGGAAGCTCTTTGAGAAAGAGATTGAATAAGGACCATCTGCAGCCCGGAGCAAAGGGGCCAGCCAGGAGAACCTGCTTGTGCCATCAGGAGCTCTCCCCTTTTCTCCCCTTTGAAGCCCACATGGTCTCCTTTAGGCGCTGTCTGGTTTAACTTCATATGCTCTGTCAGCTGCTGGAGCCATGTGCTCTTTGCAGCTACCTCGAGCTCACAGACAGTGTGGACAAGCCCAGAAGGCACAAGGAGGGGAATTAAGAGGGTCAGAGAGGATGAGGGGAGCTTCCCTGATGTGTGCAGGTACTGGACCTGATGGAGGCAGCCCGTAGGGAAAGTGCATAGCACCTGTAGGAGCTGGAGGAAGATCACATCAACCAAATCCTGCGGGAAGCTCTGCTCTCTGCCCTGACATTAATGCTGCCAGTCTTAGAGCAGGAGCCCTACAGGCAGCTTTTAACCAGTGACTGTCCCTTCACTGCCCATGGGAAGTGAGCATGAGCAAGCCCTGCTCCCCAGACCCTTGCTGAGGAGCAGTCTGTGTTGCATAAATCAAATTTGGAGGCACAGAGGTTCCATAAACAAGCTTATTTTCTGAAGCCGGGTCCCATTATGTTATCTGTCACTTTATTGGGGTTTCTGAGCCGTTTATTTTTATGTATATACATCAGAGCTGGTGAGCTGGTGTTGGCCTCAGAGTATAAAGCTGACAAGACACAGTAGCAGTGTGTGAAACCTGTCAGCAGAGCAGCCGCCTGTGAAATGAACACAGGAGCCAATGCCGATGATTTTATTTATGGGGAGTGCATGCTGGAGCAGGTGCTGTCCCTGGCCCTCTGAGAGGGACTGGTACCCGACCCCTTGCAGGCAGGGATAATGGCTCCAGGCAGCTGGAAATTAGATTTTCTTCTTAAGGAATATCTTAAGCTGCTGAAATACTTTGGTAGCCCAGAATCTGTATAAAGGACAGATTTTCTTGGGCTGGAAGGTTGTGATGGAAGGTTCTACAACACTTTGCTTTCTGGTGTTGTTCATCTTGGTAATTGTTCTCTTAATGTTTTGTTTGTTTCTTTGTATTTAAGATAAACTCCGATTCAGGGTAAAGATTTGTTCTGAAATAGAAAGACTGGCATTTCTTTATTAAAAAAAAAAAAAAAAAAAGAGTAGGATTTTAAAATGTTTTTGAAACTTTCTTTTCCCATTTATTTTGCCCCTGGAGCAACATTTTGCCAAACTCGATAGTCTTTACAAAAGCCTAAATGAGTAATTGTTTCTGTCATGTTCCAGGAAAAAAGTATTTAGATCAGCAATTTTTCCTCTCAGTCAGAGCAAACATTTTGGGTGTGAGATAGTTTTATGGGTCATCAAAAACCCTACAGAATTATCTGGATTGTTATCAGGGTACAAAACACGGACCCTGCTCTTAGGCTGTTGTGACCTTGCTCTGAGTCCTCTGGTTTAGCACAGAGAGGATGTTGCTGTCATGTTCTGGTCCTTCCACAGGCAAGAAGGGCTCCGTGCGCTTGGAAAAGCAGCCAGAGGTTGTCAGCACCATGTTGCAGGTGGAAGTTGGTGCTCCCTGCCTACTCTAGCCAAATTTTCAGCCTGGATGAATAACTGGGGCTTGCACTGTGCCACGTGCCAGCCCTGCTGCCCAGGGAGAGCAGGGACCCTGCAGGGCTGGTCCTGCCCGAGCATGTCTCAGGTGTATAAAACCTGGATAATTCCATTTGGTAGGAATAATAGTTAAATTCTTAATCTAGACTCCAGTCTGTCTTCATGGTTCACAAGCAGTGGCAATGGTACTGGAGCAATTCCTAGAGCTGTCCAGGGAAATACCTCTGGATCCACTGCACGTCCCATGGCTGCCCTTGGAGAAGGCATGGGTTAGATGGTGGCATGTTTCATCCTCAAAGCTGCAAGCCCCGACCCATCAGTAGGAAGTTTCTGCTACTGCTGTATTGCCTGCTGGAAAACAAGTGGTATTATTTTAATCCTCAGCTCTCTGGTTTATGTGAGAAGCACATTTCCTTCCCTGGTTTCACTCACAGCCTGTTCCACCAGCGCATCTCGTGCTGGCCAGATGCAGGAAAGGCCTCTTCACCCTTCTCCATGAGTGAGGCAGGCAGCTCTTCCTGATTGATCCGCTGCCTTCCAGCCCGGATCATTCCTCTGCAGGTCTGTCTCTCACCTGCCTGGACACCGCTAAATCTTCCCTGGAAGGAAGAACTATTTGTCAAGTGAAATAGGAAGGTTTGAGTCTCTTGTTGCCCAAGGCCACTTAGCAGGGCTCTGGCTGCTCTCTGGACACTCTCTTTGCTGTGCTGCTGCGGTATGAGCAGGAGTGAAGGCCATGAGGCTTTTCTGCCTGCTGTCAGCATTGCTTCTGTGAGCCCTCCTGGCAAGCACTGTGTGTGTGTGTGCCTTGTCTTCACCAGCCTGTGAAGGTGCAGCATGCCTCAGCTTTGCCCACTGTGGAGCAACAACGTCTGTGGTCTGCACGTCATCCTTTGTGCTTCTCTGCACCAGCTCACTTATTGACTAGGAGTGTAATTGTGCTGCATCATGTCTAATTGGTTTGCTCTGTCACTCTCCATTTGCTTTCCCTGTGTGCCCCCCCGCTCCCCTCCGTCAGCACAGCGAGCTGTGAGCGTGAGCAGGGCACAAGGCCACGCTCCTGATTGCTGCAGGAAAACAAGGCGCCCAACTTCCTCCCTTCTTCTCCTAAATTCAAATGACAAGAAACAGAGGCAAACAATTTTGCCAACCCTTGGCAGAAGGCCAGCGCTGATAAAGAGCCGTAATTAATCTGCCCAGCTTTATTAGAATATCATTACAATTAACTCGGCAATCTTCTGTTGATCAAAGCCATTGTTCCCTGCAGAGCAGAAGAAGCCAGTGTGAGCCTGGATTGTGCTGTGCTTAAAAGCACCTAGAGCTGGATCATTCTTGCCAGCCCAACAGCAGCTCCATCCCTCTGGCTGGCAGCACAAGGGCCAGCAGAGCTGTGGGCACAGACCTCTGTCCTCAGCCGGCCTCTTGAGCCTCTTGCAGCTTTGATTTATTTTTTTAGCTTCTCTTCTTTGTTGAGCTATTATAGCCCAGATCTTTTGCAGGCACCTGTGAGTCCCTCACTCCCTGTGTAGATGCTTTTGGGTCCAGCCTTCTAAGCACCAGGTTGATTCCTTTGTGTGTGTTCATACAGCTCTTAGCATGCCTGCTTCTTAGGCTCAGCTGGAGATACAGTGACTGCTGCAGTGATTCACCTAACAGAGGCAGAACGGGCAAAGAAACCGGAGGAAACATTTGTAGAAGCCGTATCTGAAAGAAGGGAGAGCTGTCAGAATGAAGCTCCAAAAGCTCTACAGTAAAATAGCCCAAGATGTGTGCTGTAGAAAAGCAGGGAAAATGAGCACCATTAAACTACCCCTTTCCTCCCTTTCAAACTGTTCTTTTAATATTGGGTATTTATCTGTAATTTAAGCCTATGATTAGTTTTATCAAAAAGATAGTTCTGAGGCAGAGATCTTAAAAATGATTAGGTGTGTGTTTGAAAGACAAGAACAGCTCCACTTGCACTGCAGGATAGAGATGTCTGTCTGTTTGCTGCCTTGAGCATCCATCTGTGAGGGCCGTGTGCCAGAAGAAACCTCCGGTTCCACACAGATCCCAACCCATCGCAGACTTTCAGGGCACTACTCATCCTCCTTAAAAGATGCCAGAGAAGGATCCTTCTGTCACTGGGCAAGATTGTCTGAGGTGATTTTGTGTCTTTTCTTCCTCATCACACTTCTGCTTTTGAAGAATGCCCTCGGCTTTGGTGCTGTTGCTGGGTCCTGACAGCACAACCTTGCTGAATGCTCAGTCACCTGCACCTGGAGCCACCAGGCGGGTTGGCTTCAAGGGCATCCTGTCAGAGGGGTTTACTATGGAGGGGGCTGGAGGGCCTGCAGCCCATTCCCCATCCACTTCTGCACCTTTCTGCCAGGCTGGAGCAATGCCCAGGGACTCCTCTGGTGTAGAACCAAGGGGGTTTGCTCCAGAGCAAACAGCCTGGCCCTGCCTCTGTTCTCAGCCTGATGTAAGATGGCATAGGTGGAGGTTTTATCCTGAAATCAACTCTGCCACAGAGGATTTATATGCTGTGAGCAGACTCAGTGGCTGTGAAAACATGCTATCCAGGTACACAGAGAGAGAAGCAGGGGGATTTAAAAAGCTCTGGGTGTCTTCTCCCATGGTTTGTGGAGCAGGTTGCAATGGGCCACTGAGCTGTAGTGGAGCAGGCAATGCTGAGCTGCCTCGCCAGCCAGCCTGGGAAGGGTTCTTAGATAAAGGTGTTTGAATCTCTCTTGCTTTTTGTCCTGATTTCTCATCCGTTTGGACAGTCAACACTTGTGAGCCCTGGGAAAAAGAAAAGAGAAAGAAAAGAGGAAAAAAAAAGAGAAAGAAAAGGCAGATCCAGGTTTGGTCTAATTGACCTTGGCATTGTCCCTTTTAGCAGCCACCCAGGGGAAGGGAGCAGCTGCTCCATTCCATTTGAGGGTGCAGATGCAGCATATCCAACCCTGCCTATACTGCCTTGCTTCACCTGCTCTCTGCAAATCCTTAACCCTTCAGGGCTGGAGAAAAGAGCACTTTATTTGCAGTGTAATTTTATATGCACAGTTCAGGGTGTGCTGAGTAAATGCGCCTCGCTGGTGGCAGCAAGCAGGATCTGGGCATGGCACCCATTGCCATGATTCCTGCTGTAGGTAAGGCCATGAGTACATTAGAGAAAGCAGTCAGATGAGGGTTGGTTTGATGTAGGCTGCCAAGTTAGGACCCTCTTCCCACTTCTCCTTCCCTGCCCATTCTGTGGCCTGGGGATCTGAAGTGCTAGAACACCCTAAGAAGAACAAACCAAACCCACGAGGCCATAAGACCTCTGATGGAAGGGGTTGTGGCTCCGTGTGAAGTGCCAGAGTATCCATGAGGTCCTTTGGTGGTTCTTCCCTAAGGAGAGAACTTGTCCTTTTGGCCACCAGCATTCCTCACCACAGGCGAGGGCAGGAGGGGCTGTTCAGGCTGCATTGAGCAGGTTCAAAGGGAGCAGGAACTGGAGAGGCTCTTTGGAAGGGCTTAAAGCAAGGCTTGTTTCCCCATGCCCTGCAGCACCTTCCCCTGCTCCTCCACAAATGGCTGAGGACATTATCAGGCTGCCTCAAGTCTCTGGGCGAGATGCAGGGGCTGAGTGTCAGGTTGTTATTAAGTATCATTAGTAAGTGCCAAAAGTGTATGTCCCTCCTCAGGCGCAGGCAGTGACTGGAGGAGGGATGGTTCACAGTGCCAGCAGATGAGTGAATGCTGAAGGGCAGGGACACCTCAGTCTGGGCTGCCTTCAACTCATTACCTGCTCATTACCAGGTGGAGGCAGGAGGGAGGGGGATTTTCTTGGTGAGTGCAAGGGACTTCCTTGTGCTCACCTGGGGACTCTCCAGCATGGTCTGTGTGAGGAAGTAGGACCTGTGCAGCCCCCAAATCCTCCTCTTGTATCACCCTGCTCTGTAGGGATTCCAGTATGGGGCAGGGCAGGCTCCTGCCCGTCACAGTGGAGCTGCCCAGGGGAAAGACTTAGCTTCTCTTCTACCCAGCAGATGCAATTGAAAAAGAAATTTTGCAAATGTTTTTCTTGCTATTTTCCATGTTTGGCTCTAGCTTTCCCCCAGAGAGAGATGGAGGTGGTGCACTGTTGAGGAGGCAGCACTAGCATCTCCAAGAATGCTGCCTGCTTGCTTTAGTGCCTGGTTAGCTGTGGAGATCTGGGGAGGTGCAGGGAGTTCTGGCTTTAGGTGCAGGGACATGAGCCAAAAAAACCAGAAAGCACGTGCCTGAAGGGTGAGATGGAGGCAGAGACACCTCTGGTGAACATGCCTGGAGTGGGAGCCAAGGGACAGTGAGTCAAGTAATCATCTGCCCGAAGCAATCACGGCCGTCAGCGCAGCACAGAGACACTCACATTTATTTAAGGCGAGATGCCCTAGTTTTGTGCTTTCAGGAGTCCCTAATTATTCCTCAATCTTTATAGCGAGCTAATTAGTTTCGCAGCACTCAAGGCCGGGGAACACTGATAGGCCTGGGAAGCACAAGCTGCAGGGATGATGAGGAAATGGCTGACTGGCAGACAGGAATGGCTGAGAGCAGGGCAGGGTTTGGAGGATGGTCTGGGAGGATGATGGAGGAGGGAAGAGCCAGAATCTCTTCAGGCAGGGTGCTGGAGTGTGACGATACGGGAAACAGCGATGAAGCGGCAGGCGGGCATTGGGGGGGCTGGAGGTGGGGAGGGAGCGAGAGGGATGGCCCAGGACACAGCAGCCACAAAGGCCAGGGCAGGGTTCAGGGGTGGGATCCAGGAGGGGAGCACAGCACTGGGCAGGGCAGGAGCTGCCCCCTTACGTGGGTGCTTCCTGCCTTTCCCAGGGTGCTGCCTGCAAGACCAGCAGCCTTTCCTGACTGTCCCATCATTTTGCTAGCTTGGTGGTGACACCAAATTGTTTTGCAGGGAGAGGACAGCCTGGTCTCCAAGCTGGATGCTCACCGTTCTGCCTGGTCACAGCCACTTCTTTCAGAGAGAGCCATCACAGATGAGGTAGCCTGCACTGATACCCAGGTCCACAATGTTCCCCTGTAGGTGTTCTCCTCTGGCTGGTCTGTGTGCATGGAGGCCTCATTGATCTGACACAGGGCTGTGCTCCGGAGCCCACACTCCCTGCATCTGCACTGTGAGCCCTAGGAGCACAAAGGTCTCATTCCAGTTCTCACTGTCATTGGGAAGTCCCCAGTGGCCACTGGGTGCAGTGTGTGACAACTCTGAAGTGCCCAGGTGGTCATAGATTTATTAGGGTATTATCCTACTAGTGCTGCAAATGGTATCATCTATCTTCTAAACTTTGCACTTTATTTCAGGAAGAGAATTTAGTATATCCAGGCAATATGCTGTAGCTATAGCATATGATAAAGCCCTGCTGGGAAGTGTAGTTTAATTGATTTTGTTATTAAAGTGCCACCGGAATAAATTTGCTCATTTGAATGAAATGTCTTATTACCTGGATCGTAACAGGCACATGATGAAATCTCCACAAGGGTTGGAGCTACCCACTGCCTGGTGATAGAAGCTGACATGAGCAGCTGACAGGGACCCACACCTGCCACCCTGTTCACTGCAGGCTGGTCACCCTGGGACCCTCAGCACCCACCCAGATCTGCAGGGAAACTCTGCTTGGAAACCTCAGACTGGGAACAAATCACAGTGGCAGGGCAACTGTGTTTCAGTCACAGTTGGTGTTGCTCCTCTAATCCTTTTCTCAGGCAAGGACATTGTTTTCAAGAGAATTGAGGAGTAATCTCTTTCACAGGACAGTATTTCTTTAGTACCACCAGTAATGGGGGTGGATTGGGAAATGAACCATTCCCCACTACACTGGGACCAACAGCACAGCCCATGCTTTCCAGTTAAAATTTGATTGCCTTGAATCCTGAGGATTATGGAAAATAAGAAAAAGGCCTAGTAAAATTTATGGGTTTTAATCATAAACTGATAGGATCACAGTAAATCTATCATAAGCATGCAGATACAGATCCAGCAAAAAGAGAGGAAGCAATAGGCTTTTTCTTGGAGGAGGTATGTATACCTTGGCAGGACCAGGGAGAGGGGAAGCAGGGCTGCTCCCCCAGCCATCTCCTCTGGGGCCTTGAGCCCCTGCACCTCAGATCCCTCGTCCTCTGCTGTGTCCTGCAAAAGCCTGGAAGCAGGGATTGCACTGCAAAGTCCCTGCCCTGTCTCATGGCAAACTGGCTGGGCAGGGCCGGGGAGCCCATGTGGAGGTGGAAAGGGACAAGGCAGGAGATGGGGGAAGAGAGGGAAGGGAAAAAGGAGAAAAGGGAATCAAAGATCTTTTTTCCCTCCATCTCTCTGTGTGCTGCTTGCTGTGGTGGAAGCAGGATGAGACCCTGTCAAGGGGAGGAGGGAGGCAGAAATGTGGGGGAGAAACTTGTGTGCAGAGGGGACTGCAGGAAGCACAGCCATGGTGGAGAGAGGAGCACTCTTGACAGAGAGAAATGGCAGGAGAGCGAAGGAGCAGCACAGAAGGCAGAAAGTATTTAAAAAAAAAAAAGGAGTGATAAGGAAGAAAAAAGGGAGAGAGTAAAATATTGGCTCTGAAGCTGAGATAAGAGAGAGAGGGTAGTTAGTGAGAGAAGGAGTAAAATTAAGTGTGATAAGGCCTGATAGAAGCAGGGGAAGGCAGCAAGCCCAGGCAGAGAGCTGGGGGGCTGTGGGCA